>CM060305.1:139867791-139887791 GCA_030674185.1 Monoplex corrugatus
AACCAACGATAACGCCTATCCCTACATGGGAAATGCTAAAGGCCACATTTGATCTCGATTATGCAAAAGTTAAAAAAGATGATAATGTCAACATTACGCTATCCACAGCTTGTGAACACATCGATGAAAAGTACCGTACCCACCTCCACATTTTTACCGATGGGTCAGTCTTAGCAAACCAGAGCGCTGGAGCAGCCTTTTATGTTCCAAAATTTAACATTAAAAAGTCTTTTTTCATTGGGGCAAATGTATCTATATATACAGCAGAATTGGTCGCTGTTGTTCAAGCGTTGCATTATTTAATAAGCCTTCGGCCTGTGTCATTCAAAGTAGTTCTCTTTGTTGATTCAAAATCTGTATTATATGCCTTACAGTCTTTTGATACAGACACAAGACCTGACTTAATTATTGAGGCAAATCATCTAATACATTGTTTAAAGATAAATGGTTCGGAAATCAATTTATGCTGGGTGCCTTCTCATGTTGGTCTTCATGGCAACAACGTAGTTGACAGAGCAGCTAAATCCGGTGCCCTCCATTCTGAAAATTCCATAGAATTACATGTTAACACCTCGGTAAAAGAAGCTTACAACTCGCTAGAATTAGCATCATGGATTCGATTTCATGAACATATAAATGAAAAATTTGTGTCTCAAAAAAGAATCAAACTTTCAGTTCAAAATATCTGTAAAAATTTGCAGTATTCCTCGTTACATCATTTGAGATTAATTGTTATGACATATTTTCGCATTCAACTGAACGCTTTGAAAACAAAATATTGTAACAACGTTTTATGTATTTGTGGCGAACAATTCACATTGTATCACTGTTTGTTTTACTGCAGAAAGCTTCGTTCCTTTTTACCAAAGACGTTTACACAAGGAAACTATCTTGAAACGCATTTTAAAGAAGTAGTATCGGATCAAGTTTTGTTAGTTAAAATTTCAGAATCATTGGTTCACAGTCCTGTTAATGCGTTACTTTAAGATTATTATTATAATTATGATTATTTTTGTTTTGTTTTGTTTTTATGACGATTTTTCTTTTACATTATTGATGTTAGCGTTGTTCTAGTTTTATTTCTCTGTTCATCCATATCCTTTTTCTTAAGACCTTGCCGCTTCCTTTTAATCTTTTTTTACGTCCCTTACTCTGTTCCCTCTCCCCTCCACACCCCCCCCCCCCCCCCCCCCTTATTTCATCCTCCATGCCATTTTTCCCCGTCTAATATCACTTATAGTGAAAAGACGTTAAATCAAGCAACGAACAACGAACACACGCATGATGATGAAGATAACAACAACAACAACAACATATATCTTTCATTGAAATTTCAGTTTCCAAGTGAAACAGAAAAGTGTAACTGTAATGTGTTGTCGACAGAAGCATATTTTGTGCTGAAGTCTACATTGCCAAAAATTCCATGAAAAGAAATTTAGGGAAACAGCATAGCTTGTGAGTGTCTATATACTGGTGATCGTTGCAATAGCGATAGGGCCCGCTTGTGGCGATTCTGTGGTGTAAGGGCTAACACTCTGCACCCTGAATCCAGCGATCGGAGTTTCAATCGTGGTCGAACCTAAACTTTTGTCTGTAGTGGTTCCTTGTTATAATGTTAAGCGTTCTGGACTCTGAATCCAGCGATCGGAGTTCAATTCGTGGTCGAACCTAAACTTTTGTCTGTAGTGGTTCCTTGGTGTTATGTTTGACATTCTGGGCTCTGAGTCCAGAGATCCAAATTCAAATCTAGGTAGAACCTTTTTTTTTTTTTTTTTTTGGTCTGGTCGCCTTCTAGTCTGACTGCACAAGTTTGCATGGGCTTGATAATGGCCAGAAAACACTCTGTGCTTGCAGCCCCCAGTCCACCAGCTGTAAATGGGTAACCTGACCCTGTTTAGAGTTGGGGAAGGTAAAGCAGCGAAGGAGAAGAGACGAGCACCGCCCTCATAATGCTGGTACCGAGAGAAGTTGAGGTTTCTAGTGCTAACACTCCTTCGACTTCAGTGTTATTGGGACAGGCTTTGCCTGATTTTCTTTGTTTTCAGGCTTGGTCTAACCTTCATCTTTGTCCGGTGCCAGTTGTGTGAAGGACGTGTCGACATGGCAACAGCAGAGAATGGTGAGTAGATCTGGTTTGGAACGTGGAGTTTCTTAAAGAGGGATTCATGGCATTGGGATATGTCCATACGCGCTTCACCCAAATCAGCCGGCTATGACTTATCTGACAGATTCCCTAAGTCTCTGCAAAACCCTGTGCGGTGGCAAGGTCTTGAAATGTGGAGAGGAATGGGATCTGCTAAACACTGACACCACCAGAATACTGGAGCATTAAGTTGGGCAGCCAACACACCAGTTTTTAGTGTTTCGGGCTGGGATTGAACTCGAGGCATTAGATCTTGAGCCCACGGCTCTGTCAAAAAGAATGGACCAGCCCGCTATAGCATGTGGTGAGTAGAAGCAGTTGTAACTGGTGAGCACTTCTTTGACTCAATGACTCTTCAAGGAATTAAGGGAGAAAAAGAAGTCGAAGTCTGTAGCAGAAATGGCAATAGTGTTTGTTGCATTTGTTGCTGTTTCTGTTATTGCTGTTGCTGTTGTTGTTTTTGTTGGTTTTGTTGTTGTTGTTTAATAGTAGTGCATGTACATGTAGTAGTCATGTAGTTGTAGCACAGTGGTAGTAGAAACAGGAATGTGGATAGCGAGAGCAGCAATAGCAGAGCAGCAGAAACAACAACAACAACAGCAGCAGCAGCAGCAGCAGTAGTAGTAGTAGTAGCACCAGCAGCAGTAATAATACTAGAAGTAGAAGTCTCAGCTGCAGGTAGTATACTAGTACAAGTAGTAATGATAGATGTTTTCTTGATGATAACGGTTGATGATGATGATGATACAGTTCAAAGTTCAAAGTTCGGCAGAGCCTTTAAGATATGGAGAATACCAGCAGATTAATGAACACTGAACGAAATTACTATCATAACAGTCCAACATAACAATAAGTAACGCGCAAACAATTTTTGACAGAAATCCAAAGTGATCGCAAGCAGATAGGGATCAGAAAAACACTAAAATAGAGCCAGAACACGTATTTGTGACTGGTTCTTGCGAACGGGGTCACAAGTCGCAACGTGTGAACTGAGATACGGGCCTGAAAAGGTGGTGAGGGTCGATCTGGGTGATTTGAGATTTTTGTTCCTACACATTGTCTGACCATTAATCTATCAATTGTGGCAAAGATTAAAGTGAAATTTGGGCTGAAAGAGTGTTAAAATAACATTTTAAAGTGATAACCCATCGACAATGTGCAGATTTTTTCCGTGAAAATGCGTGTGTTTGAGCTTTAATTTAGGCCATGAAACCGTACAGGGCCTCAGCATATCGCATACCGTTGGAATCAGCTCGCGAAATAGCTAGTATGTAGTGCAGAACCACTTTATCTATCATTTCACTAAGTTTGATGAAGATAGAATACTGGTTGCTAAGGAAATAGCAGAGAATTTTGTTGTCCTTCTTTAACTCTGCTTTTCTCAAAATGGCCGTCCCATCACCCACTCCCTTTAAATTACTGTAACTCGCTCGATTTTCCAGTTAGACAGTTGAATTATATATCATTGGAAAGAGCATTTTTTCTGCTTTCCGGTGACATAAATATCTCTATACCCCCCAAAATTAAGTTGTGACCCCATTCGTGAAAACAGGTCACATTTAATGTATCTTCATTCAGATATGAATTTATGTGATAAAATACTGATTTAACTGAAATTCTTTTTCTGGAAGATACACATCAGTCGGTCATTGAATTCAGGATTTCCGAAAATGAAATGAAACTTGTCACCTAAGGCACTGTCATTGCGTAGCTTACAGATTTTAACCATGCATACACGCGAACGTGCCACACACACACACACACACAAATACGCAAACACACACACACACACAAACACGCACACACACACACACACACACACACACGCACGCACGCACGCACGCACGCACACACACACACACACACACACACACACACACCGCTGTTTTTTTAAACCAGTCGCCGTGGAATTGTGGTTAGCGTAATGGATTATCGACTGGAAGGCTGTGAGTTCGAATTCCATCTGTTCTGTCTAAATGGTTGTGACATTTCTTGGCCCCAATCGGCTCCTACCCAGCAAAGAGTATGCTATTTTGTATGTATCATTGGGAAGACTTGAGACCACACAGTCGAGTCTCATCCACTTCACGGATGTGTCACTCAGAGTTGGTCAAATAACCTGACCAGTTACAGCCTTCTCACGCAGTGTCAAGTCAGAATGGAGCTCTATGGTATCATGATTATCATCCCGTTCATCATCATCATCGTCATCGTCGTCATCATCATCGTCATCATAGCATTGTGAAAATTTGTCCCAGATTCTGTGGCCATTACTATGGGGCAGCAAACGAGTCAGAAAAAGTGACAATACCAATAATAATACTGATGATAATATTAATGATAATGATAATAATCAAATATTATAATAATAATAATAATAGTAATAATAATGATAATAATAGTAATAATAATAATGATAATAATAATAATAATAATAATAATAGTAACAACAACAAAAATAATATGGTAGTGATAACAACAACAACAGTGATGTGATGATGATGTTGATGATGATGATGATGATGACGACGACGACGATGATGATCATCGTCATCATAATAATAGTAATAACAGTATACTACAATTATTTATAAGTAATGATAATGATAATAGTAAATCGTTTTCTCCTCCTTTTTGAACAGACGAGATAAGACAGAAGCAGCTGCGTCTGATCGCTGCCATGTTGGAAAAAGACGCGGACTTCACGCGCATTCTGTCACGTGACTGCCAGGAAATGGACGTGGACCCAAGACGCCCGCTACGTTTTAGCGCTTGTAAGATCGTGTGAATATTAAGTACTACATGTAGACGATGTTGGCGAAGCGGTTAGCGCAACGGACTATCGATTTGGAGGTGATGGTGAGTTCTTAACCCCCAACGATCAAAATAATGGTAATGGGATTTTTCGACCCCAGACCGGCTTAAACCCTGAGTTGCGTGTGCTGTGGGCTCAGTTGGGAGGACTGGATCACACAGACGAGTTTCATCGTCATTATCATGTGCCCTGCCGCATGACGTAACGATCATGGCCCTCCATACGAATCCATCCCTTGTCGCTGCAAGTACGTCTCCCACCCTCTCTGTCCTCGGCCACCCTGCAAGTCCGCCCAATATTTTCTTCCTGGGTTTACTGGTATTCTTTTTCCCTTTCCGTTTTTCTGTTGTGACCAGGTGCTCTAGTTTCTCTTGCCCCATAAAATGTCCTATTAATGTTGCATGTCTTATCTTAATCTTCTTCTTTAATGTTCTTCTTGTGTCTGCCTCCTTCAAGGCTGTCTCGTTCTTTTTTGTTTGCTGTCCATGGAATTCTCAACATTCTTCTTAGAAACCAGAAATCAGTTGCCTCAATCCTGTTCTGACTTTGCGTGTTGACTGTCCATGCCTCACATCCGTACAACAGTATCGGTTCTATCTAACATTCAAGAACTCTCTTCCTGATTGATTGATTGATTGATGAGTGAGTGAGTGAGTGAGTGAGTGAGTGAGTGAGTGAGTGAGTGAGTGAGTGAGTGATCGATCGATGATTGATTGATTGATTGATTGATGATTGATTGTTTGGTTGGTTGGTTGGTTGGTTGGTTGGTTGGTTGGTTGGTTGGTTGGTTGGTTGGTTGGTTGGTTGGTTGTGTTGGTTAGTTGGTTGGTTGGTTGTTTGTTGATTGGTTGGTTGGTTGGTCGGTTGAAGTACGAGTTCATATTATCGATTCATTCATTCATTCATTCATTAATTCATTCATTCATTCATTCATTCATTCATTCATTAATTGATGTTTTTAACCTAATGTTTATGTACAGGCACATGCAATGTCTGTCTGGATAAAATCACGACGGGCGACAAATCCAGCGTCTTGGGACAGTTGATGTCGGGCGCCTGTACCACAAACAGCCCTAGATTTGGCACATTCAGCAGTAGGTATGTAACCAAGGGACTCACTGACTGAATCAATGAATGGATGGATGGCCGACTCACTCATTCACTCTCTCATTCACCCACAGTTCCATTCATCTATTCATTCATCCACTGACTGACTAGCTGGGTTACTGACTGATGACTGACTGGTTGACTGGTTTACTGCGGGATGACAGGTTTATTGACTGACTGCCTTATTGGCTAACTGGCTGATCGATTGGCTGGCTGACTATTGACTCTCTGATTGACTTATTGACTTACTGACTGAGGCTGATTGGAGGACTTACTGACTTACTGGCAGATGACTGACTAGCTTCTGAAAGACTGACTAATGAACTGTCTGACTCAGTGACGGACTCTCCCCATGGTAATGCCAGGGGCTCTGAGTATGAATGGCATCCCACCTTCTGGAAATTCTGTGCTAGAAACTTCCTCTTTTCTGTCACTCTCTTTGTTTCTGTCGTCCTCCTTTGCTTTCTGTCATTTCTTCCTATCGTTTTCTGCCTTGCTGGTCCTTTCATCAGTGTGTGTTCAATTAAGTCCTGATACTTTCTCTTAGGATTGATAATTGGGTTAACTTGTATTTTAAGTGCATCACAAACACACAAACATAAATGTAGGGCCTATATACATGTATACATGTGTGTATACATGTGTACTTGTATCTAATACAACGCCTATTTCAATACATGGACAGAGAGAGAGAGAGAGAGAAAGACAGAGAGAAGAGAGAGAGAGAGAGAGACGCACACACACACAATAGCGTATGTATATTATATGTATATATAATATATATATATAATACGTATATCTAGATACATATATATTTAGAGAGAGAGATGGATAGATAGATAATGATAGATAGATAGTTATATGGATGTGTGTGTGTGTGTGTGTGTGTGTGTGTGTGTGTGTGTGTGTGTGTGTGTGTGTGTGTGTGTGTGTTGTATGTGTGTGTGCACACTTATATGTACAGGCATGTCTTCTTATGTCAGTTCTTATTATAATGCCTATTTCAATATCTGCAGTTGGCGTCTGTATGACGTGGCAGCGCTTCGTGGCCAAATTGAAGTCCTGTGCACTTTGCCTGCTCTATATGACGACATAACACCACGTGACCAGGCCACGTGGACTCAATCTGGAAATGGGAATGAGAATTGGGCGACCCCACAGTTTACTGATGAAAGATGACGTCACAGCCTAGCGATAAATGTGTTCTTCACAGCCTTATGACGAAATGATGACATCACAATTTAATGATGATGCGACTGTTTCACAACCTGTTGGTGAAATGATGATCTCAGAGTGTGGTGAAAAGAAAACGACATCGACATCCAATGACGAGGAGATGAGCCAACAGTCTGATGATAAAACCATGACATCACAGGATGATGATGATGAAATGTTGACTTTACATCCTCATCAGGAAGTGGTGACCTCACAGCCTTTTGAGGAAGGCATGACGTCTCAGCCTGATGACCCAGGCAGTCAGAAGGTCGCTACAGTCAACTCTGTAGCTGCACGTACAATACGTTTTAAAGTTGGACCCGATAAAGTGTCTGCAGATCGTGTTAACAAACCAGAGACCATGGTTAACCCCGATGAAGCTATACACGTGCCTAAGACAATTCACAGACAGAGTAGTGGTGAAAAGGAGGTACTCTCAAAATTAGAAAATACGCGGAACATCCATGAAACCAGGACAGAGTCCACATCCAAAAATTCAGATACGTACCAGATTCATTGCAGAATGCACCCCTTCAAGACATTTCAAGAAACAGTAACATAAAATCATTGCATCAAAGTTTTGCTCGTAAATTAAAAGTGAGTGCTTCAGAAACAGACGTGATGTGTAGAGATGCAGAGACAAGATCTGTTACAAGTTTTGAAGGTAGCTTCCTCCACGAACAAGTAAAAGTCAGTGGGGTTCCTCAGGGTCCGTTTCATGAAATGGAAGGCATGGCTTCAGAGCTGCGAGAAGAACTTGTCCAAGAAGAAGATGAAGAGATTTTCTTTGATGCCACAGACTTTTTTCTCCACGAAGTGGATATGAACAAAGAAAATGACCAAGAAAGAGGAGTATCTATCGTTAAGGAGACACAAATGTTTCAACATAATGACGAAGACGAAATATTCGTTGAAGCAGCAGAGACTCTGCTTAGTGATACAGACGAACGGATGCCAGAAATACCACGACCTGGAAACATGAACGATGAAGACGATTTCTCAGCATCTTTGGATACACTTTTCCTGGAAGAAGAAGGGGCACTTTCAGGTTGTCAAACATCAAATAGCGACGGAATCATTTCTTCCATTCCGGCTTCATCAGATAGAATGGAGATACCTGAACGCTCAGAAGATATCTTGGAAGACGATTTTATAGGTTCACTGGATACGCTCTTCCTGGCAGAAGAAACAACCACTTCAAATAGCCTAAGCAATGACCAAGCATCTAGCACTACTGGAAACAGTTCATCAGTTCCCACTACATCAGATAGAGTGGATTTACCCCAGTGCGCTGAACACAATATTCGCTTCGGATGTAGACACACTGACGATAAAGCTTGTTCTTCTCGTCAGGAGATTGTGATGTCAGCTGTCCGAAAGTATGTCAGGAATAACTGTGATCCTGAAAAGCTCTTGCGTGTCCTGATGTGTCAGCCGTGCTCAGAGGACATTATAAACGTTTTCAATATTCTTGCGGAACTGCCTGAGATCAAGGAGGGACTGCTGGACATGAGTTGCTTAATCAAAGAGTACGGGACAGTGAGCGGGGCACACAGCAGAATGACACCACTGATGTCGGCATGTCGCTTTGACAATGAGAACTTGATGCACATCCTACTCACAGACACACAGACAGATGTCAATGCCAGGGACTCTGACGACTACAAGGCAGTGCATCATCTGGTTTTGCCATATAAACGTGAGTGCAGATGGAATGAACCGATTTTTTGTCCTCTTGCAGTAAAAGACTATTTCTTCCCAAAAAGTACAAAATACTATAACCAAATGAAGAAGAAGCAAGATGATCAAAGCCATGCTAATAAAAAGTCTCTGTTTTAACTATTAACGTCTATTGGCACATTTCAGGCAATATTTATCTTGAGAATTAACTGATCCCCATTCTTTTTTCAATGGTGATTATCTCGGAAGCATCAAACACAGTATTCAGATCTGATACAAATTGGTTAATAGACAGGAGACAAACTATAATACGTAAATATGGTTTATAGACAAGAGACAAATAAGTAACTATAATACGTAAATATGGTTTATAGACAAGAGACAAATAAGTAACTATAATACGTGAATACTTTACGCCACAGGTCAAGATGTTGGATCATATTTATTGTTGGTCCCTTTTGTAGTTGTGATCTTGACTTTTGACCGATCTCAAAACCTGCAAGGTGTGACGTTTTATTTTTTCTTGGGTTTGTTTTTTCTCTCCTTTTTCAGCAACACACAGCAATTTCTTTGTTAAAAGTATCCCAGGAATACCTTATACGTCTTCAAGTAAAGATTCTGTATGATTTTATTTTAAACCACCCAACTATGAATACTGCCTCGCATGAGTCCTAGCATCAGCATTTGTGGCCATTAACTACTAAAAACCGTATCAATCCAGTTTAATGAAAATATGTCCACAAGTTGCTGAAAAATCTTGCTAAAAATGCTGAGTTGAGGTGAACTCATCGCAGCAACAGAACAGCAGCCATATTATGTCTTTTTCTCTGTCAGTGTGTACTTTTCTTCGTCTTCGAAGTTGGGTTATACACACACACACACACACACACACACACATATATATATATATATATATATATATATATATATATATATATATATATGTACATGTATGTATATGTATGTATATATATATATATATATATGTGTGTGTGTGTGTTGTGTGTGTGTGTGTGTGTGTGTGTGTGTGTGTGTGTGTAATTTTGCTATTGACAATTCTTTTCTTGCTGTGACAAAAAATGGTGGTCAACCTAATCTAACGTCTCCTTGATCATATAAAACCTTTTAAAGAAAATCCCGATTTTCAAAGTCACCGTGACCTTGAAAAAACATCGATTGAGTGGGTAGGCTGAAGGCTGCAAGCACATAGATTTGCTCGAGCCAAGATTTGCATCCGTACAAACTCGAGCAGTTAGTCACAAACGCAAGTGCCCTACCTCTGTGCCACCCAGACCTTTCAAAAATAGTACTGATGTCATCAGGTATTGTTACTGTTTATGCATCAGAGAGTCCAAGGCAGATAACTATGCATACTGAACTGATTTCCAGCCCCAGGTTATAGTCCTTGGCAAGTCTATCTATCTATCTATCTATCTATCTATCTATCTATCTATCTATCTATCTATCTATCTATCTGTCTATCTATCTGTCTGTCTTTCTGTCTGCTTGTTTGTCTGCCTGCTTGTCTGTCTGTCTGTCTACTGAATTAAAAAAATTTATTCGTTTATTCATTCATTCATCATCTTAGTCACTTACACCGAACGGCTTCCAAACTCCTTGTGAAAGATCTGACATTTTCTTTTTCATTTGTGTAATATTTTTTCATGTACTTATTAATCTCAGTCACAGCTCACCTAACACTGAAAATCCTTGCTGTTCATCTCTCTTTTTCAGACGAATAATCACGCTTGACACGTGAACCGCTGAAATTTCACCGCGCTCACATCTTCAATCATTTTCGTAGGTAGAACGTTGATCGTCTCAACGACATTATTACAGTTTTCGATGCTGTAGTTAGTTTATTGTAGTATTGCAGTATTGTAGTATGCAGTTCTGGACCTATTACTCATATTCAGTCATGTCTCTCAGGCCCTCTTGGGGTGTGTGTGTATGTGAGTGTGTGTGTATGTGCGTGTGTGTGTGGTGTGTGTTGTGTGATTGTGTGTGTGTGTGCGTGCTTATGTGTGTGTCTGTCTGTATGTGTGAGTGTGCGCGTGTATGTCCGCGTGTGTCTGTGTGTGTGTGCGTGTGCGCGCGTGCGTGTGTGTGTGTTTGTGTATGTGTGTGTCTAAGCTGAGTATATGCGTGTTGTGTGTGTGTGTGTGTGTGTTGTGTGTGTGTGTGTGTGTGTGTGTGTGTGTGTGAGTGTGTTGTTTGTGTGAGTGTGTGTTTATGTTGTGTATGCCTCTGTGTGTGTGTTGGAGTGTGTGTGTGTGCTTGTTGTGTGTGTGTGTGTGTGTGTGTTGTGTGTGTGTGTGTTAGTGTGTGTGTTTTCTGTGTAGGTGTTTGTGTGCGCGTGTGCGCGCGCACATGTGCGTGCGCGCCTGTGTGCGCGTTTGTGTGTATGAATGCGTGTGTGTGTGTCTGTGTGCGTGTGTGTGTGTGAATGTATGTGTGTATTTAACGTGTATGTGTGTGTGCGTGCGTGCGCGCGCCTGTGTATGTGTATTTGTGTATGTGCGTGTGTGTGTGTGTATGCGCGTGTGTATGTGTGTTTATGTGTAGGTGTGTGTGTGTGAGCGCGCACACGCGCCTGTGCGCATCTACTCACAGAAACATGAAATGATAAATCTAAATGCGCATGCCTGTGTTTGTCACAGAAATATATCTACAATAAATCACATATTGGTTTTACAAGTACATAACTGCAGACAACGTTTTCAATATACCTGTTTTAAAATATATGTAAAAAATAAAAAATTTGAAAAATAAAATACACTACGCTAGTACAGTGAATTTCTGATCATTATGTTTACGTACAAAGAGACATAACCCAGCGGCTTAAAACGACACATACAATAAAAGAAATTTCAGATAAGATGCTGGCAAACTACTTTTGTTCCCACATTTATATTAAATTTCGCATCCTTGAATTTTTATAAATTTGTTGCATATTTCCATTATTGCAACAAATATGTAAAAGCAAAAGTAAGCGTCAATTTAAAAGTTTCGACGTTTTCACCCGTAAAAAAAAAAAAAGGTCACAATGACCGAATCACAGCCTGAAATCGTCAAGAATGATATTTGTCACACATACGATCTACGTTTTCCCAATGGTTCTCTGTTTTAGGTTTGTGGTGTCAGGGTGTAGGGAACTTATTCCGAGCGCGAAGACGTCATTTTGAGTACTGATATTGGTCAGTTTTCCTTATTCCATTATTCATTTTTTTCCCTTAGGTGTAAATATGTGGTGCATGTGTATGTGCGTGTGTATGTGTGCGTGTGTGTGCGTGCGTGTGTGTATGTGTGTGTGTGTGTTGTGTGTGTATGTGTGTGTGTGCGTGCGTGTGTGTGCGTGTGTGTGTGTTGTGTGTGTGTGTGTGGTGTGTGTGTGTGTGTGTGTGTTCAGGTGGCACAGCCGTGAGGCAAAGGATGATCAACACCCTGAGGATACATCAGGCCCGTCGTTCTGATCCTAGAGATTTTCAGTCAGTGTGTGCTGTGAAAGGACCACTTCATCATCTGTCCGCAGGGCAGAAATGTCAGATGGAGAAATCCAAGGATTCTGAGGAGGAAGAGGAGGAGGATGACGGCAGTTTGATACGAAAACGTAGGCTTGATTATTCTCCATTCACTTCGTTAAATAGTTATTCTGTTAGACTGGGAAAAAAACAACATTTCTTTTGTTTGCATTTATATAACATTGTCAAACATCGAATGTAGCAAACTGGAGTGACAGGTGGGATTTGATTTCAACTGTCTCCTGATAGAAAATGTCTGTCATAGCCAAACAAAATATTTTATTAAACATTGCTCAGATAATAGTGATATTAGCACTTTAACTTATATTTTTTTTCGTCCGTTTGTACCGGGAAGTGTGGCATAACAACAACAATAATAATTTCAACAACGACAATTTATTTATGATAATAACAATAGTAATAATGATGATGATGATGGTGATGATGATGATGATGATGATGATGATGATGATGATGATGGTTTTATACGTGTTAGAATCCAGAATGGATGTAATTTGTGCAAGAGCAGTCCTGTTCGTTTCTGCAGGCATAATATAATATTATATAATATAATGATAAAAATTATCATTCGGTGGATTGCAATTTGTACAGCTACCTTATTACTTATGGTGGTCGTATTCAGAGATACAAAATATAAACGGGGACGTGGCAGTTGTTTCTGACCAGCAGCCTCTACAACTTATACATATATGCATATACATATATATATATATATATACACATAGGGAATATATATATATATATACACATAGGGAATATTTTACGTCGGCTTGTTGTCTTTTTCTTCACATGCTGCTTCATCTATATATATACATATATATATATATATATGTATAAACATACATATGTATGTATGTGTGTGTTGTGTGTGTGTGTGGTGTGTGTGTGTGTGTGTGTGTGTGTGTGTGTGTGTGTGTGTGTGTGTGTGTGTGTGTGTGTGTTGTAAAGGAAACTCAGTTGATTATCATTCGAGTTTTATCTATTTCAGGCCAAGCTCGCCTCTGCCAGCTGGCGTGGCAACCACTTTCACAAGTTCAGAAGGAAGCTGAAGATCTCTCCTCTCTGTTTGACCAAGAAATCATTATGAGTGAGTGTGACGAAGGCAGAAATGTATGGGATGGGAAGTTGTTTAGTGTTTGTGGGGTGGGATGGAGATGCAGGGGGAGGGATCAAGTGTGTGCGTGCCTGTGTGTGTGTGTGTGTGTGTGTGTGTGTGTGTGTGTGTGTGTGTGTGTGTGTGGTGTGTGTGTGTGTGTGCGTGTGTGTGTGTATACACGTACGCTACGTGGGCGAGAGAAAGAGAGAGAGAGAGAGTTCTGTTTATTCTTTGTCTAGTCAAATCTAACAAACACACGTCCCATCTCTCCTGCACTGTGTTGCCCAGTGGGTAAAGCACTCGCATAGTATATGCAAGAAACCTGGATACGGTGCCCTGCCAGTGATACTCCTGTGCTGAGATCTAAGCCAAGTCACTAGCATCCCCTAAAGGTCACAAGGATCCTCTGAAGGCTTAACTCATTAGCTGTGGCATCAGCTCCACCAACTGGGAGGACCTTGCCCGCAACACAGTAAGCAAGCTGGTGACAGCCGTGCATTGAGGGCACAATGAATTCAGGACAGATCAGTGTATCTGTGTGGACAGAAGATAACACATAGTCATATTCGTTCTTGCGTTAGGGTAAAACGACATATTCCATGGTCATATTGTTTCTTGCGTTACGGTAAAATGATACATTCCATAGTCATATTCTTTCTTGCGTTAGGGTAAAACGACATATTCCTGCACTATCTACTAAGACAGTTTCTGACATATTTGCCTCACCATCATTAACATGATTTTTGTGTGTGTTTTTGTTAGCCTGGCAAAAAATCATACAGCGGGTAATCTTTAACATGTTGTTATTTAACGTGTTCACAGGCATGGTAAGCTAATTTCATTGTTTAAATCGTTAATTATGGTAAAGTAATTTGTTGGTTTTTTCCTTTTTTTTTCTTTTCTTTTTCTAAAATCACTTTAGTGAATAGACATTAAATCAAAGACCACCACCACAGCTCATAACTGCTGCTGTTCTAACAGCACCCTAGGTGTCAGAACTCCTTGACAGACACTGTCTGCGGACGAACTTTTTCAATTTCAGTTTCTCAAGATGAAGTCTTCGCACTCGGAACGAATTCCATATGCACTAACGTCACAAGTGCCATGTTATGGAGAAAATCCAGAATGATCACGACACAAGCCTTAAGCCTGCACATAAATCCAAGAGCTGGCCAGGTCCTGAGATCTTATCTAGATAGTTCGATAACCCTGACGTCGTAGGAGAGCGAAGTGACAGAGACCTCAAATTTTCCCGGGGCCAGCACTACGAGGGCGGCACCCATCCTCTCTCCCTCGCTTCAAATTAATATTCATGTTAATTTTTTTTTGCCAAGACTTCAGAAAGGCAAGAAGGCTAATTGGTCTTTAAGGGGTGGGACCTGGGAAATCAACCTATCTCTCTAATGTTTTATACCAAGGCAGCCGGGCAATGCCCTACTCTTCACGATTATGAATTGCCGTGGGATCTTTAGCGTGCGCAGCCAGAAGGCACACAGTTAGATTTTCCGGTCAAACTGAGCAGAAAAGTCGAGGTCTCTACGGGGAGCGAACCCTGGAACCTCGAGTTTACTTATTGGCAGGCGAATGTCTTAACCATACTGCCACTCTTCTCCTTTGCGGACGAACAGGAAGACCAACAGCAGATGGTGAGGACCAGGATGATTACTCACCCATCGGATCAACAGGAAGGTCCACCATCACTTGGAAACTTTGTCTGTCTATCTCTCGTCCTGTCTGAATGACGTTTCATCACATTTCTTATGTTCTCGCCCGTCTGATTCTCTTGGAGTCTGCCCTGAGTTTCATGAACTTAACTGACTGAATTGGTGTATAACTGAATAATTATACATTTCTTGATTAGATAATCGTTGACGTAGAGATAGAACTCCAGCTTTCCAATCTGACTGCATAGGTTTGAGTCTGGCCTGAGAACAACTTTGTGTGTGGCCGTTAGTCCGAGTCGACTATGAATTGTTCACGATTAAAGCAACGAGGAAGAGGCGATGTGCACCACATACAATGATGCTGGCCATAAGAAGAGTTTAGATCTTTATCGCCACTCCCCTACGACCTCATGGTTGTGAGAAACTGTTTACCTTTGGCTACAATTTACTGATCGTATTATTAATCAAAACAATGTAAGCTCTTTCCAAAATATCAAAAGAGGAGCCAGACAGGGTTGTGTTTTGTCACCAGATCTGTTTTCACTTTACAGCGAAAATATCATGAGAAACTAAGAAGAAGACCCTGGATTAAAGGTTGAAGGGAAAATGATAAACAACATTCGATACGCAGATGACACCGTGCTAATTGCAGAAAGTGAAAGAGACCTACAAAACCTTGTGAATATACTTGAAATAGAAAGCAAAGATAAGGGGTTGGTACTAAACAGCAGGAAGACTGAAGTCATGGTGATCAGTAAAAAACATGAAATCCCCTCATGCAAAATAACAGCAAATGGCACAACCTTGATACAGGTTGATAAATTCAAATACCTGGGAACGATCATTTCATCAGACGGCAGATGCACATCAGAAATAGCCGGCAGAATCGGCCAATCCAAAACAGCATTCAAGAAGATGACAAGCATTCTTACCAACAAATGCCTATCAATTAACATCAGGAAGAGTGTTCTTGAATGTTATATAGCACCAATACTATTGTATGGTTGCGAGGCGTGGACAGTCAACAAACAAAGCCAGAACAAGATTGAGGCAGCCGAGATGAGGTTTCTATGAAGAATGTTGAGAGTTCCATGGACAGCAAAGAAAACAAACGAAACAGTCTTGATGGAGGCAGACACAAGTAGATCACCCATAAGGAAGATTAGGAAAAGACAGGCAACATTTATAGGCCATTTTATGAGGAAGGGGGTTTTGGAGCACCTGGTCACAACGGGAAAGCTGGAGGGAAAGGGAGAAAATGCTGGACGGACTTGCAGAGTGGCTGGGGACGGGTAGGGTGGGGGAGATGCTAGGGGTAACGAGAGATAGAGACAGATGGAAGTCAATGATCTCCAACGCCATGCGACAGGGCACCTGATGATGATGATTATTAATCAAATATCCGTATCATTGATGTTTCCCAGGATGCTGCTTGGACTCCTGCAGAGTCTTCTTGTTTCCCGACCTGGCCTACCAAACCTCAGGATGTGATCCCCCAGTCCTGTTTCA
This sequence comes from Monoplex corrugatus, assembly GCA_030674185.1. Lineage (NCBI taxonomy): Eukaryota > Metazoa > Mollusca > Gastropoda > Littorinimorpha > Ranellidae > Monoplex > Monoplex corrugatus. The sequence continues at coordinate 139,884,563 of CM060305.1, forward strand.
CAGCAGTTTCATCAACAACGAAGAACTGTTCCGGAATGTGGAGAAAGGGGCATGTTTGTGCAATATCCGTAACGGCAGAGAAACCTCCATTTCCTTCCTGCCTGCGTGCGCAGCTGCTGCAGCCGGAAACATGGAATTGTTCCGGTGGATGTTGCAAAGTTTTGTGACACGGCTACAAAATCTTCAGGGCACTGGAAGTCGTGGAAAATGTTATGGTGGCAAATCTGCTCTGAAGACTGGCGGGGCGAGTGCTAGGCCATGGTAATGTGTGACTTTTCTTTCAGTCATGTCATATTAGATTTTACTCTGATAAACAGACAGAAGGAAAAAACAAACGAAAACAAACTTATCCGAAAGGAACACACTATCATCACCACCACCATCACCGGTAACAACAATTCACACGTAAGCGCTCAAGCATTTCGATACATTATAGTCCCAGTAGAATGCATCACAATAAATATAATACAATGCAATACAACATAACGCAATACAGTACAATACATTGCAATACATTAGAACACAAAACAACATAATTTTCAGATATTCATTGCTATTATTTGATTAAAACGATAGTTCCAACTCTCCACGGCACCAAACCATGCGGATTAACGATTGAAGACTAGCGAAGAAGCATCATGTGGACTCTCTTCCTAACACTTGAAGATGCCGACTTTGAAGATGACCTGACACTTATCTTCCACCTCTCCAGAGAGGAAGAAAGCATCCCATCTTGACACTTTTGCACATGCAGATCACCAGAAGAAAACAGAAGTGATAATACTGAACAGAGTGTAATGGTCTCCCCTGTATGTTCTTAGTGCTAGTAGTACTAGGCTGAGTCTGTACCAGAAATGTGTTCTTTCTCCCCCTGCTCTACGACTCAAAATGCTGGACAATGACATAGAGTGTCTTTACCAAGCTGTCAGACTTCCACTCAAAGAACTTACAAATAGTCATGCTAAACTTTTGCCCCTGATACTACCTCTCTTGCCCCCGATTCTTACCAATAAATGCTTATCAATTAACATGAGGAAGATTGTTGTAGAATATTACATAGAACCGATAATGTTATACGGTTGTGAGGCGTGGACAGTCAACACGCAAAGCCAAAACAAGATTGAGGCAGCAGAGATGTGGTTTCTTCTTGAAAGTTTCATGGACAGCAAACAAAACAAACGAGACAGTCTTGATGGAGGCAGACACAAGAAGATCATTGGTAAGGAAGATTAGGAAAAGACAAGCAACATTTCTGGCCATTTTACGAGGAAATGGGAATTAGAGCACTGGTGGGAAAGGATAGGTTAGAGGACCTCATGGCCTTGGTACACAAAATGAAAAGGGGGGGGGGGAACTTGTAGAATGGGCACAGATGAATGAGTTGATAGTAGGAAACACCTGGTTTGAGCAGCCTAATAGAAGAAAATGGACTTGGATGAGTCCAGGAGATAATACCAAACATCAGATTGACTACATCCTGATTAATATAAGATTTTGACATTCTTTACTGTCAGCAAAAACACTACCAGGCGCAGACTGCAACAGTGACCACAATCCTGTAGTGGGAAGATTTAGGCTGAAATTACGGAAAAGGAAACAGACCAAAAGCAACATCAAACTAAATCTTGGACTCTTAAAGACAGATGAAGTGATACGTACAAAAATGTAATGTACATGTTCAAAACAAATTCAGTGCTCTGGAAGACATTGGTGACAGTGAAGAACAATAGACAAAGTTGAGAAATTCGATAAATGAAGCTTGTGAAGAAATCCTGTAGTAGATAGACAAGCAAAAAAGAACTGGACGACAAAAGAAATTTTAGGCTTGATGGAGGAATGGAGGAAGGCAAAGAGAAACGAGGAGACATACAGGAAGATAAACAAAGAAATCAGGAATAGGTGCAATGAAGCTAAGGAAGCTTGGCTGAAAACAAAATGCAAAGAAATAGAAGACCGACACAAAACGGATCAGGGTATGTACAGACGAACTGAAGAAATTGTCCACAGGAAAAATACATGCACATCAACTGGTTGCTTAAAATCGAAAGATGGTACGCTTCTCATGGAAAAAGACAAAATATTAGACAGATGGGGAGAGTACGTTAAAGACCTTTTGAAGATGACAGAAATGAAGAACACATAAGAAAGAACTTTGAAGGACCACCCATAATAAAAGATGAAGTTAGAGCAGCATTGAAAAAGATGAAACCAGGAAAAGCCCCAGGACCAGGCAACATTACTACAGAGATGATTGAAGCCTTGGAGGAATTCGGTATATAAAAAATAACAGTCCTCCTAAATGAAATTTACGGCACTTGCAAAATCCCCAGAGATATGTCAAAATCAATTTTCATTGCACTTCCAAAGAATAGAATGCGAACTCCATCGCACAATCAGTTTGATGAGTCATGTAACCAAGATCCTATTAAGAATGGTCATGGTGAAGACAGGGAATGGAATCGAGAGAGAAATGGCAGATGAACAGTGTGGATTTGTGGAAGGGAAAGGAACTGTTAATGCCATATACATCCTAAGAACTATCATAGAGAGGTCAATCGAGATGAACAAGGATTTATATTTATGCTTTGTTGATTATACCAAGGCTTTCGATCGGGTAAGAAATTGATCAACCAACTAGAAAGACTCAATATTGATGGAAAAGTTCTAAAAATATATTGAAATATGTATTGGGAACAAACAGCTGCAATGAGAATAAAAAACGATATAAGCTCTTTCCAAAACATCAAAAGAGGAGTCAGACAGAGTTGTGTTTTTTCACCAGATCTGTTTTCATTTTACAGCGAAAACATCACGAGAAACCAAGAGGAAGACCCTGGATTAAAGGTTGCAGGGAAAATGATAAACAACATTCGATACGCAGATGACACCGTGCTAATTGCAGAAAGCGAAAGGACCTACATCATCATCATCAGTGCCTTTGCATGCGTTGGCGATTATGGACTTCCATCTGTCTCTATCACCTACAAAACCTTGTGAATATACTTGAAATAGAAAGCAAAGGTAAGGGGTTTGAACTAAACAGCAGGAAGACTGAAGTCATGGTGATTAGTGAAAAACATGAAATCCCCTCTTGCAAAATAACAGCAAACGACACAACCTTGAGACAGGTTGATAAGTTTGGATACCTGGGAACGATCATTTCACCAGACGGCAGATGCACATCAGAAATAGCCAGCAGAATCGGCCAAGCCAAAACAGCATTCAAGAA
>CM060305.1:139892791-139895291 GCA_030674185.1 Monoplex corrugatus
TACAACCATGAATCATCTCCTTGGCACACGAAAAGATTTACCTCTCCCAACAAAACACACAAATGAAGAACTCCCATCTGTATTCTCCAAGTATTTCACCACCAAAATACAAACTCTTCGTGACAGGCTCGACCAGACACCCTGTCAACCATGCCCACCTGACCCTTCCTTCTCTGGCACACCTCTTACTACTCTTACCCCAGTCTCACAAGAAGAAATTCTCAACACAATCAGATCCATGTCGTTCAAAACTTGCGAACTGGATCCTCTTCCAGGTTCTCTCTACTCTGATTGTCTCCCTACTCTCCTCCCATTCATCACTGACATCATCAACACTTCTCTCCAAACTGGAACTGTCCCAGATTCTTTCAAGTCTGCTATTGTTCACCCTTCCTCAAGAAATACAATTTAGACCCAAATGAACTGAAATATTACCGGCCTATCTCTAATCTCTCTTTCTTGTCAAAATGCTTGAAAAAGTTGTCCTCAACCAACTGAACTCTCACCTGTCTGCCAACAATCTCCTCAATCCTTTCCAGTCAGCCTACCGCCAGTGCCATAGCACTGAAACTGCCTTGCTACACATTCTCAACAATCTCCTTCTTGCAACTGATACTGGCAAAGTCTCTCTCCTCACACTCCTTGATCTGTCTGCAGCCTTTGATACCATTGATCATGGTATTCTCCTTTCTAGATTTCATCATACTTTTGGCATCTCTGACATTGCTCTCTCCTGGTTCACTTCTTATCTATCAAACAGAAAACAAACTGTTCTCATCAATGGCACTTACTCTCAACCTGCATACCTGACCTGTGGTGTTCCACAAGGATCTGTCCTTGGCCCTGTTCTTTTCACTCTTTACACCTCCCCCCTGTCCACCATCATCAACTCCCACTCTATAAAACACCACTTCTATGCTGATGACACCCAACTTCAAAACAGTGACTCACCTGACAATATACAGCGCCTCCTGACTCGCACCACTGAGTGTTACTCGGACATCAAAAATTGGATGACATACAACAAACTTCAGCTAAATGATGACAAGACAGAAGCTATCCTCATTGGCACCCGTCAGAAACTTTCTCAGCTGCCTCCTCTTTCTCTCCCATTATGTAACACATCAGTCCCAATTTCTGATTCAGCTAAAAACCTTGGTGTCTGCATTGACTCTACCCTCTCCATGAACAACTTTGTTTCTCAAACTGCCAGATCTTGCTACTATCACCTCCATCGTATAAGCCTGATCAGGAAGTATCTCTCTGTGGAAACAACTGCAAAACTCGTTCTCTCCTTCATAATGTCTCGCATTGACTATTGCAATTCACTCCTGTCCGGTCTTCCTGCCTCCACCACTCACATCGTACAGCGCATTCAAAACAATGCTGCACGCCTTGTACTCAAAAAGAAAAAAGCTGACCACATATCTCCTCTCCTGGCACAACTTCACTGGCTCCCTGTATCAAAGCGCATACAGTACAAACTAGACACCATGTGCTACAAAAGCCTCAATAACGCAGCCCCCGATTACCTGTCAAGCCTACTTGAGATCTATGTTCCCTCACGTACCCTCCGCTCTGCCTCCGATCCTCTGACTTTTCGCTTTCCACGCACTAAGCTCAATACCTATGGTCCACGAGCCTTCTCTGTGTCTGGTCCGCTCTCCTGGAACAAACTTCCTCTCTAAGTCCGTCAGCAATCTACTTTTGTCTCCTTCAAGTCCGCTCTCAAAACTCACCTTTTCTCCTCTGCATAAAATCTGACCTCACTCAATCCCCTCTGCAGCCTGTCTCCACTCGGAGGGGAATCACATTGCAATATATAATTGTATATAATATGCTCTCTATAATTTTCCATTGTTTTTATTCTTTCTTCCCATTTATAGCCGTGTGTGTGTGTGCGTGCGTGCGTGCGTGTGTGTGCGTGCGTGCGTGTGTGTGTGTTTCAGTGCTTAGATTTGATTTTATCAAGATTTTGCGCTATATAAAATATTGTAAATTATTATTATTATATATATATATACACTACGCACAAAAAGTTAAGGATCACTTGCACAAAAATTCATAACTTTCAAAATAAGAAAGCCAATGCGTTGAAGTTTGGCAAACATTTAATTCCATGCTTTAGTGATAACGATACACAATTGCCTTCAATTTCGAGCAATCGTTTGGTGTGTACATTTGATCAAAGTGGGTACGTATCGAAATTTGATTTCCCAAAATCATTGAAATCACAAGACAGGGCATTCTGATGCTCCCAAAAGTTCAGTAATGCGTGTAACCGCCATGGCTGTTCTGGCACTCGACGCAGCGAGTCCTCATCGAGTTGACCAGGTTGGTGAAGATCCTCTGTGGAAGCGCCTGCCACTCAGCCTGCAGCATCTGGTAGAGGTGTTGGGCATCCTTGGGAGGGGGGTGGTTGCTCCTCACTTTGCGATCCAGCTCATCCCAGAGGTTCTCAATCGGGTTGAGATCGGGACTGCATGCTGGCCACTCCATT
>CM060305.1:139900291-139905291 GCA_030674185.1 Monoplex corrugatus
CAAAACAATACAGGATCTACCACCACACAAAACAATACAGGATCTACCACCACACAAAACAATACAGGATCTACCACCACACAAAACAATACAGGATCTACCACCACACAAAACAATACAGGATCTACCACCACACAAACATACAGGATCTACCAACTCACAGAGCAACAACAGGATGTACCACCACACAGAACAATACAGGATCTAACCACCAACACAGAACAACACAGGATCTACCACCACACAGAGCAACACACACAGGATCTACCACCACACAGAACAGTACAGGATCTGCTAACTCACAGAGCAATACAGGATCTACCACCACACAGAACAGTACAGGATCTACCACCACACAGAACAATACAGGATCTACCATCACACAGAACAGTACAGGATCTGCAAACCTACAGAGCAATACAGGATCTACCACCACACAGAACAATACAGGATCTACCACCACACAGAACAATACAGGATCTACCACCACACAGAATGGCACAGCATCTGCGAACGCACACAACAACTCAGCATCTGGCACAGCACGAAATGTTAGGGGATTGGCAGCCGCACAGAACGGAGCCAGAACCACGAGGAACAGAACGGCCAGAGTAGACACCACACAGGACACTTCTTTTCTCTGGCATGTCATCAACTCCGCACACTACAAAGTGGCGGAGATGGCTCTGGTGGCGGGCTACCGCGCTCATCGTGAAGCATGGTTCGTGAGGGGGACTTTCCCCAGCGTACCCCTCAGGAGGTGATCGAGGTCTTGGGCAAGGTGACCCAGCAGCCGCTGTCCCTCATCTGCCAATGCCGCAGGACCTTGAGGTCCAGAGTGGGAAGCAGGTTGCCGGCTTTCCTCTCCAACGCTCGCGTTCCTCAGCCTGTCCGCGACTACATCGCCATGAAAGATCTTGTGGAGGCCTACTTGACGTGAAAAGCTGACCGAAAGTGATGTACCAGGTTTGCATGCGCTTGACAGTGAAAGAGACGGTGCTAGTTTCCATGGACTTGAAATGAGTAACTGGAAAATGGTGCACTGGGTTCGCGTGAACTTGAAATGTGATATTGGAAATGGTATGTAGGGTAAACCGGTTTACATGTACTTGAAAAAAATGACCGAGAGGAAGTGACTGTCTGAAGAGTGATATGTACGTGACAGTTGTAGAACTTTATATACTGGGTTTGCATGTACTCAACGTGATGCACTGGGTTTGCGTGTACCTGATATTTAACCCTTTGTCTCCCGCTTCCTATCCAAAAACTGCAAAAACTTAACCCTTTGACTCCCTCACCCTATTCACAAGCTTCCTTGCCCTTTGACTGCCACACCCCATCTACCAGTTTTCTGCAAGGAAGCTGGTGGATAGTGTGAGGAGTCAAAGAGTTAAGTTTTTGTTCTACTGGCATGGTTGACAATGCAGGATGCTAATGGATAGTGTGCGGGAGTCAAAGGGTTAAAGCGAGTTATTTTGAGAGTGGTGTTTCAGCCCACTGGTTTACAGTCTCTTCCTTCAGTTTAGTGTCCCGTTGAATACAAAACTACGACCCTCCAGAAGACATTACTGACCAGCAATGCAAGTGATCAGCATTAGTTCTGGAAGCTGTTCCGTGCTGTCTGTGGGAATGCATGATTTGATGTGTGTGGTTGTTTTGTGTTGTGTGTGTGTGTTTTTTTTCCTCGTATGCGTATTTGTTCTTCTGATGTTGTTTGTATTTATTTTTGTACTTGTTCCTTCGAATGAAAAGCATGGGAAACACATTCCAGCTGATTATCGTTTCCTGAAAATCTGCTGAGGTAATTTAATGATACCAATATTACAAACATCGATGTGGGATGGCTGGGGATTTTGCAGCGGGTGGGTCACTGGCCGGGGAAAATACTTTGATGCATAGGTGCATCCACTGACTGTTAAATGGATGTCAAGTTTGTCAGTGTTAGCTGTACAATCACACAAAAACCTGCAAGTTAAAGAGAAGTTTCTCAAGGCCTGGCTAGCAAGTAATATAGTAGGGTGATTTATTTTGATATAAATCAACTGAAAGACAAAAGACGAATCAAAGGTGGCAGCAATGAACAGAGCAAACTGACCAGATTATGTCAAAGTTAATTCTTGGGTGAGTTTGAGAACAGATACTGCAGGATTGTGTAAAACGGCATAGTTTACCGGTTTGGCCTCGCCAACAAGTAAACTTTAACTGCATGTTTCAGAGTTTTATTTGAAAGGGATTCACCGCACTAGCATCATTCCGAGGGCGTTTTGCCTAAATCAAATCTAATAGCAATTATGTACCAGACCCTTTAAGACTGCTTAAAACTCAAAGCACTGGTAAGGTCTTCTAGCGGGAAGGGGGAAGGGGGATGCCGGAGAAGAACAGAACTTAAGACACACTAAGCTCACACCACTAAAATGACTGGAGCATTAACAGGCGAAAGTTTATGCTGGGATTGAACTCGAGACATCAGATGACTCACAGAGTCTGCCACATGACCACTGTCAGCCCAAAGTTCTGTCAACAGAACCGAGCAACGTGCGGTTAACCCTTTGATTCCCGCACCCTAGTCTACCAACTGCAAAAACTTAACCCTTTGATTCCCTCACCTTATCACCAGCTTCCTGCAGGAGGCTGGTGGATAGGGTGAGGAAATCAAAGGGTTAAGTTTTTGCTTTGCTAACATGGTTGGCAATGCAGGATGCTGGTGGACAGGGTGCGGTAGTTAAAGGGTTAAAATTGTTTAAAAGCCTGTGGCCCACTTGAGATTCGAACTCAAGACTCTTGCGTTGTCAGCGCGGCACACCAACCAACCGAGAAAACAGGACAGCTAAATCAAAATTGACGTGATTAGTATGGACCATCCATTAGAAGACCTTTGTGGTTCAGTACATGTGCGCTCAGATCACAACAGGAAAGTTGGAGGGAAAGAGAGCACCAAGTAGACCCAGGGAGAAAATATTGGACAGATGTGCAGAGTGGCTGAGGACAGACAGGGTAAGAGATATACTTGCAGCGACAGGGGATAGATTCATGTGGAGGGTCATGATCGCCAACGCCATGCAACAGGGCACACGATGATGGTTATGATGATGACATGTGCAATCATCCGTTGTGAAGCTATCTAAAGCCACCTGAACGTCTTCTTAAAGTAATTTTATATTTTGTCTCCCTTATTCCCAACCGTTCATATTCCCAGACAGTTATCTAACATACGTTGTTTCGTGTACATCTGTTTAAAACTAAATACAGATGGACGATTTTAACTGGTTTTTTTTTTTAATTGACTGACTTACACAAAATGATCGACACACAAATTGTGTCCGTAACATTTGTGGTTTATTATGTCTATTTTTAAAATTTCCAAACAATCACTATATACTGAATATGGAAATGTTATCAAAATTATAGGGCCCCTATGCTTATCTTTCAAGACATGTAATAACCATTATTAATCTTAAATACTTGAACATCAGAGTATAGTCCCTTGGGCCTTATGATTCAATTTGGAGTGTGTGACCTGATGGATAAAGGATCCGCCTACGATGCAAGAAAAGTGGGTTCGATTCGCGGTCAGACAGTTTTTTTTCTTCCACATACACTACACATACATAATAAAATGCACATACATCCATGTGGGAGCCCAGGTGCGCGCGCACGCACCCGCACCACACACACACACACACACATACACACACACACACACACACACACACACACACACACACACACACACACACACACACACACACACACACACACACACATACGTACACGCCATCTTGAATGTTATATAGAACAGATTTGTATCATCATCATCATGTGCCCTGCCGCATGGCGTTGGAGATCATGGCCCTCCATATGCATCTATCCCTTGTCGCTGCAAGCACATCTTCCACCCTCTCTGTCCTCAGTTACCCTCCAATATTTTCTCCCTAGGTCTACCTGGTGTTCTCTTTCCCTCCAGCTTTCCTGTTGTGACCAGGTGCTCTAATTCCCTTTTCCTCATAAAATGGCCTATAAATGTTGCTTGTCTTTTCCTAATCTTCCGTATCAATGATCTTCTTGTGTCTGCCTCCATCAAGACTCTCGTTTGTTTTCTTTGCTGTCCATGGAACTCTCAACATTCTTCGTAGAAACCACATTTCGGCTGCCTCAATCTTGTTCTGGCTTTGCGTGTTGACTGTCCACGCCTCACAACCATATAACATTGTCTGTTCTATATAACATTCAAGAACTCTCTCGGGTTTGTATGATGAAGTTATATGCATAAATAACGAGCGCTCGCAGGAGCTGTAGCCTGCATAAGAAGAATAACAACAGGGTGTTTTTTAATGTTATGGGTGATTATATTGGGCATATGTCAAACGAGAGATTGATGGAGGTTGACATGGTCGCAGTACATCAAAGTTCACGTCGTGATCCATTGTGACAAAAAATATTGAATCTAATCCATTGAGTCTTATTACATATACGAGTATATGATAGGTCTGGTGGAGGTGTGAATAGGTATATTACTTGTTTGTTTCCTTGATTTTATATTATGCTATGTAGTTTATTACATAAATGCATAATTACATGCTTACTTTGGTGCATATACTGTGTAAATCATATCACACTGTTTATGTTCAATTTGTGTAAATCATATTACACTGTTTTACTGTCGTACGGATGCGAAGCCCAGACAATCAACAAGCGAAGTCAAAACAAGATTGAGGCGGCTGGAATGTGGTTTCTGAGAAAAATGTTAAGATTTCCATGGGCAGCAAAGAAAACAATCAATACGGTCTTGAAAGAAGCAAACACAAAAAGAACATTAATTTATGAAGAAGATTAGGAAAAGACAAGGAACATTTATGTATAATAGGACATTTTATGAGGCCAGAGAAATTTGAGTACCTAGTCAAAACAAGAAAGCTAGAGGGAAAATGAACACCAGTTAGACCTAGAAGAAAATATTAGTTTTGTAGAGCGGGTGGGACAGGAGATGTACTTGCAGCGAC
>CM060305.1:139907791-139915291 GCA_030674185.1 Monoplex corrugatus
AAATCCTGGCCAAAAATCATCACTTTCCGGACAAAAACTATAACCCCATTCATCCCTGGAGCTTGCGACAAGCGGGGATGTAATAGGGGTCCTGACAGAGGGAGAAGGAAGGGTTAAAGGCCATGCCCTTAGGGCACGTGCCCTTGGTGCCCGTGCCTCCCCGGCACAAGAAATATTGACCGCAGTCATTGGGGTGTCTGTAGGCGCCGTCCGCTATCCCAGCTGAACAGAAGACAGCTGCTGACAAAGTCTGACCTAGAAAAAAAAGTAAAAACGAAAAAGCTGAATCAAGAGTGGATGTGGATGAATTCCAACTACTCACCAGTCGCCGTGGTGTAGTGGTTAACGCAACGAACTACCGACTGGAAAGTATGCGAGCTGGTGGCAGGGTGGTCTGCCCGAAAGAGAGATGAAGACCAGAGTGGGGCGAGCGAGAGGGGTCTTCCATTCTCTCTTGGTCCAGAGGCTGAGCTGGACCTGGTTGGTGCGCTTTGGGTGTGGCTGTGTCCCGGGGTTTGTCATCTCCCCACCTTGCCATTCGGTTTGAAAACAAGGTAACTGATGACTGAATCCGAATGGGACATGCAATGTATGGACAGCTCTCCTTTGCTTTTGAAGTAAAGACTGTCGATTGGCGTCGGGAGCTTGGGAGGTGAATGTCCTGCGAGTGGCGAGGCATTTGTGCTCTGGGTCCCATCAGCACCCTCGTGGTGTTTCTTGTTAACAGCTACTCATCTGTCGCCGTGCTAAAGTGGTTAAGGCAACGGACTACCGACTGGAAGGTTGTGGGTTCGAATCCCAATCAATTCTGTCAAAAATATATCATTGTGGGATTTTTGGCTTTAACCGGCTCCTACCCAGAGTTGGGCGTGTTACGGGCTTATTGGGAAGACTGGGACCACACAGTCGAGTCTCATCCACGTCACGGATGCGTCATTGAGAGTGTTTCTCAAATCTTCTGACCAGCACCTGCACAGTGTCTTTATCTCTCGGGCCTGGTAGACGCCAGGACACATTACGATAGTAAGCGTAGATCATCATGATCATCATCCTCATCGATATCATCATCATCGCACTGAACGAGTGAGTGAGTGAGTGAGTGAATGAATGAATGAATGAATGAATGAATGAATAATAGATACACAGACAGATAGACAGATGGACAGGCAGATAGACAGATTAGATAGACAGACAGATAGATAGATAGATAGATAGATAGACAGACAGACAGACAGAAGATAGATAGATACATAGATAGATTAGAGAGAGAGAGATCAATAAAGGTACGATGCCCGTCTCTTGTCCCCCTCTGTTTCACCTTCCTTAGCTGTAAAAAGGGACAGAATCCCATTCACTGATGGCTAGACTGGAAGCTGCTTGCATAAGGTCAATAAATGATATAATAATAATATCAGAGTGTGTGTGTGTGCGCGCGCGCGTGTACGCACATACAAGCATACACACAAGCACTTGCACACACACACACACGCAAACACGGATACCATACACAAAAATACATACACATATACACATATCACAACACACCACACACACACACACACACACACACACACACTACACGCACGCATGCATACAACGCACCATGCACATACAATAATGATAAGAGGAAAATTACTCTGACACCAAAAAACTCACCTGTCAGTGGCACAGAGGTGTTGACGTGAACGGGTGGCTGAGTATGCACCACCGGTGGCTGGGTCTGAACCACGGGTGGCTGGGTGTACAACCACATGGGGCTGGCCGGGTGACTGGGTGGAAGGAGGCTGCGAGCTGGAGCAATGAACGTTCTTGGGCCAGTCGCAGTGCTTACTGATTGGATTATACTGCAGACCCATGGCGCAGTGCACACGATAGCTCACCTGGACAGCAAAGAGTTAAGCGTCATCTGGTCTATTTATGTACTTGTTTATGTATTCATTCATTCAACCAGTCGCCGTGGTGTAGTGGTTAACGCAACGGACTACCGAATGGAAGATTGTGGCTTCGAATCCCCATCAGTCCTTTCAAAAATATATCATTTTGGGGTTTTCGGCTCTAACCGGCTCCTACCCAGAGTTGGGCGTGCTATGGGCTCACTGGGAAGACCGGGACCAAACAATCGAGTCTTATCCACTTCATGGATGCGTTATTGAGGGTGTTGCTCAAATCTTCTGACCAGCACCGCAGGTGTCTGCATCTGTCGGTCCTGATCGACACCAGGATATATGATGATAGTAAGCGCAGACTACAACCCAATCACTCAGTCTCGATCCTAGATGGAACTCCATAGCATCACGATTATCATCCTCATCGACACCATCATCATCGCATTGTAAAAACCAAACAAAACAAAAAGAACTGTGGCAGCTTCTGTAGCCATTAAGGTGGCGTAGAAAAATGGGACAAAAAAAAAGGTGAGCACAAAGGTAACCTCCCTACGTGCGATGATCCTAAAGGAAAAAATGTATTCATTCATTTACTAGCGCAGTGAACGTTCTGGGTTCAATCATAGTGTGTATTGATGCATTTGTACCGCAGGCACAAAGATGTCAACGATATCTGCGCAAGATCGAGCGTCCAAACTTTCAAATTCTGTAGAAGCGTGGTTTGCCAAGTACAGACTTTCTACTCCTCGAATGCCAGCTTCATCAGAGCTGACACGTTGTCTGTATGAAAGACTATGTCATCCCAAAGATGCTCTTGTGCGAAAAACTGAAGCAAGTTTTAGTTTCAGACCAGTCGCCGTGGTGTGGTGGTTGGCGCGACGGACTATCGACTGGACCATGGAAGGTTGTGGGTTCGAATCCCTATCAGTCCCTTCAAAAATATATCATTGTAGAATTTTTCGGTGTGCTATGGGCTCATTGGGAAGACTGGAACCACACAGTCGAGTCTCACCCACTTCACGGATGCGTCATTGAGGGTGTTGCTCAAATCTTCTGACCAGCACCGTAGGTGTCTGTATCTCTCGGGCCTGGTTGACGCCAGGATATATTATGATAGTAAACGTAGAGTGCAGCCCTGTCACGCAGTCTCAATCCTAGATTGAACTCCATAGCATCATGATTATCATCCTCATCGACATCGTCATCATCGCATTATAAAAACTGTGCCAGCTTCTGTGGCCATTAAGGTAGCGTAGAAAATGGGACGAAAAAAAAGTTTCAGTTTCAGTTTCAGTTTCTCAAGACGATGTTTCCGCGCTCGGAACGAATTCCATATGCATTAACGTCACAAATGCCATGTGTATGGTGATCATGGCACAAGCCTTAAGCCTGCACATAAAGCCATGAGCTGGCCAGGTCCTGATGCCCTATCTATCGTATGTTTTACCAGGTCTTTTATACTGGCATTGTATCAGCCTATCATTGGAATAGTCTTGGTTACAAAATTATGACATGTGCATCTGTGTATCTTATCTTCAAAAAAGGAACACATACATAAAGTAAAAAAAATAATAATAAAGGTCTGAATCGCAATACACCTACTTACTCTGTATAAACACATCTCACATGACAAAAAGCCCCCCCCCCCCCCCGCCCTCTCCATTCAATGCACAACGCTTCAGCTGTCTATCAACTAGGTGCAGACAATGGAGCCGAAGAAGACCAACCTCACCAGCCGTGGCATCAACCAAACCTACTGGAAAAACATAACGCACAGCAGAGTAAGCTATGCGTCAGCATTGTACACAGAGCACAATTACATATGAACAGCACAGAGCAGCTGCTGTTCAACAGAACAGAGACTAGGGAAAAGGAGAGCCCAAGCCCGAAGGACTCCAGTCTATGCAGTATCTGACGAAGAATATGTGCCTCCGGGATCAGTCTTGTATTCCACAAGAAAACCCACACCAGGTGATAAAGAACCAGTATGTCTGCTGATCTGTCGGATCGACAGTAGTAGAGTCCATCATCATCAGGATGTACAGCAGACCCATTTCGCAATGGACACAGTAGCTAACCTGGACAACGAAAGGTTACATTGTGTTTCGTTTTACCTGTATCTCTGTGTGTGTGTGTGTGTGTGTGTGTGTGTGTGTGTGTGTGTGTGTGTGTGTGTGTGTGTGTGTGTTTCAGATTGTGCTTAACACGGGAAAAAAACAACAGTCAAATAGAGTAACTCATATGCACACATTACGTTTACTATACAATATCAGCAAAGTAGTTAAAATACGCCTCTGTTTGCCAGGTTTAATACGTGAAGTACACGCAAAACTGATACCAACACTTCTGCCAGATTTACCTGGTTGGCACAGATGAAATATTCATCACAAGCGAAAGGACTGGGGTAAAAGTCACTGGGTAGATTCATGCAGTGAAAACCTTGCTGTGGATAGGGCTGCACAGGACTATGGTTTCCTGTCAGAAAAAGACAGCAACATGTTAAATTTCTGTGTGTATGTATATATATATATATATATGTATATATATATATATATATATATATATATATATATATATATATGTGTGTGTGTGTGTGTGTGGTGTATGTATATGTATATATATACATATATATCATCATCATCACCACGTGCCTTGCCATATGGCGTTGGCGATCATGGCCTGATGCTGCAAGCACCTCTTCCACCCTCTCTGTCCTCAACCACCCTGCAAGTCCAATATTTTCTCCCTGGGTCTACCTGGTGTTCTCTTTCCCTCCAGCTTTCCTGTTGTGATCAGGTGCTCCAATTCCCCTTTCCTCATAAAATGGCCTATAAATGTTGCCTGTCTTTTCTTAATCTTCCTTATGAATGATCCTCTTGTGTCTGCCTCCATCAAGACTGTCTCGTTTGTTTTCTTTGCTGTCCATGGAACTCTCAACATTCTTCGTAGAAACCACGTCTCGGCTGCTTCAATCTTATTCTGGCTTTGCTAGTTGACTGTCCACACATCACAACCGTATAACATTATCGGTTCTATATAACATTCAAGAACTCTCTTCCTGATGTTAATTGATAGGCATTTGTTGTAAGAATGCCTTTCATCTTCTTGAATGCTGTTTTGGCTTGGCCGATTCTGCTGGCTATTTCCGATGTGCATCTGCCATTGGTGAAATGATCGTTCCCAGATATTTAAACTTATCAACCTGTCTCAAGGTTGTGCCGTTTGCTGTTATTTTGCATGAGGGGATTTCATGTTTTTTACTAATCACCATGACTTCAGTCTTCTTGCTGTACAGATATGTACATATATATATATATATATATATATATATATATATATATATATATATATATATATACAAGTATATGTACAAAGACTACATTTGTAAAAAAAATTCACCCCCTCATTGTGTTGTAACGAGGGTATCAATGACTGCATTAGTCATGCTTAAAAAATTAGTATAGTAGAGAATGGAATAAAAAAAATTAGAAAAAAAAACACTTGCTCATCCACATGCACGCACACACACACTTACATCCACATATACACGCATGCACGCACACATCCACACGCACACACATACATACATACACACACACACACATATCCACTCGCGCGCACACACACAAACACACACACACTAACACACACAGAGGGAGAGAGAGAGAGTGAGAGGGAAGGAGAGAGAGAGGGAGAGAGAGAGAGAAAGAGAGAGAGGGGGAGAGAGGAGGAGAGACAGAAAGAGAGAGAGAAGGAGATAGAGGGGGAGAGAGGGAGAGAGAGGGGGGAGAGAGAAAGAGAGAGAGAGAAAGAGACAGGGAAAGAAAGAGAGGGGGAAGAGACAGAAAGAGAGAGAGAGAGACCGAGAGGGAGAGAGAGAAAGAGAGAGAGTGATTGAGGGAGAGGAGAGAGGGAGGGAGGGGGAGAGAAAGAGTGTGTATTCCATCGTGGTAGTCATAAAGATACATGTCAGATTTCCAATCAGAGGGCCCTGGTTTCGATATGCCTGATGGGTGAAGTATAGAGATTTTTCCCATCTCCCAGGTCAACATGATCAACTATGCACTTTCAAAATCCTGCCAGTTATTTCAGTGGCTGGCTTACGGATAACACTAATAGCATGCTACACTGTCCATCACAGTCGATGAAGAAGTGGCAGAAGTAGCAACAGCAAAACAAGAAGAAGTGTTAATAATAGCAGCACCATTTAGCAACAGTGGCCGTGGCAGAATAAGTAGCAGCAGCAAGAATAGCAGCTACAGAAGCAAAAGCAACAGTTGTTACTGTTACAGTAATAACATGTTGAAATATTAATTGAACCAGCAGCAGCACAAAAGCACTGGTACTTGTAGCTGTTGCTGCAACAGTGGAAGTAGAAGAAGTAGTAGTAGTGGCCGCAACTATTACTGTTATTGTTTCTGTTGCCACGAGTGTACGACAAGAAGAGACACAAAAATGAACAGCAACAGCAAAGTAACACTAACAGCATCAACCAGTAAAGTAACACCAAAGAGAATAGTTCACAGAAATGAACAGCAACAGCAAAGTAACACTGACAGCGTCAACCAGTAAAGTAACAGCAAAGAGAACAGTCCACAGAAATGAACAGCAACAGCAAAGTAACACTAACAACATCAACTAGCAAAATAACACCAAAGATAATAGTCCACAGAAATGAACAGCAACAGCAAAAGATAATAGTCCACAGAAATGAACAGCAACAGCAAAGTAAACACTAACAACATCAACCAGTAAAGTAACAGCAAAGAGAATAGTCCACAGAAATGAACAGCAACAGCAAAGTAACACCAAAGAGAACAGTATCTACCGTGGGTACTACTCTTTTTGATAACACTAATAACAGTGACTCTTGTAATCCCTGCAGAAATCCTACCTGTCGGTACTTTCGTCTGTGGGTATGGTGCCTGAGTCTGGACTGTAACGTGAGGTGTCTGGGTTTGAACGGGAACGTGAGGTGCCTGTGTCTGAACAGGCACGTAAGGGGTGTAGGTTTGTGCGGGACCGTAAGCTGCACAGAAACAAAACGAAGAGCTGTTATGATCAGATTAATGACCAGAGTTACTGTGGCTTAAAGCAGTGACTGCTATAGGAACATATTACTGTAATATATGTATACAAATGTTTCCTGTCAAAGCTTTTATTTAAGACTGACTAATTAACTAGAGAAAAATTCACCTTGAATCATTGTCACATTCTTGTTAACTATGCCTGATTTTAGACAGATTATTCTAACATTTCTGCTCTAGGACTTTCAAGTCCATTGGATGACAACTTTCGGCAAAGATTAGTCTTTTCTGTCATTACTTTACATACACACACACATATACACACACGCGCGCGCACCGCACACGCACACACATGCACACACACACACACACACACACAAATAAACACACACACACACACATAAATAAATATACACAAATAAACACACCATACACACACACAGTGCGGATGCTAAAATATAGGACAAACAGACAAACAAAGCTTTGCTCTCGAACTTAAGTATTCTCTTGTTGATGGGAGACTGAAACACAATCTGTTCAAGTGTACAAAAACAAAACGAACATTTCAAATGATCACTTTAACTTAA
>CM060305.1:139920291-139935291 GCA_030674185.1 Monoplex corrugatus
GCAGGAAGTCGTTGACCACCCTTGCCTGTGGGGGCGAGCGTTTGTCATCCTGGTAGACAGCCGTCGGTCCAATCTGCTGCAGTGTAGGCACAGCCAGCAGTCGAAGGATCTCATCCCGGTATCGAGGCCAGTCAGGTTACCTGTACATGATACAAGGGTGTTCTGTGGTGAAGGCTGAAGGCCCCCCAGACCATTACAGAACCTCCACCAATGCCACCTTTTCTTGGACAGTGGTTGTCAATAAAGCGTTGCCCTGGGCGCCTCCAGACCCTCAGTCGGCCGTCGTTGTGGTTCATGGTGAAGCGTGATTCATCACTGAACAGGACCTGGGACCATTGCTGACGTGTCCCTTCACGTGACGTCTGCAGAAGGCGCGGCGTGCTGCCCTATGGGCTGGAGTTAAGCGTGGCCGTACAGCTGGGCGACGAGAACGGAGGTTAAACTCATGAAGGCGGTTCCGTATGGTCTGCTGGCTGATGTTGATGTTAGTAGCCACCCTCAGCTGCCTTCGAATGATGCTGGAAGAGGCTGTTCTTGTCTGCAGGGCTTGTCGTTCAATGAGACGATCTTCACGTGGGTTTGTCTTCTTCGTCGACCAGATCTGCGTCTTTCATGGA
The DNA here is from genome assembly GCA_030674185.1 of Monoplex corrugatus. NCBI lineage: Eukaryota > Metazoa > Mollusca > Gastropoda > Littorinimorpha > Ranellidae > Monoplex > Monoplex corrugatus. The sequence goes on from CM060305.1 coordinate 139,920,909, forward strand.
CCCTCCCAGTGGCTGTGAAGCGTTGAATCAGTCTGACAATGACCGAGATGGACACCTGAAGTCGCCTGGCCACTTCTCGCTTGGGAACACCATCTTGGAACCATGCAACAGCTCGTCCCCTCTCAAACTCGCTCAATTTTCGTTGTGGAGGCATTGTCAGATCAGGCCTACTACTGGTGGAATGTCTTCTTATAAAGCCAAGCAAGAGACAGCATCTCACACATAAACAGCAGTGCTTGCACGTGCATAATGGTTTTTCCATCTGGCTTGTGCAATGTGTTCAGGCAGAACGGTCCAAAACAAGGTCCTTTTTCGCAAGTTTCCGCTTTTCCGTTTGCGGCCAAGCTCAGTAGTAGAGAATCCCGTGCAATTTTCGCACTAACACAACATCGCCCACTTACAGCTGAACAAGAATTCATAACAATTTGGCTGGACTGAGAAATAAATAACAATAGCGAACTGAGTTTATTACGCACCTGTTTTCTCATAGTGATCCTTAACTTTTTGTGCGTAGCTTATTAATTCCCCTACTGTTGGAAAATAGCTTCAATATCGTCGTCATCGTCATCATTGTATCTCTGGATAAGTATGATGACATATACCTAAATGGTTTTCATTGAGAACACACATTTTTGTTTTTATGATTATTATTATTATTATTATTATTATTATTATTATTATTATATATTATTATTATTATTATTATTTTATTATTATTATTAATATTATTATAATTGTCATTATTATTATTATTACTATCATTTTTTTTATTATTAATAATAGTAGTAGTAGTAGTATTATTATCATTATTATTATTATATTATTATCATTATTGTTATTGTTGTTATTATTGTCATCATCATCATCATCATCATTACCTTCTGTGTCAGTGTGTGTTCATCCTCACCCCCACCCACTGGTCGCCCTTGGTGACGTATCTGACGGCCTGTTCCGGGTCATCGTGCACTTGACCTCCATTCCGTATCATCTGACAGATCTGGTCAAACAACATCAACACCTGTCAAGTAGGTTTAGCAGGACGTGTGGTTCATTGACTGATAAAATAATTGATGTCTTGACTGATTGACTAATTTATTCATTGATTGATTGATGGATTGATTTCTTGATTGATTAGCGAATGTCTTCATTCATCGATCGATTGATTGATGTCTTGACTGACTGATTTTTTCATTGATTGATCGATTGATCGATTTCTTGATTGATTGGCGAGTGTCTTCATTCATTGATCGATTGATTGATGTCTTGACTGACTGACTTATTTCTTCATTGATTGATCTATGGATTGAATTCTTCATTGACTGGTCCACCAAATTATTCGCTTTTTTGTTTGTTTTGTTTTGTTTGTTGCTTTTCTTTGGGGGGGGGGGATTTCACAGCCCTATCAATTATCTAGCCCGCTGATACAGGTACGAAACAGGAACAGTCAGTCACCTCATAGTAGGCCAGAAATCCGTTTTCTCGGGTATATTGTCCTGCATTACCCGCCTGTCTGGCAGGGGCGTTCATCCCGTTCTGTGAAGGATTACTCAGCGTAAAACTCCGTCCATAGGTTCCCACCCCGATGTTCAGCTTTTTGGGTGACGCTCCTTTCTGTACCCAATACTTCGCTACGTAATCCTGAGGACAGAGTTTTCCTGTGAGTGAAAAATAACAAGAACACAAAACAAAACAGAACAATGAAGAAAAGATAGGAAGGTCGTCAAGGACTTTTCATATTCCCCAACCCTCAGGTTTGTTTGTTTGTTTTTTTCACAGAAAAAATGTTTGCTTCGTTTGTGTTGCTTTATATCATATAGTTAAGTATCGAGTGAAAGGTCATTTTTATTTGCTTGGTTTTGAGTTTTCCTTTTCTGTTTGTTCTTAGTTTACCGAGGCAGACAATCTAACTTTCCTCTGATGGTGGTGAGATTTCGGATCTAGATTATCTCTCCTTAATAATGCAGCCCTTCGTAGGTATTTTCATTTTTATAAACAGCGCACAGAACAATTGTAATTTTGCATGTAGTCTATCAGAATATCAGACGTGGTTGACGATAGTTGTGTTTACTTGATTGTCTGTTAATTAGAACTTAAGAAGAACGGGTTTCAGCCCTCAGGTTGGACAAAGATGTTTGACCCTGCCACCACTCCACCTCACACTCTCCACTAGAGTAAATGTCTGGATGTTAGGGTTTCAAAGTACACGTTTAAAAAACACCCACCCACCCATTTACCCGCGCTTCCCCCTTTTTTATGGGGGGGGGGGGTGGCCGAGGACAAGGGAGACAGCATTTTTGGTTTGGGTTTGATGTTTGTTATCATTGTTGTTGTTGTTATTGTTTTTCTGAAAAGAAAAGTTAAAACTAAAATCAGACACATACACTATTATTTCATTATCATTAGCATCAAGTATAAGGAGCACATCAAGAAATGTCCGTGTTCACCTATCACATTGAGGTATCCTTGATCCGCAGACTGAAACCTCCAGGATACAGAGGTGGGTAGAAAGAGAAATTGAAACTTTAAATTTTAGAATGAAAAACCTGTGGGCCTATTATTCGGGAACAGTTGCGTTATGGACCTGTCCCATACCTGGTTCTCATTCATCATCGTCATGTGCCCTGTGTTGGGGATCATGGCCGTCCACACGAATCTATCCCCTGTCGCTGCAAATACATCTCCACCATCTCCGTCTTCAACCACTCTGCAAGTCCGTCCAATATTTTCTCCATGGGTTTACCTGGTGTGTTCTCTTTCCCTTCAGCTTTCCTGTTCTGACCAGGTGTTCTAATTCCCCTTTCCTCGTAAAATGTCCGATAAATGTTGCTTGTCTTTTCCTAATCTTATTCATTAATGTTCTTCTTGTGTCTCCTCCTTCATGAGTGTCTCGTTTGTTTTCTTTACTGTCCATGAAACTCTCAACATTTTTCTCAAAAACCGCATTTCAGTTGCCTGAATTTTGTTCTGACTTTTCGTGTTGACTGCCACGCCTCACAACCGTACAACAATATCGAATCTATGTAACATTCAAGAACTCTCTTCATGATGTTAAAAAAATGGATAGGCGTTTATTGGTAAGAACGCTTTTCATCTTCTTGAATGCTGTTTTGACTTGGCCTGACCAAAACAGCAGTAGCTAGTTCTAGCTGTTCTAAACATTATTTAAGTACAAAGACATAAAAGACGGAATACATTAATACAAGCGGTAAACAATGACAGATCATTCTCTTGATTGCCTCCTTCAGTATATTAATTGATAAAGAGAATAAGCGAGCGAGAAAGAAAGAGAGAGAAGGAGGACGGGTCGAGAGCGTGCACAGACCACATTGAGATATCTCTGATCTCCAGTCTCAGAAGCTCTAGGATAGAGAGCAGTATGATGTCCTGTAAATGTTTCCCACGATCCATGAAGGTCATAGGACATCAGGTTGATGAAGTCTAGATATCTGTAACATACAGAGAAGACATCAGGTTGATGAAGTCTAGATATCTGTAACATACAGAGAAGACATCAGGTGATGAAGTCTAGATATCTGTAACATACAGAGAAGACATCAGGTGATGAAGTCTAGAATCTGTAACATACAAGAAGACATCAGGTTGATGAAGTCTAGATATCTGTAACATACAGAGAAGACATCAGGTTTATGAAGTCTAGATATCTGTAACATACAGAGAAGACATCAGGTTATGAAGTCTAGATATCTGTAACATACAGAGAAGACATCAGGTTTATGAAGTCTAGATTTGTAACATACAGAGAAGACATCAAGTTTATGAAGTATCATCGATAACACTGAACAGGATCTATAACAGAGTAAGACATTAGGTTGATGAAGTCTAGATATCTGTGACATACAATAAGACATCAAGTTTATGAAGTCCAGATACCTCAACATACAGGTAAGAAATAAGTTTATGAAGTCCAGATATCTGTATTACAGACAGATATCAGAGTGTAGAAATCCGATATCAATAACACACAGGTAAGTAACAAGTTTATGAAAGTCAGATGTATGTAAACATACAGTAAGACATCAGGTTAAGAAAGTCCAGTCATCAATAACTACAAGTAAGACATCAAGTTTAAGAAGTCCAGGATATCATAAACACCAGTAAGACATCAGGTTGAAAAATCTAGATATCTGTAACATAGTCAGGTTTAGTCGTACAATTAAGTATGACATCAAGGTTATAAAGTCCAGATATCGTAACATGCACGAATTTAAAGAGATATAAAATGATCCAACAAAAAGGTTTTATCAATAAACAAAATGTACACATCACGCTCTTCTTGCTCAGCAAGCACAAATTTCATTCCCCATAAAACGGAATAAATGTCCCAGCGTAATTGGAAAAATAAACAAATGAATAAATAAAGAAACACATGAATGAATAACACAGAATAAACAGAATAGCATAGAATAAACTAACATTCTCAGGATTGATAATTGGGTACATGTATTTAGTGCATTTTTGGCTCTAGGGAAGTGAGATATGCGGAAGCGATTTTAGACAATTTATGCCCGTTTTTATATATGGTTTGATGTCTTTAGGTATACTCCATCGTATAGCCTGATCAGGAAGTATCTCTCTGTCGAAACAACTGCAAAACTCGTTCTCTCCTTCCTAATGTCTCGCATTGACTATTGCAATTCACTCCTGTCCGGTCTTCCTGCCTCCACCACTCACATCCTACAGCGCATTCAAAACAATGCTGCACGCCTTGTACTCAAAAAGAAAAAAGCTGACCACATATCTCCTCTCCTGGCACAACTTCACTGGCTCCCTGTATCAAAGCGCATACAGTACAAACTAGACATCATGTGCTACAAAAGCCTCAATAACGCAGCCCCCGATTACCTGTCAAAGCCTACTTGAGATCTATGTTCCCTCACGTACCCTCCGCTCTGCCTCCGATCCTCTGACTTTTCGCTTTCCACGCACTAAGCTCAATACCTATGGTCCACGAGCCTTCTCTGTTTCTGGTCCGCTCTCCTGGAACAAACTTCCTCTCTCAGTCCGTCAGCAACCTACTTTTGTCTCCTTCAAGTCCGCTCTCAAAACTCACCTTTTCTCCTCTGCATAAAATCCTGACCTCACTCAATCCCCTCTGCAGCCTGTCTCCACTCGGAGGGGAATCACATTGCAATATATAATTGTATATAATATGCTCTCTATAATTTTCCATTGTTTTTCTCCCCATTTATAGCCGTGTACGTGTGTGTGTGTGTGTGTGTGTGTGTGTGTGTGTGTGTGTGTGTGTGTGTGTGTGTGTGTGTTTGTGTGTGTGTGTGTGTGTGTGTGTGTGTGTGTGTGTGTGTGTGTGTGTGTGTGTGTGTGTGTGTGTGTGAGTGTGTGTGTTCGTTCGTTCTTTGATTTAACGTCTTTTCACTATAAGTGATATTAGACGGTGCGTGTGTGTGCGTGCGTGCGTGTGTGTGTGTTTCAGCGCTTAGATTTTATTTTATCAAGATTTTGCGCTATATAAATATTGTAATTATTATTATTATTGTATTTGTATTCAGGTGTGTTTTTTAAATCCCCTGTGCGACAAAATTGGACGGAGTGATCAATACCGGGGGACATGTCCTTAGATTATGTGCGCGAATGCATTGATATGTGCGTTAATTTTCTTTTCTTTTTTTTTTTCCTGTTGAAGTTTTGTATGTTTTGAAGCGGTTATAGCCCTGATATGGCTGTACGCAGTCGGCTGGGCTTTAAACAACAATAACAATAAGAATAAGAAGTCTACTGACCTGTTGAGCTGTGGGATGTCATAAGCTGTGTCGATGTTGTGTTTGCCTGCAGCTACAGCCGCTGTCAGCAGTAGCCTGGGCTGTCCTGTCCTCGCTGCCTCGGTGTCAAACTGCTGGCGTAGTTCCTGTGGGCAGTCGTCACAATCATCTTCAACTGTAGTTTTAATATTCTCAGGTCTCCATAATACTCCACTCTAGCCATTTACTTCTTGCGGGTTGTTTGTTTGTTTGTTTGTTTGTTTGTTTGTTTGTTTGTTTGTTTGTTTGTTTGTTTGTTTGTTTGAGCATATGATAAGTTCGTGTTCTAGTACTGTCTTTTCAACCATTTGCTGCACTTGTAGATGACATAAGGCTTCTCATACTATTAATTAAAAGTAATCAGTCATGTAGCTGTGTTTTGTTTTGCTTTGTTTGTTTTGTTTTGCTTTGCTTCTTTTTTAGTTTTGTTTTGTTTTGTTTTGTTTGTTGTTGTTTTGTTTTATTTTGTTTTGTTGTTCTTGTTGTCTTCCATAGAACATACATTCCCTTTCTACCTTGAGCGTTGTTTTGCCTGTCAGTACCTGAAAACAATCAGGAGATTAGTTTTGAATTTTAGTATAAAAAAAAAAGCTTCTTGCAGCAAAATGATTGCCCTACAGCAGCACTGTTTTGCGCTCGCTGTAAAAAGCAGGCAATAGTTTGAATAGATTCATTCTGTAGGGAGATTTTTGTTCTTTTTTTGTGTTGTTGTTGTTCATGCACATTTGTCAGGGGACAATCTAATTTGATGGCTTTACAAATAAAAGCCGAAGTTGAATCCAAACTTGTAGTCTTTATGAGCAACAAATCATATTTGCTCTTGATAATTGAACTATAATCAGTGCAGGATGAAAGACTGGATAACTGACGAGGCTGTCCAAAAACAAACCACCACCACCACCCTTCAAAACAAAGAAACTACGCACTGATAAAGATATCAACAAGAAGAAAGAAAGAAAAGAACAAGAACAAGAACAAAAACAAGAGGAAGAATGATAATAATGATAACAGCAACAATAATACTAATGATAATAGTAAAAATAAACATAACAACAACAATAATAATAATATAATAATAATGATAATAATAATAATGATAATAATAAAATGATAATAATAATAATAATTAATCCATTTGTATAACTTAAGCAGTACATGTCAAATCATGTTCGTTGTGTTTTACTAAGTAATAAGTCATCAAAACAAAAACAAAAAATATAGAACTTTTACCAGTCACCCATGCGCTACTAGCCCTATGGCCCTCACCCTTATCAGATGGGTGAAGCGGTCTCTGTCACCTGCGGGACTGCCTCTGTTGGCAGGATACTCCCAGTCCATGTCCAACCCGTCAAACCCATTCTTCCTCAGAAAGGCGATTGCTGATTGGATGAAGTGGGCACGTGACTGTGACGTGACCACCATGGAGGTGAAGGGACCTGACGCCATGTTCCAGCCTCCTAGACCCAGTAGTGTTTTCATGGCGGGGTTTCTCTGCTTCAGAGCTTGGAAACGTTCGTACCTGAAAGCGAAACGTGGAACAAAACATCTTAGTTTATTTCGGACAATTTTGCACAATTTATGTATATTTCATATCAATAAATAATACGCTAGTTTCGACCTCAAGACCTTTCCAGCACACAGGGCTTATGTGCAGGCTTACGGCTTTTATCATGACCATTTTGGGTCTTCTCCATCACGTTGTGAAGTGATAGGATTCAGGATTTTGGTGCTTGCATTCAGTAGAACTACTGTTCAAAGGTGTACTTCCAACACAGTGGCGTCAGCGTACATGGAATTCATTCCGAGCTCGGAGACGTTATCTGCTTTAGAAGAAATCCCCGAGGGTGGTGGATGGGACTCAGAGCAACAATGCTTCACCACTGACCAGACAAATACCTCACAGCTCCCGAAGCCACACGACAGCCATTTCACCAACGAAATTGGAGGGGAGGGGTGGAAATAGGGGCTGTCCGTGCGCTGTATGACCCTTTCAGACCCAGATAGATAGATAGGAAGATAGATAGGAAGATAGATAGGTAGATAGGTAGATAGATAGATAGATAGATAGATAGATGGATGGATAGATAGATAGATAGACAGATAGATAGATAGGTAGATAGGTAGGTAGATAGATAAAGAGATACATACATACATACATACATACATACATACATACATACATACATACATACATACATACATACATACAACATACATACATACATACATACATACATACATAAATAAATAAATGGAGGGGAGGTGGAAATAGGGCTGTCCATGCACTGCATGACCCATTCAGACCCAGATAGATAGATAGATAAATAGATAGATAGATAGATAGATAGATAGATAGACAGATAGATAGATAGATAGGTAGGTAGGTAGATAGATAGATAGATAGATAGATAGATAGATGATAGATACTGCATAGCCACAAGGAGTCATCCAGATAGTTTATGAGCAGATACGGAGAGAAACTACCCACCATCACGAATCCCTTTTGAGCGAATAACACTTTAAAATTGATATATCAAAACCAAGACAATCCAAAGATATTGTTGTGTTCTCAGTCATATTGATCCTTGGTAAATTAGGGATAACCTATTTCATGGCTGGTCATAAGATGAACTGTTACTTTTAAAGTTGGTGAAGTGATAGGAGTTTTCATGGAGTTTTGGTGGCTTGCATTCAGTAGAACTACTGTTCAAAAGGTGTACTTCCAACACATAAACTATTTTGTGACAGCGCCATGTAATAATAGAACATGCACCAAATCCACCAACAAATATGTCTCAGTGGAACCTCCATTAGGGAGAAGAGTGGCAGAATGGTTCAGACGTTCGCCTGCCAATAATTAAACTCGAGGTTCCAGGGTTCGCTCCCCGTAGAGTCCTCGACTTTTCTCCCCAGTCTGATCGGTAAATCGAACTGAACGTCTAGTCCTTCGGAAGGGGACGAAAAACGAGTCGGACTTGTGTGCCTTCTGGCTGCGCACGATAAAGATCCCACGGCAGTTGAAAATCGTGAATAGCAGGGCATTGCTCGGCTGCCCTGGTATAAAACATTGGAGAGATAGGTTGATTTCCCAGGTCCCACCCCTTCAAGACCAGTTAGACTTCTTGCCTTTCTGAAGTCTTAGTTAAAAAAAAAAAATGTGAATATGAATATGAATTTGAAGCAATGGAGAGGGGATGGGCGCCACCCTCGTGATGCTGACCCCGAGAAAAGTTGAGGTCTCTGCCACCTCACTCCCCTGCGACCCCAGGTTATAGAACTATCTAGTAGGATCTCAGGACCTGGCCAGCTCGTGGGTTTATGTGCAGGCTTAAGGCTTGTGCCGTGATCATTCTGGATCTTCGCCATCACATGGTACCTGTTACGTTAATGCATATGGAATTCATTCCAAGTGCGGAGAAGTCATCTTGAAAAATTGAAACTGAAACTGAAACAAATACATGGAAACAGCACATGAAGAAACGTGAGACATTTCCAACGCATAGGGATTGGGGCAGTGGCTGTAGATTATTCCAGATTGTTTAACTACCACATGGCATCGTCGATATTAATGGATATGGAAAGTTACGAGCGTGGTGACATACTGGATCAAACTGAAGACTCACATGCCCTTGCTCCACTGAGTGGACTCGTCGTTCCACTCATAGGCGGTGAGGTCGTTGCCCTGCAGCTTGGCGAAGGCGTAGATGTAGTGAGTGCATAGTGACGGGTCCACATTCTCCGGCACATACTTCTCGGGACTTGGTCTGTACTGTGACCAGTTCGTATAGTAACATACTCGCCGTAACTGGCCTGGATAGCGAGAGAGCTTGTTAGAAAGTGTATTTTGAAATGTGTGGCGTCAGGCCTTTATGATTCTTCTTCTAATCAAGTTTTCTGATTTTACCAGTCGCCGTGGTGTAGTGGTAAATGCAACGGGCTACCGACTGGAAAGTTAAGGGTTCGAATCCCCATCAGTGCCTTCAAAAATATATCATTGTGTAATTTTTCGGCTCTAGCCGGCTCCTACCCAGAGTTGGGCGTGCTATGGAATCCTTGGGAAGACTGGAATCACACAGTCGGAGTCTCATCCACTTCAAGGTATATAATAATAATAATAATTATTTTATTTATATAGCGCAATCTGTTAATTCGCATTGAGGGTGTTGCTCAAATCTTCTGACCAGCAACGCAGGTGTCTGTGTCTCTCGGGGCTGGTTGACGTCAGGATATGTTATGATAGTAAGCGTCGAATACAGCCCTGTCACACAGTCTCAATCCTAGATGGAACTCCATAGCATCATGATTATCATCTTCATCGACATCATCATCATCGCATTGTAAAACAAAAACTGTGCCAGCTTCTGTGGCCATTAGGGTGGCGTGGAAAATAGGACGAAAAAATAGGTGAGCTCAAAGGTAACCTTCCTGAGTGCGATTATCCTTTAAGAAAAAGGCTTTCTGATGTTCTTGGATGCGTGTATACACGTTGTTTTTGCCCACATTGTGCAGGTGTTATGTTGCTGCACAGTCTGCATACTCCCCCTTTGGTCAGGGTACATGCTGGATATTTTCATGTTTCTGTCAGCCACCGAAAACTGACATGACTTACAGGACCTTTAACCCTTTGACTCCTGCACCCTATCCACCAACTGCAAAAACTTAACCCTTTGACTCCCTCACCCTATCCACCAGCTTCCTGCAGGAAGCTGGTGGATAGGGTGAGGGAGTCAAAGGGTTAAGTTTTTGCTTTGCTAGCATGGTCGACAATGCAGAATGCAGGTGGACACGGTGCGGGAGTCAAAGGGTTAACATATATATTTGCTTTCTGCTTGCGTGTATACATGAAAGAGGTGTAGGCTATGGCAGATATACACACATGTTAACTCGGGAGATCGGAAAAAAGTCCACCCTTTACCCACCAGGTGGAAAATACCCAGACGAGATGGAACCCCGACATTACGATTGGAATACCAACGTCTTACCCACTTGAGGAAAGTGACCGTCAAATGATAATTATTATGGTCTGACAGATACATGCACACCTGTTCATACATCAAACCATTATTTGTGTTTTAATGTGTTATTGTGTCTGCATATTCTTAAAGAGTGGATTTGATTTTGAAGCTGTACAAATACATGTGCACTTGAATGTATGTGAGGGTGGGTAGAAACAAAGACGTAAAGAGAGAGAGAGGAAAATGAGACACAGACAGAGACAGATAAAGACAAAGAGAGAAAGAAGAAGAAGAAAAAAAAACGAACATTTATCATGCACTTACAAATATATATTTTGAATAAAGACTCAAAGTTCATGTATCGATTCTAATTCATTTACACAAAATCCTTTAATGTTTGATATCATGTTTAATACATGCATCAGATATTCTCCCAAAAGACGTCTGTGTGTCTTATGCTTTTTGTTATTTTGTCATTGTAACTTAAAGCCCAGCCGGCTGCGCAGAGCCATATCAGGGCTATAAGTGTTTCAATACACACACACTACTTAAACAACAACAACAAAAAAGAACAGAAAATTAGATACACATATCAATGCATTCGCGCACATAATCTAAGGACATGCCCCCGGTGTTGACCATTCCGTCCAATTCACTGCACAGGGATTTAAAAAATACCTGTTTACAAATTTAAACATAACTAAGGACACTAAAACACATATAAAAACGGGTTTAAGTTACCTAGAATTGCTTCCGCATATCTCATTTCCCTGGAGCCAAAAACGCACTGAATACATGTACCCGATTATCAGTCCTAAGAGAAAGACTTTATAGAACACATACAGGTGAATGGATAGTAAGGCAGAAAATGATAGGACGAAATGACAGAAATGAAAGGCGGAAGAAAGAAACAAACAGATGACAGAAAAAAAAAATTTCTAGCGCAGAATTTCCAGAATGCAAAGATACTATTTATACTAACAAAATATTAAAAAATACTTGTTTGTAAAAGATCCTTGGGAGTATAAAACACAACGTTTCGAGCCTATGTGTTTTATACTCCCACGATCTTTTACAAACAAGGTATTTTTTAATATTTTGTTCTTACCCTCAAGATCCAGCAGTCACATTTTGTTTTACTATTTATACTGAAAGAGCCCCTGGCATCCCATGGGTGTATCTAATGCTTTTAAAAGAGCGTTCGTGTGTGTGTGGGGAGGGGAGGGGAGGTCCAAGGGAGGGAGACGGAAGGCAAGATGTCTTATGAACATGAACAAGGGGTTGTGTGCTGTATTTTAGAGAATGACATGTGGCAGTGTATTCTGTTGTTTTGTGAAACTGTTGCACTAATCCCATCCTTCATCCTTTAAAACCTGCTGTACTGTATAGTCAGTATTCCATTTTCTTATTCCTTTGCATCTCAAACATCGCTGCATAAACACCACATAGACTATTGTCGCATTGAAATTTAAAAGTGTAAAAACATGCTTACCCGCTGTATTTTGTACTGTTGTTCCCAGCACGACAAAGATGAGAAAGTTGAAGGACAACATCTGGTTTAGAAGAATCAAAAGAAAATCAATTATTTCAAATGAACACGGCTTGCCAAGTAGGGTGCATGTCTTGTAAGTACGTTAAGTTTGCACCAGCTGTTGGCCGTGCCACAGAGCTTTTCTTCGATTGCAACTTTTCGTATAATACTAATACTAATAACAATAATGATTATAATAATGATAAGAACAACATAGATAATGATAATAATAATAACAATAATAATGATTATCATTATTATAATAATAATAATAATTAATAATAATAATAATATAATAACAATTACAATAACTGTCTGTCTGTCTGTCTGTCTGTCTGTCTCTCTCTCTCTCTCTCTCTCTCTCTCTCTCTCTCTCTCTCTCTCTCTCTCTCTCTCTCTCTCTCTCTCTCTCTCTGATTTTCTTTGTAACTCGTCGCCGACATCAATTACCTAAAGTCCATTTGTCCTGTTTTTCATAACCTAGTTTTGATCATAATCTTGTTCCCATTTTCACACACACACACACACACACACACACACACAGGCACACATGCACACATGCACACTAATATAATACCGTCTAATATCACTCATAGTAAAAAGATGTTAAATCAAAGAACGAACGAACACATGCACACACACATACACACACATGCACACATACATACACACACACATACACACATACGTACACACATACGTACACACACATACACGCACAGAGAGAGAGAGAGAGCGTGCGCACGTACACACACTTATGCACGCACATACAGACAAACAGACAAAGCGCTTGCTCTAAACAGAGTAATGACGTATTAACAAAAACCGATTCCGGACACATCTGATGTTGTGTTAAACAAAGTAATCGATTTGGGCAGAATTTTGTGGGTTTCTTGTTGTTGTTGTTCTTTTTTTATGTGGGGAGAGAATGTTTTGTTTCGTTTTTGTTTTGTTTTGTTTTGATTTGATTTGGTTTGGTTTGGTTTGGTTTGGTTTGGTTTGGTTTGGTTTGGTTTGGTTTGGTTTGGTTTGATTTGATTTGATTTGGTTTGGTTTGATTTGATTTGGTTTGGTTTGGTTTGGTTTGGTTTGGTTTGGTTTGGTTTGGTTTGGTTTGATTTGATTTGGTTTGGTTTGGTTTGGTTTGGTTTGGTTTGGTTTGGTTTGGTTTGGTTTGATTTGATTTGGTTTGGTTTGGTTTGGTTTGGCTTAGTTTGGTTTTGGGGGGTTTGTTGTTGTTGTTGCTTCAATGTGTTTGTTCGGTGTTGCTATTGTTTTGTAATTGTTGCTGTTTTTGTTGTTGTTGCTCTTGTTGTTGTTGTTGTTGTTGTTGTTGTTCTTGTTGTTGTTCTTGTTCTTGATGTACTTGTGGTTCTTGTTGTTGTCCTCGTTGTCATTAGTGTTGTTGTTCTTGTTCTTTAAATAAACTAAATGTTTATCTAACTCAGGACATTTTTGTCCCAACAATGTCAGTAGTTTCTTGAGCAACGGTATTCATATTTCAGGCGAATGCCTTCTCTCGCCACATAAGTAACAGTAGTTGGAAAAATCCTACAAGTCTTACCAAGCAACCCGAGGTTAGGTCAGCAGCTTCTTGCTGGCTTGGACGCCTACGTGTTTTATCTGGGCAAACTATTTGACCTCACTGACCAGTCCTATATGAATTTACAAAGTTCATTTCCTGAGAGGTCACGACTCCTGACGTAAAATGACTAATAGAGCAATTGCGATCAAGAATTGAAAACGTTTTGTAATGGGGTTTTTTTTATAATCTGAAATGTCAGCACACCCGCATATACGCACACACACACACGCACACATACACACACACACACACACACACACACACACACATACACACACACACACACACACACACACACACACACACACACACACACACACACACACACACACATACACGCAAAGACGTTGAAATAATTTGTTTACAGTTACTGAAGACTATTATCTAAGGAATAATTTGTGCTTTTTGAAATGCTTGTAACTGCGACTTCTAATTTGCAAATCATTGTGACCAAGTATTTGATTGATAGTAGTCTATAAACAACATAAAAATGTGTATTGTTAGTCTATAAACGGCAGAAAAAATGTGTATTGTT
>CM060305.1:139940291-139947791 GCA_030674185.1 Monoplex corrugatus
AGAACTTTAAATACACCTATGTGTGCTCTTCAAAACGAAACAGCTTTAGTAGAGTTATCCTGCATATGGCACACAAAGTGGAGAGAGCAGACAAACAAATCACGATGGTGACCAGAAATGACGCAGCCAATCAGAGCCTACTTCCTTTGGTGTAGGCTGCTCCAGATAGTTGCATGTTCAGCCAGCCTGTCTGTCCTGCTGCTGTTAACTGCAGAGTTTCTGTTCTGTTCACTGGTGTCTCTTCAACTGAGGGAGCATTTAATTTTGCGATTTCTGTCATCTTGGCGCTTATCAGTTGAGTAACACTCTACTCTGTGGTTTGCCTGCCTGTTTTTTCACTCACCTCAAGAGTGTCTTGAATTGCGCGGCCCGTCTTGACCTTCGTAAAAAGAGGAACGATCCTTTACCACTCCCTTGGTTGTCTGTTACTCAGAGAATTGTATACATCAATACTTTCTGCTATTAGTGCTTTAACGGTTTTGTACCTCCTTATATCTGCGACCACTTCTTAATGTACACCGCCACATGATCTCTACGTTCTGCTCCTGGTACTCATCATCATCATCATCATCAGGTGCCCTGCCGCATGGCGTTGGCGACCATGGACTTCCATCCATCTCTACCTATCGTTGCCCCTAGCATCTCCCCCACCCCCTCATTCCCCCGCCACTCTGCAAGTCCGTCCAGCATTCTCTCCCTGGGTCTACCTGGTGCTCTCTTTCCCTCCAGCTTTTCCGTTGTGACCAGGTGCTCCAAATCTCCCTTCCTCATAAAATGGCCTATAAATGTTGCCTGTCTTTTCCTAATCTTCCTTATAAGTGATCTACTCGTGTCTGCCTCCATCAAGACTGTCTCGTTTGTTTTCTTTGCTGTCCATGGAACTCTCAACATTCTTCTTAGAAACCACATCTCGGCTGCCTCAATCTTGCTCTGGCTTTGCTTGCTGACTGTCCACGCCTCGCATCCGTACAACAGTATTGGTTCTGTATAACATCCTGGTACTATTTGTTTATAAGGGGAATCACTTTGTTTTAATATATAATTGTATATGATGTGCTCTCTGTGGTTTTCCATTGGTTTTAATCTTGCTTTTATTGCTTTTATTCTTTCTCCCATTTGTGGCCATGCGTGCGTGTGTGTGTGTGTGTGTGTGTGTGTGTGTGTGTGTGTGTGTGTGTGTGTGTGTGTGTGTGTGTGTATGTGCGTGTATGTGCGTGCGTGCGTGTGTGCGTGTGTGTCTTTTCGGCGCTTGGATTTGATTTTGTCGAGATTTTGCGCTATATAAATATTGTAATTATTATGTATGCATGTGCGTACGTATGTATGTATGTATGTATGTATGTATGTATGTATGTATACGCTTAGATTTATGTATGTATGTATGCATGTATACGCTCAGCTTAGATTTATGTATGTAAGTATGTATGCATGTATGTATGCATGTATACGCTCATATGTATGTAGGTATGTATGCATGTATACGCTCAGCGCTTAGATTTGATTTTATCAAGATTTTGCGCTATATAAATAAAATATATTATTATTATTATTATAATTCCTCGGTGCAGATGATCCACGGTTGATCGCCGCTTATTTTCTATGTCATCCATTCACCTGGAATGAGTGTCCTCTAAGTCATGGACAGTTAGAAACTCAATGCTCCTTCAAATCTACAATGTAACTTAGAAACACACCTTTTGCACAGCAGTGATTTTTCAACCTTCACCCCCACCTCCACTTCATCCCATCTTCTTCTTATCCTTCCCTCCCCAACATACATGTACTTTGTTCCCTTAAGTTGTGTTTGGCATTGTGAGTGAATGAGTTAACAATTAGGGTGTGCGCTTCGATTTGATTTATACATTATGACTTAGTGCCTTGTCGATATCTTTATTATTGTTAACGTTCCTAATCACGATTAGAAGGGAACTAATCTAACATTCACTGTGGGTTTCATCTGTGATTACTTCTCTTGCTTCTATGGTCGCTTCTCTGAACTGACAAAGTACTACACTCTAACGATTCTTGTAATGACTATTCCGAAAAAGATATTGTGAAAAAGTATTTTTGAACTGCATTACTGCAGGGTAGATATTTGATGTTAGGTTATCATTTGATAGTACATTGTTTTACATAAAATGTTGTTTTCAATATCAGTTTAAGTCACTGATCACACAGGGTGTCTTTATGATATACATGAACCACAAGCAACCTTGAGTGGAAATATTTGTCTAGTTGTCTATGTAAGAATTTCTGTTTGTAGTCATGTTTTGTCGTACATTAAGACAAAATTTGGGATTTAGAATCTTCTTGAATGTAACAGTAGTATAAACCGGAATTTCTTTAAGTAGGGTTCGGATTTTTCTCAGTGCGTATATATACACGTTGTTTCGCCCACTACATGAGGCGGTAGGTAGCGGGATATTCTGCATATGTATTCCGTCTTCGGGGAGCAAGCATTCTGAATGTTTTCATGATTCCATAAACCACTAGCAGCAGCAGCAGCAGTAGTAGTAGCAACAGCAGTAGTAGTAGTAGCAGTTCATTGTTATTATCATTGTTTTAATTATAATCATTTTCACAATATCACATCGTCATCATTATCTTTGATGTTGTAATTAATATAATATTATTGCTGTTGTTATCATTAACGTTATCATGACTATCATTATTACTGGTGGTGTGCTGGCAGTGGTTTTGTAATCGTTCTTGTTGTTGTTGTTGTGGCTGGTGTTGTCATAAGCCTATGTGACTGTAAACAAGATCACCCCCCCCCCTCCCCATGGGGATGCCGGGGGATATTTTCAGTATAAATAGTGTCCCAACCTTCTGGAAATTTTGTGCTAGAAATTTCCTCTTTTCTATCACTCTCTTTGTTTCTCCCTTATTCCTTTGCTTTCTGTCATCTCTTCCTGTCATTGTCTGCCTTGCTGGTCCATTCACCTAGTACCTGTGTGTCTTCGATAAAGTCTTACGTATTTTTTCTTAGGATTGATAACTGGATACATGTATTAAGTGCGTTTTGGCTCTAGGGAGGTGAGATATGCGGAAGAAATTTTAGGTAATTTATGCCTGTTCGTATTCAGGTGTGTTTTTTCAGGTGTGTGCGATAAATTAGACGGAGTGGTCAACACCAGGGGCACGTCCTTACATTATGTGCGCGAATGCATTGATATGTGTACTTAGTTGTTTTTTTTCTGTTTTTCCTGTTGAAGTTTTTGTACGTTTTAAAGCGGTAAAAGCCCTGATATGGCTCTGCGCAGTCGGCTGGGTTTTCAACAATAAGAACAATAATGGTTTCCTCTGCACATTGGCACACAACAGGCGTTCATTCAACCAGAATGGAGAGAAAGAGAGACACTCTGTGAGTACAATCAAACAAAAAACACCCACACAACTTCCAACCATGAAACCGTCAGTACTTTTATTATTAACGATTTCAATCAGCTGGCTAGTGTTATTATGGTCAGAATGTAGCAGTCGTCGCCTAAGTCACTATGTCACGCGCATGCGTCTGTCAAGAGAAGAGCAAGTCAGCCAGTTGCACGTGCCTGCATGAAAATAGTGCAGTTAAGTGGCACGAGCTCGTCTTCTGGGGGAAGCAACAGAACGAAAATGGCTTAGAACAAAACAAGAAGAATACCACACCGAGTCTGATCTATATACCAGTTTGTTTGTTTTTGTTCCTTCCTGACATTGTCTCTGTGTACTGCGAGAGTTGGTATTTATTCATTTGTACATGTTCATTAATGCATATTCTGATGTGTGTGTGTGCTGTGTGTGTGTGTGTGTGTGTGTGTGTGTGTGTGTGTGTGTGTGTGTGTGCGTGTGTGTGTGTTGTGTGTGTGTGTTGTGTGTGCGTGCGTGTGTGTGTGGTTGTATACATATATATAATATATGTATATATACTACATACATATAAATATTTAGAGCAAGAGAGTAGATAGACAGATAGATAGATAGATAGACAGACAGATAGAAACAGACAATAGATAGATAGATAGATAGATTGTTGTTAGTATGTTGGTGTGTGTGTATGTGTGGTGTGTGTGTGTGTGTGTGTGTGTTGTGTGTGTGTGTGTGTGTGTGTGTGTTGTGTGTTGTGTGTGTGTTTGCGTGTGTATTAGATATCAGTGCTCTGTATATAATGCACTCTCTGCTTGTGAACTGTCTAATGTGCAGTGAATCTAAACGAGTTTACAGTAAACCTCTATACAAGAATGATTTTTTTTATTAATTTCTGGGTCACTACTTCGTGCGTGGACTATACCTGAATATGTAAAGATCCGTCTATTATTGTTTCTTACCTAATTTTCAGTTTACTTTTCTCGTGTTCGTGTACGTATTTAGTATAATCAGCTTGTATCACAGATCAAAATGGACAGAAGAAATCACTCATTTTTAATTAATGCAGTCTTCTCCCAACAGACGCAAGGGCTTCATATACATGTACACTGAAGAGACCCAGCAGAGCGTCGTCTACCCATCGTGATGACCGTAGTTGGCGCATTCAGGCGTATTCAAAGAGTACTGGCAGCTGCCGATGATTTCATTGAAGACCATGTCGGGGTAGCACTGTCCTAGGTAGCCCACGCCAGTCAAACATTCGATGTACAGGTTACAGTTGGAAGGATGGGCGTACACGCCGTACTCCCGGCTCTTGCAAAATAGTGTTGCGAACTCTGATTGGTCTGAAAAATAAGAGAAAGAGTTTCCAATTTAGTTATAAGAGATAATAGTAATAATAATGATAGATAGATAGATAGATAGATAGATAGATAGATAGATAGATAGATAGATAGACAGACAGATACATACATACATACATACATACATACATACATACATACATACATACATAGACAATAGATAATAGATAGATAGATAGATAGATAGATAGATAGATAGATAGATAGATAGATAGATAGATAGTAGATTGATAGATAAATAAACAAATGACAACATATGCCAATGTGCGTGCATACATACGTATGCATACGCATGCATGCGGACGTATACAATCGTGGATGTACACGTGCTCACGCACGCGTGCAGTCACAGAACACACGCACGTACACACTCTCGCACACACACACACACACATACATACATACACACGCACACACACACACGCACGCACACACACACACACACACACACACACACACACACACACACACACACACACATCCAACCATCAAATTTGCCTCTCGACAGAACAATCTAAGTTTATCCTTGCCCTACACTTTCATTAATTTGTTGTTGTTTTTTTTTAAGAGAACGATCCAGACACACCCAAAACTGTAACATTTACTTTATTTACTTATCAATTTCTTATTCATTTGTTCATTTATTACGGCTAATCCACGTCCTGAGGTGCTGTATAAGAACCCGAGCAGCGCTGTGCTTTTCAGCAATCAACTAGGACAGTTCTTCCAAAATCACAGTAGGAGTACACCAAGGATAGTCTGCTATTACAAATCTTGTTCAACATCTTCCAGAGAAAAAAGAAAACCGTGTAGAAAACTCTTCACGACAAGAATACCTCCATCTCCATCTATCCGTTCCAGCACCTCTTCAATCCAGTTTGTCAATGACATCAGTCTCATAGAGCGGGCACCACATCCAGCTGCAAGATCTTACCAATAGATTCGTCGACAGTACAGGGGTATGTGTAATGGAAGTCAGCAAAGAGAAAAGCAAAATCATGGTTGTCAAAAATACAGTAGTCCGCATGAATGGCCAGAAACTGGAAGAGGTCGACAGCTTCAAACACAAGGAGCTTCCTGACCGAAGATAGCAGCAGTACAGCAAGGCATGCCCATCAGGATTGCGACAAGCGATGGCAAACTGAACAGAATATGTAGAACAGTACCATCAGCTTCACCACCAAGTATAGACTGTGCAAATCAGTCACTCGTAGTTTCCATCCTCCTCTAACAGTGTGAAATTCGGACACTGTTTGCTAACTCAGAAAAGAGAATTCATGTCCTTGAGACCAAGTGCCTGAGGAAACTGCTTTGTTTATCCTACCTCAAACATAACATCAAAGAGTAAAGAATAAGATCAACAAGATCCCTTCTATCAACTGTGAAACAACGCAAACTCACATGGTTCGGTCATGTCACCCACCTTGACATCATCATCATGTGCCCTGCTGCATGGCATTGGCGATCATGGCCCTCCATACGAATCTATCCCTTGTCGCTGCAGGTACATCTCCCACCCTCTCTGTCCTCAGCCACTTGCAAGTCCCGTCCTATATTTTTCACTGGGTCTACTTGGTGCCCTCTTTCCCTCTAGCTTTCCTGTTGTTTACTAGGTGCTCTAAATTCTCTTGCCTCATGAATGTCCATAAAAGCTGCTTGTCTTTTCTTAATCTTCTTTATTAATGTTCTCCTTGGGTCTGCCTCGTTCAAGACTGTCTCGTTTGTTTTCTTTGCTGTGTGTGGAACTCTCAACATTTTTCTAAGAAACCACATTTCAGTTGCCTCAATCTTGTTCTGACGTTTGCGTGTTGACTGTCCACGCCTCACAACCGTACAACAATATCTGTTCTGTATAACGCCCAAGAACTCTCTTCCTGATGTTAACTGATAGGCATTTGTTGGTAAGAACGTTTTTCATCTTCTTGAATGCTGTTTTAGCTCGGCCGCCATGACCACAATCTCTAAAATCATCCTTCAGGGTATTCTGAAAGGAGGCCATCGGCAAGGTCAACACAGGAAGAAGTGGGCGGCAAATTATAACAAAGACTAGACTGGTGCCAGTATGCCTGAACTGCTTGTTGCTGCACCTCAGGGACAGAGACGGAGACGATTGTCTTCTGCAGCGTACCTTGGATCCCTCACCTCTCCCCTCACCGCCCATCCCGTTCACACCACCAACAAGCACGATTGGCATGAGATTAAGAGAAGAAGCAGCAACGTCTATTCATTTGTTCATCAGTTTATGTCTTTGTTTCTTCAGTGTTTGTTTGTTTGTGTTTATGTCTTTGTATTTGTTTTGTTTGTTTGTTCGTTCGTTCGTTTGTTCGTTCGTTTGTTTGTAGGAGAGAACACACGTTTGTTTGTTTGTTTGTTTGTTTGTTTGTTTGTTTGTTTGTTTGTTTGTTTGTTTGAGAGAACGCGTGTCTGTTTGTTTCTTTCTTTCTTTCTTTGTAGGAGAGAACACATGTCTGTTTGTTTGTTTGTTTGTTTGTTTGTTTGTTTGTTTGTTTGTAGGAAAGAACGCATGTCTGTTTGTTTGTTTGTTTGAGAGAACGCGTGTCTGTTTGTTTGTTTCTTTCTTTGTTTGTTTGTAGGAGAGAACACATGTTTGTTTGTTTGTTTGTTTTGTTTGTTTGTTTGTTTGTTTGTTTGTTTGTTCTTTCTTTCTTTCCTTGTACGAGAGAACACAACCCCCCAAAAATAGACACTCACGGGGAGGCTGGTGGGTGATCACAGGCTGGCCAGTGTGGTGGGGCGGGGACTGGGTGATGTGATGGGGTGGTTGGGTGGT
>CM060305.1:139955291-139957791 GCA_030674185.1 Monoplex corrugatus
CACCATGAAAAGTATATGGATTTAACAAAACATCACCATGAAAAGCACATGGATTTAACAAAACATCACCATGAAAAGTAAATGGATTCATCAAAATATTACTATGAAAAGTATATGGATTCAATCAAATATCACCATGAAAAGCATATGGATTTAAGAAATATCACCGTGAAAAGTACATGGATTAAACAAAAATATATATCACCGTGAAAAGTATATGGATTCAACAAAATATCAACATGAAATATCACCATGAAAAGTGTATGGATTCAATCAAAATATCACCATGAAAAGTATACGGATTCAACAAAATGTCACCATGAAAAGTATAATATGGATTTAACAAAATATCACTATGAAAAGTGTATGGATTCAATCAAATATCACTATGAAAAGAATGTGTCACTACTAAAAGGTATCAAACTGATTTAAGCAATGTCACCTTTTTCCTGATGGTCTCGACATTCTCCAAGCCAATCCATTGGTCCCCATGCACCACATATTGTACTTGCTGTTCCGGGATGTCATACCATTGAGCACCATCTCGGAGCATCTCACACACCTGTTATAGATTAAACACACCTTTTGTTTTACCGGTTTTGCTAACCACAACGGTGAACAAGTGAAATAACATGTTAAAGGTAATTCGCTATAGGACTTTTTGACAGGCTAACAAAAAATTCGTATATTAATGATGGTGGGGCAAATATGTCAGAAATTGTCTTTGTAGAGAGTGTAGGAATATGTCGTGTTACCCGAACACATGAAAGTATATGACTATGCGTTATCTTCTTTCCACACAAACACACTATATTCCTGGTGTATTTTGTTTTGAATGCATCAAGTTTCCACCTATACGTAAGGGATTGTATAATTCTGCCGGCAGGAAACGGCTTAGGTGATTTGCTAATTTCAAAGTTGGTCGATTCTTAGTTTTTACTTTTATTCATTTATTCTAGATGTTTATTAATTTTGTTTATTAGATTGTTTGTTTAAATCTTTAATTGAGATAAAATTATTTGTTAGTTTTACCTTCCCCTCCTCAAAAATAATTGTTTTCTGGATCATTTTTTTTAAAGATCAAAATTGACAATTTTCAAATACCCTCTTCACTCCTCCTGTATTCCCCCCTCCCCCCCCCCCCCCTTTTTTTTTTTTTTTTTTTTTTTTTTTGTCTAAAATCACTTTAGTGAATAGACATTAAATCGAAAACCACCACCGGTTTTGCTGTTTCTATTTCCTGAAGCTAATGCACGCATTGGTCCTGTCAATCTTTCTCTACGCGTGCGAGTCATGGACACTAACAGCAGAACTGCAAAAGAAGATCCTGGCAGTAGAAATGAGATGCTTTAGAAGAGTGCTTGGCATCTCATACAAAGACCACATTACCAATGAGGAAGTACGAAGAACAATTTCACAGCATGTCAAAAACTATGAAAACCTTCTGACAACAGTAAGAAAAAGGAAACTTCGGTGGTATGGTCACGTGACAAGAACTAACGGACTATCAAAAACAATACTCCAAGGAACAGTTCAGGGGGAAGAAAAAGAGGCAGACAGAGAAAAAGGTGGATGGACAATATTGACGAATGGACAGGAAAAAGCTTTGCCACGACCCAGACCCTTGCTCATGACAGACAGAGGTGGAGACAGACGGTGCGACGTTCATCCATGTGGAGCCCCCACGACCCTGGATAGGGTTAAGGGAAAGGAAGGAAGGAAGGATTTCCCAAAAATACTTTTCGTTGTTGGCTGTACATGTTCTTTTCCATCGGCCTCCTTATTTTTTTCACATCGTTTTTATTGTTATTTTTTTGTTTTTAAAGACCAGCCGTCTGCGTAGAGCCATATCAGGGCTATAACCGTTTCAAAACATACACAATACTTCAACAGGAAAAAAAAAGGAAAAGAAAAATAAGTACGCACATCAATGCATTCGCACACATAATCTACTGTTTCTTTTCTTTTCTTTGGGTTTGTCGTTTTGTCGTTGATTTTGTGTTTTTTTCCCCCAAAACCTGTTTGTTTTTGTTTTGTTTTGTTTGGGGTTTTTTTGGGGGGGTGTTTGATTTTTGTTGTTTTTTTATTTCGTTTTTTGTTTGTTTGTTTGTTTTTGGGGGGGGGTTTTGTTTTGTTTTGTTTTTTGTTTGTCATAATACGCTTATCCATCCTTCACTGTGTGTATGTATTCTATTGGCTGGACAATTTCAGTGCACTCTTCTAATGTTTTGTTTGTGTTAGTGTACCTTTTTACAGTTGACCTAGTGTATGTGTGTGAATGATGGACAGTTATTGTTACACTCAAACAACAACACACTTTCTCCAGTTACAGCTCTCTCTCTCTCTCTCTCTCTCTCTCTCTCTCTCTCCTCTCTCTCTCTCTCTCTCCCTCTCTCTCTCTCTCTCTCTCTTTCTCTCTCTCTCTCTCGTCTTTTTTTCCCTTCAGTTTCTAAGTGCTTTATATGCGTTTCATCACTGGTCTTTTCATCTTGCATGTTTT
>CM060305.1:139962791-139965291 GCA_030674185.1 Monoplex corrugatus
GCTCTTTCCAAAACATCAAAAGGAGTCAGACAGGGTTGTGTTTTATCACCAGATATGTTTTCACTTTACAGCGAAAACATCATAAGAAACCTAGAGGAAGATCCTGGACTAAAGGTTGGAGGAAAAATGATGAAAAACATTCGATACGCAGATGACACCGTGCTAATTGCAGAAAATAAAAGGGACCTACAAAACCTTGTGAATATACTAGAAAAAGAAAGCGAAGGTAAGGGGTTGGAACTAAACAGCAGGAAGACTGAGGTCATGGTGATCAGTAAAAAACATGAAATCCCCACATGCAAAATAACAGCAAACGGCACAACCTTGAGACAGGTTGATAAGTATAAATACCTGGAACGATCATTTCACCAGACGGCAGATGCACATCAGAAATAGCCGACAGAATCGGCCAAACCAAAACAGCATTCAAGAAAATGAAAAGCATTCTTACCAACAAATGCCTATCAATTAACATCAGGAAGAGAGTTCTTGAATGTTACATAGAACCAATACTGTTGTACGGTTGTGAGGCGTGGACAGTCAACAAGCAAAGTCAGAACAAGATTGAGGCAGCCGAGATGTGGTTTCTAAGAAGAATGTTGAGAGTTCCATGGACAGGAAAGAAAACAAACGAGACAGTCTTGATGGAGGCAGACACAAGTAGATCATTCATAAGGAAGATTAGGAAAAGACAGGCAACATTCATAGGCCATTTTATGAGAAAGGGGAATTGGAGCACTTGGTCACAACGGGAAAGCTGGAGGGAAAGAGAGCACCAGATAGACCCAGGGAGAAGATACTAGATGGACTTGCAGAGTTGCTGAAGACAAGGAGGGTGGAAGAGATGCTTGAGGCAACAAGAGATAGAGACAGATGGAAGTCCATGATCGCGAACGCCATGCGGCAAGGCACCTGATGATGATGATGATGACAATACGATACGACACAGCCTTATTTCAGAGGGTGAGAGCTGATAAATTCAACATAATAGAGACAGGTGAAGCGAGGGGATGGGGGGAAGGAATGACGGCTGACAGAGGGAGGTACTGACCACATTTAGATATCTCTGATCTCCAGTTTCATCAGCTCTAGGGAAGAGGGCCGATTGATGTCCAGTGAAGTTCTCCCACGACCCGTGAAGATCATAGGCCATCAGGTTGAAGAAGTCTACGTATCTGCAACAGATTATGTAAAACATCTGACAAGTTTTTCTTCTTTCTTTCTTTCTTTCTTTCTTTCTTTTTTCTTCTTCTTCATCCTCTTCATCTCCTTCTTCTTCTTCTTCTACTTCTGCTTCTTCTTCTTCTGCTGCTGCTTCTTCTTCTTCCTCCTCCTCCTCATCCTCCTCCTCTTCTTCTTCTTCTTCTTCTTCTTCGTTTTCTTCTTTTAATTTTTACTGAGAAGCATACTTAGCCCAACCTAAGAACCGCTATGCAATCTTGCCCTGACAAGTTACATTCCCTATGCCAGCGTGGAGTGATGGTTTTTGGATCATTACCAGTCTGGAAAGGGAGAGAATCCAGAGGTCCCGGGTCTGAGTCCCGCTTGATCAGAGATTCTTCTGTCTCTCGTACTAGACCTTAAATGGTGGTCTGGGCGTTTTCCTTTTGGATGAGGCGATAAACTGAGGATTCTATGTACCAGCGCAAAGAACCACGGCAGCAGACAGAATGTCTCCGGCAAAGTTCCTCAGAATATCAGCTCTGTTAGGTAATTAAAATTACCTCATTATCATCATCATCAAGTGCCCTGCCGCATGGCGTTGGCGATCATGACCCTCCATATGCATCTATCCCTTGTCGCCGCAACTACATCTCCCACCCTCTTTGTCCTCAGCCACCCTGCAAGTCCGTCCAATATTTTCTCCCTGGGTCTACCTGATGTTCTCTTTCCCTCCAACTTTCCTGTTGTGACAAGGTGCTCTAATTTCTTTTACCTCATATAATGTCCTACAAATGTTGCTTGTCTTTTCCTAATCTTCTTTATTAATGATCTTCTCGTGTCTGCCTCCCTCAAGACTGTCTCGTTTGTTTTCTTTGCTGTCCATGGAACTATCAAATTCTTTTTAGAAACCACATTTCAGTTGCCTCAATTTTGTTCTGACTCTGCATGTTGACTGTCCACGCCTCACAACAGTACAACAGTATCAGTTCTTTGTAACATTCAAGAACTCTGTTCCTGGCATTTGTTGGTAACAATGCTTTTCATCTTCTTGAATGCTGTTTTGGTTTGGCCGATTCTGCTGGCTATTTCTGGTGTGCACCTACCGTCTGGTGAGATGATCGTTCCCAGATATTTAAACGTATCGACCTGTCTCAAAGTTGTGCCATTTGCTGTTATTTTGCAACTCAAAAAAATCGCACCGCACTATGACGAGTTGTTATCCCGTGATGAGCAACACTCATTTCACTTTAAAAAAAAAAAAAGCTGTCTCGATAACAACAATAAAAACAACAACGACGACGACGACGACAAAAACGTATTCAAAGCAAATCTACAT
>CM060305.1:139977791-139985291 GCA_030674185.1 Monoplex corrugatus
GTGTGCGCGCGCGCGTGTGTGCGTGTGTTTATGTGTGATGTGTTTGTATTGTACCTATGTCTTTCGAGGACTAGCGGTAAGACAGGTCCAATAGGACCTAATGCTATTATCCTTGAGTCATAAAGTATTCTGAAGTCTGAAGTGTAGGATGAGACAATAAACCGAGGTCTCATAAACAGCAGCATTCAGCGCATGTTGAAGATCCCACGGCAACAAAGGAATTGTCCCTGGCAAAATTCTATGTGAAAATCAACAGCCATAAGTAAACAAAAGTACACGCATACAGAAAAAAAGGAGGAAAGTAATGAGTGCCATTGCACTGCTTCGGCGAGAGCAGCTTGAATTTCATATAGATCTGATACGTCGAAAAATACATGAAAACTAATACAAATGAATTTCAAACATATCTGACTCTATAAATCTGTATGTGATACAAAACCTAGAGAAGAAGAAATTCGAGAAAAGGACATAACCAAAGGAAAAAACAGAAAGAAACAAAATGGACCTGCAACTGGCACAGAGCAATGTTACGTACAGCGCTGACCTGAGATTTGGAATCAATCGTACGGTACTAGAAGCACTTCACCGTGAGAGAACGAACAGCCTGAATGCGACCCGGCCCCTTGAAGCTCTTGTCTTCAACTGTTATCTGACCAGACCAGTGTTTCTTTAAACAGCTCACTCGCAGTGTCATCTGACAGGACAAGAACAAAAAGCCTTATTGATAACGTTTCTCTTGTGATGAGTAATACGTTTTGGCTCGTCGATAGAAATGTACAGTTTTGGTGTACCCAAACACCAGTGTATTATTTGTCCTGGTACACTGCGTGTATTCGACTATGGATGTTCCTCTGTACTGGTGTATTCATGTATCGATGTATTAAAGTACCGATGTGTCTATTTACCAATCTGTCCCTGTATTCACAATAATAAAACCGATGTGTTTTTATATGTATCTCAGTTTCTTATACAAAACGACATCGAATCTGTTCAGTCCTACTTTTCATATTATTAGATTAGATGCTCAACTTGACAAAATGTTACGTGAAACAGAATCAGTCAATACTGGGCATTTGCCAAAATAACTACTGAAATTCACAGGTGGGAAAAAAATAAGTCTAAAAGTAGTAAATTACTAAGATTGAGGTTGACTCTTACTTAAACCTATTCCTTTCTTTAAATGTTTCCTTTTTCAGTTTCCTTAGTTTTCAGAAAAAAAGATATTGTTTCAAACTGAACGCAGTGAGGTTTGTGACTGTGTGTCTGTCTGTCTGTACTTCTGTTACCAAAATGTGTCAGTAAGTTCTCCTCATCTGTTTCAAGATGGAAGTAGAACAAATTCGAGTCAAAGATGCAGACCGCTGAGGAGTCACGAATGCGTAAGTTTGGAAGACATGACACCAAGGTAGACCTAAAAGTGCCCCAATTCAGCATGTTTAAAGGAAACTGTGTGATGAGTACAGTAGTATAGTCAGGCATTTCTGGGCCCCCAGGGATGAGGATGGGATGGGGAGTAATTGAAGATGAGGTTTTTGGGTTTGGGTAATGACGTCATGAGGTTAGCGGGTTTCCCAGGTCACTGAGTCATCTCATTTCGCAAAGGGTTTGGGTTTGCCAAAGCGAACACGTTTAAGGCTATTTGAACAGAGAGAAGGGTTTTATGCTTTGAATTTATATTTATAGAAATTTACTCTTTTTTTTAACCAAGTCTTTAGAAAGGCAGGAAGGCTAGTTGGTCTTTAAGGGGTGGGACCTGGGAAATTAATCTATCTCTCTAGTGGTTTATACCAAAGTAATACCCTGCTCGTCACGATTTTTAACTCTTGCTTTGGGATCTTTTAGCGTGCGCAACCAGAAGGCACACGGGTCTGACTCGTTTTTGTTTTTTGTTTTTTGTCTCCTTTTGAAGGACTAGACGTTTAGTTTAATTTTTTTTTTTTTTTTGGTCGAACTGAGGAGAAAAGTCGAGGCCTCTACGGGAAGCGAACCTTGGAACCTGGAGTTCAGTTACTGGCAGGCGAACGTCTGAGCCATTCCGCCATTATTATTAGCCATTATGCCTCTCAAACACATCTGATTTCCCACACAACCCGGTAGACCCCTATCTATTGACAATCACTTTACATAGCCCGGAGACACGCCGTGTCACCGTCGTTTGGTAGGTACGCTATGATAGCCGATTAGTTTTAGACTCACCATCCAATTTATGTCTCTCTCTCTCTCTCTCTCTCTCTCTCTCTCTCTCTCTCTCTCTCTCTCTCTCTCTCTCCACTCGTACTTTTTGCTCACGTACACAAGCTAAAATAAACAAAATCTCTCTCTCTCTCTCTCTCTCTCTCTCTCTCTCTCTCTCTCTCTCTCTCTCTCTCTCTCTGTCTTTTTGTCTGTCTATCTGGCCTCTCTTTATTTTCTCTCTCTTTTTCTCTCCACATTTTGCTCACGTACACAAGCTAAAACAAAATAAATGACTAGACGTTTCGGGTTTTTTTTTTTTTTTTTTGGGGGGGGGTTGTTTGTTTGTTTGTTTGTTTTGTCAAACTGAGGAGAAAAGTCGAGGCCTGTACGGAGAGCGAACCCTGGAATCTGGAGTTTAGTTATTGGCAGACGAACGTCTGAACTATTTCGCCACAATGCCTCTCAAATATATTTCATCTCTGCTTTTGACTAAGTCACAGAGTCAGGAAATGAATAGGTAAGCTTATGAGGAGAGGAATATAAGGGAGGTGATATTAAAAGAAACATTAAATAGAGATGGATCCAAGATGGGCTCATCCCTTTACCTGTATTATTGCAGGATCTACAGGAAGTGGAAAAACAATGTTTGTTGAAATGTTTTTAGAACAGATATCTGTCATGATGCACCCTACTCGGGCAGAAATAATTTGGTGTTACAGGGAATGGTAGACAAGATACAAAGCGTTTTAAAAAAACGTAAAACTGATGGAAGGGTTTTCCAAATTAGACGAATGGGAAGTAAAAAAAAAAAAAAAAAGACGTTTAGTGATTATAGATGATTTTTGATGAACATGATTTGTTTTATTTTGTTTTGTTTTGTTTTTTTAACACTTTGTAAGAGGCAAGAAGAAACAAAACATGCATACATGATTAAGACAGTTTTTGTTTTTTGCTCCCCCCCCCCTCCCTTTTTTTGTTTTGTTTTTGTTACAACCATCAACTCGCATAGTCACAGATTTGAGGCTCACTCCACTTGTGTTTGTATTTCGTGTTACAAAAACTTTGTTTTACACCGTGGATTTGATGACCATTTTTGTCTGTTTTAGATCGATCAATGTCAATCAAAATGCTGCTCTTTATTATTGAAAATACACTACTGAAATTTTGATAGTAATTTTGAAAACAAAAATTTAAAGCAGTTATAACTTTTGTCATTTTGTTGAAATATTTGATGGCAGCAAAGAATAGTTTCCAACCAGAGTTTTGTAGTTTAAACAGTATTAATATGGATAGTAAACAGTTTTAAATTATTTTTGTTTTCTTCTAGGTTTGGGTTTTATTGCATGTTTTATGGACTAAAAAAGGCAGAAAGAGAGACGTCTTGAAGACGGCATTGGTGTTTTGCTGGACAATAAAATTTGAGCATCCGCAGTTTGGCGTACTGATAAACGAAATACCCAATCTGCAATGGGAGAGACCAACGAATGTTTTATTGTTTATTTTTATTTCTATAGTGTCACTACCGAGTTTTGTAAGCTTTCGAAACCGCGGATCGTTGATGAGAACAGGTGCTCGAGCGTTAGATACATATCGAATGTCACGATGTTTTGCAACATTAGTCAATGTTTTTACCGTAGGCAGAATTTCCTAGCAATTTGAACGTGTCAGCGAGTATCGGTTGTGTCGGATCAGCATCGCCTTGTTGGCGCGATCTCTCTCTCTCTCTCTCTCTCTCTCTCTCTCTCTCTCTCTCTCTCTCTCTCTCTCTCTCTCTCTCTCTCTCTCTCTCTCCTCTCTCTCTCGTATTTTCTGCTCATGTGCACAAGCTATGAAAAAAAAGAATAGTCATGCAATGATTAAAAAAAAAAAACAATTGAGTAAAAAGGCAAAACTATATGTACATGTATATCTATACAAGTTAAAACAACAACTATCCTATACACAATAAAATAAAAATAAGAAGAAGAAAAACACAGAGTTTTACACATTATTGATTGTGGTATAAAATCACTCTCGACTGGATAGATGTTTTTTAACCTGAATCATAGCGTCGAGTTTTTCTTTATTCAAACAATTTTTTTTTTTTTGTAGGAAATAATTTTTTATCTGAGCCTGCACCAAAACATTTTGTATCTGCAGATGTATAAGAGAGTTTAGTTATTTCCTTTTGATACACAGAGATAGGTAGATTTGTCGCCCAAAGCTGTCAGTTTGTCACCGCGGCGGAAATTATCG
Source organism: Monoplex corrugatus (assembly GCA_030674185.1). Taxonomy (NCBI): domain Eukaryota; kingdom Metazoa; phylum Mollusca; class Gastropoda; order Littorinimorpha; family Ranellidae; genus Monoplex; species Monoplex corrugatus. The sequence continues at coordinate 139,982,202 of CM060305.1, forward strand.
TAGACATTCTGAAGTACACACACAGACACAAAAAATATTAAGTGAAGAAATAAACACCCCCCATCTCAACACACAAACACAGCGAAGCAACAATTAGAAAAAGGAAAAAAGTTTTCTTTTCTGGTTTTTTTTTTTTTTTTTTTTTGAGACGAAGAGGTATAAGTCACAAAAACTAGAAATGGTAACGAGTCGGGATGTGACTCTACTTTTATATCCTTTCTTAGTTGTAATATGGTTATTGTTATGATTATTATCTGTTATTAAAATAGATTATCCAGTCAGTATGATACAGCGTTTTCTTAGGGTTATACAACTGTCAAGGACATTAAATATTCACAACGTCACCACTTCTTTTAAAGAACAACGACCTTAAACATAACGCTGTCGCGTGTGTATGCGTAGCACGTATGGACAACAGTCAAAACATGATGCTTTTCTTCCTCCTCCTGGTTTTTTAACACTTTGTAAGAGGCAAGAAGAAACGAAATATGCATACATGATTAAGTAGAATCATATCCCGACTCGTTACCATTTCTAGTTTTTGTGACTTATACCTCTTCGTCTAAAAAAAAATCGTTTCCTTTTTCTAGTTGTTGCTTCGTTGTGTTTTGTGTGTTGAGATCTGGGGGTTTTATTTCTTCACTTAATATTTTTTGTGTCTGTGTGTGTACTTCAGAATGTCTACGATAATTTCCGCCTACGGTGACAAACTGACAGCTTTGGGCGACAAATCTACCTATCTCTGTGTATCAAAATGAAATAACTAAGCTCTCTTATACATCTGCAGATACAGAATGGTTGGTGCAGGCTCAGATAAAAAATTATTTCCTACAAAAAAAATTGTTTAAATAAAGAAAAACTCGACGCTATGATTCAGGTTAAAAAAATGTATCCAGACGAGAGTGATTTTATGCTACAATCAACAATGTGTAAAACTGTGTGTTTTTCTTATTATTATTTTTATTGTATTGTGTAGAGGATAGTTGTTGTTTTAACTTGTATAGGTATACATGTACATATAGTTTTGCCTTTTTACTCAAATAAAAATGACTTTGTTTTTTGTTTTTTAAATCATTGCATGACTATTCTTTTTTTTTTTTTTTTTTTTTTTTTTTATAGCTTGTGTAGAAAATACGAGTGAAAGAGAGAGAGAGAGAAAGAGAGGAGAGAGAGAGAAATCGCGCCAACAAGGTGACGCTAATCCGACAAAATCGATACTCGCTGACACGCTCAAATTGCTAGGAATTTCTGCCTACGGTAAAACATTGACTAATGTTGCAAAACATCGTGACATTCGATATGTATCTAACGCTCGAGCACCTACTCTCATCAACGATCCGTGGTTTCAAAAATTTTTATTTACCGATCGGCACATGAGGTGGATATTTTAATATAATTTATTTTGTTATTTCGTTATCATTCTATTACTAAAGTTCATAACAATAGTGGTCAGGATGCATTTGCTTTATTTGTGTCTGTTTTTGTCTGTCTTTTTCTCTGAATGCTTGGGATCTCTTTGTTGACGCGAATTTTCCAGACCGATTTTCCCCTGTGACGCACGTTTTTAGGCTATTTTTTTTAAAAATTGCCAAAATATGTTTTTTAATTAGAAGGAAACAGTCAAGTGGAAATAATTATTCAAAGTGTGTACTTTTCAGACATGCATGCTGTGTATTTGTAATAGACATGCATCCTACCTTCAATTCCACATGAAATATGGTTGCAACAGGTCCCATGAGATAAAGTTTTTACTGATGGTAATCCAAGGCCCCTACACTTCCATGAATCATAGGCAGCGTTTACACAGGTCATATGTTTCTAGAACACAGAAGAAGTACTTGATAAATAATCCAGCATTGATTGTTCCATATTCATGAAAAAATGGTGTTTTATATTTACCTACACAAACAACGCATAAAAAATTCCACAGGGAAATTTCACACCTCTCCTCCACAGTTAAGTCGCTAGCAAAGCCATTCAAAGTACGAAAATATTAGAAAGGAAGTAATATGGAAAGAAGACAGACTGAGGTTTCATTTTTCTATCGGTTGTTGCCTCCCTTATACCGTTGGCCGCTCTGTAAAAGTCGTGCTATACTGTCGCGGATATGTCGCTGACGCGTCGACAAGGAAATCGCAGGCGTCGCAGATACATGTATATCGCTGACGCGTCAACAAAGAGATGAGGTACCATAAAATTTGTCCTGATCATCATCATCATAATTACCATTTTTATCATCATCATCACCATCATCATCGTCATCATCTTCATGATTATTATTTTTCTTCTTCTTGTTGTTGCTGCTGCTGCTGCTACTACTACTACTACTGCTGTTGTTGTTGTTATTGTAACCATTATTATTATCAGTTCTGCATTATTGTTATCATTATTAGTATTGTTGCTGTTGTTGTTATTGTTGTTATTCTTGTTGTTCTTGTTCTTGTTATTGTCACTTTGGCATTATTGCTGTTATTATTATCATTATTATTATCATTAGTATATCATTACTGTCATCATCATCCTTTTTCTGTTTATTACTATCATCATCAGTAGTAGTATTATTATTATCATTGCCATTTTTCAATTTTGTCTTATCTAGCAGCTGAAAAGCCTAAACGTAAAGCAAAGCTTGTGTCCACTCGCTCTATTAGTAAAATTGACCAAGACAAGTTCGCTGATGATCTTTCTCAGTCTGTGACCACCGTTATGTCAGTGTCCGATTTGAACAGTTCCCTTGCCGCTGTTTTTGACAAGCATGCGCCTGTACGTCAACGAAAAGTCCGGGACGGAAAGCCTACCCCGTGGTACGGCGCTGTCGCTGATCAGCTTCGTCAGCTGAAGAGAGAGCGTAGGCGTGCCGAGCGCTGTTGGCAGTCATCACGGTTAACAGTACACAAACAAATCTATGACGCAGCAAAGCAAACGGTTGCAGATTGCGTACACGACGCGAAAACAGCTTTTTATTCTTCGCTAGTGTCCAGTTCTACCACTTGTAAACAACTCTTTCACAATATGTCCTCGCTTCTTGGAAAAATCAAACCTGTGTCTCTTCCCACTGTGTCCGATGTCAAACTGCTCCCACACATTTTT
>CM060305.1:139990291-139995291 GCA_030674185.1 Monoplex corrugatus
AGAAACAGACCATCATCCGTTTACAACGAAACGGATATGTCTGTTTCCACTGTGTCGTCCAATGAGAGGAACTTTAGCTCGTCACTGCGGTACTGCTAAGAATCTTCTGTACAAGAGCACCCACAACATGAGTTTTCAACAACAAAAAATCACACAATGAAAAAAAAAAAAAAAAAAAAAAACCAGAAAATAAATTTGATAACTGCGTAATAAATATCCTATAGCAACACGAAATAACTCAAACACAATCTACATACAGCAGCTAAAAAACCATGTATCTGGATCCCGTCATATCGTTATCCAGCTTCCATTGAGGAGACCGTGATGAACCATACAGGTTTTCATCGATATGCACATTTTCCCCTCATCTTTTTCGCATCTCCACCACGGATTTGCCTTCCGTCAGATTGCACTACGAGTCTTGTAAAAAGCACAAGAGTATACTTAATATCACATACATTGCATTTCGCAAAACGGTTCCCAGAAATGGCCTGCTCCGTAGAGAACTCGCAAAACAAAGAGTGTAAAAAAAAAATTTTAAAAAAAGAAAAGGTGGGGGGGTGATCAACCGAACTCACACGAAAAGAGTACGTCCATACAGTGACACTTAAAAAACCACTGTCACCGACAGCTAATGTAGAACAAGTTTAAAGAGAAGGAGAACAATTCAATGGCATGTCATACTACACTTCACAGATAAGATAATTATGTTATAATTATATATATGTATAACTATACAAAAACAAAAGTTCTTTGTTCAAATCCTTGTCATTCTTCATTTCGATCCACTCATCCACACGCAAAAAAAAAGGAAGAAAAAAAAACGAAAAAAAAAAAATGACACCAAAGAGAAAATCAGTATCTTTCACGACGGTTACCTCCTTCGAGATGTATACGATTGTTCTCATAGAGTGCTGTCCTAGAGGTGATGTTGCTAAACAATAATGGCAGTTATAACATGCATTGCTAGTATTAGCTGGTCAGTGAGGGAAGAGGTGGGTGTGGTGGGCGGGTTAATAGTCGTCATAGTCCCCCTCATTGGACGGCGTGGCCGAACGGAAGGAAGTGTTCAGTCCCGTCATTGAGCCGCGCAGGCTGTAGTAGGCGGGCGACTGTGAAAGGGGAGAGAAACAGAAAACACAGGTCAAAGTTCACGTCTATCTTTCTCAACCTTCTTCATATAATTTATGAGCATACTCTCTCTCTCTCTCTCTCTCTCTCTCTCTCTCTCTCTCTCTCTCTCTCTCTCTCTCTCTCTTTTCTCTCTCTCTCTCTCTCTTCTCTCTCTTCTCTCTCTCTCTCACACACACACACACACACACATACACACATACATACACACATACATACATACATATATATATATATATATATATATATAATATATATATATATATATATATATATATATATATATACAAGTAACAATTCACATTCATATTGTCAATTTCCGTAATTAACATAAAAAAAATACAAGCATACGTGCACACTCGCAGAGTGAGTCAGATCTCTCTCTCTCTCTCTCCCTCCCTTCCCTCCTCCTCCCTCCCTCTCTCCAACACGTATGTGCGCATACGCGATGGTATGCAAGCGTACACAAGCACATGTCACATACCCACACTTATTCACACTGTACTACACTATACATGATTACCGTACGCTATATGTTCAATTTGTCCACACTTTCTAACAGCCTGATCAAAATCCGAAAAACTGACAATAAGTCTGATGCACGGAAAATTTTACAAATTAATACTTCAACGTTTATGTGCATATTTTGACCATAACTACATACACGTTTATAGTCACAGATAGATAGAAATATATTTGTTTCTAGAACACATCACGTGCTAAAAATCGTAAGCATAATATTCACAAAGGACACTGAAGTAGTATAAGCAAATCGATATAGCTTACCGGCGTAAGTATGCCATCAAACATAATTCACAAAGTACACTAAATGAAATACAAGGAAACCAATACAGATTACCTACGTCAATACACCATCAACATGTTCACAATGTACGCTTTATGGAATACAAACGAATCCATCGAGATCACCTGTGTCAATGCGCCATCAACACATTGTCGACATACACAAACAGAAATACAAACAAATCAGTACAGATTACCTGTTTCAGCACACCACCACCAACAGCTACATAACAGTTTTAATAAAATACTGAGGACGTCAGTTGCAAATCCCACAAGCATGCAGACTTTTGCACTCCAAAACGAGCAAGGGGGTGGGGGGTAGTTTTCAGGAGCAAAAGGCACATCAGACAAACATGTTACATGTCCTCAGTCTCCCCTTTCTCTCTACGAGAAGGAAGGACGTTTGGATTTGAGAATTAAAACCCATTCTGCACACCACTAACGAAAAGGAAAGGGGTATTTCAATGACTGAAATGACAACTGACTTGCATTTCACATGCCCTGTCAAAACAGTACTCTGTACATGGGGGAAAGGGGCGCTAGCTATCTGTATTATGGTCTCAAACAATTATTTTGTTATTTTTATTCTTGTTTCTCTCCAGCATCTTCAAAACACTTTATTTTCTAGATGGTGTCCGGTTGGTACGATGGAGGAGAGGAGGAAGAACGGGAAATCTAAGACATTAAAGTTTTCATGCTTCAAAGAACTGTACACTCGTCCACACTAAATTTTCAACAACAAAAAAAAGAGTCTAGCCAACAAACAAACTACATAACAATGACATTCAACTTCCCAGGGTCAACATTATTACTGATTCTGGGGGTACAAACAACACTTCGAGGCCTGATATAGTTGACACAATCAACAGGACATGTTACGACACACAACGGGCTAACATTATTTGTAGGACCGGAAAAGGAACTGAAAAATAACAATGCTGTAGCCGTAGTTTGCACTGAAGCAATTTGGAAAACTGCACAAGATGACAACAAAATTCACTGGCAATAAACAGAAGAAACAATAAACTATAGACAAGAGTCAAAGAAACAAGGGAAAACCACAACACGGAGTTCTCAAAACAAGAGGAACAGGGGTTTCATTTAGGTCCACACAAAGAGCTTGCTGGGTCACTCTTATGGCACCAGAGCAACCAACTTACTGAAGGCCTGCGCTTTCTGTATTGCTGGCTCTTTAGGTCTGTTGGTGGACAGAGAAAAAGACATGCCCCTTCACACTCTCAGTACATCACAGTCACATAAACAAAAACAAACATACAAACAAACTATTATGGACAGTCGAAAAACTGTCAAACTGATTGTCCGAAAGACATTGTGCACCACTACATTTAATGAGCTTTGTCAGACACTGAATTCTCACATCAAATCTTCAATCTTTCTTTTTGCTTTCTTCTTATCATCTTCTTTTTACAGTCATGATCATGTAATCTGTATCGATGTGAAGTATTCCTTATTTGTTAACGTCTAGCATAACAAATTTGAGATCAGTTCTTCTGAAGAAATCGAAGGCATAACTACTACATGTGTTGAATTCTGATGGAGCTTCACGAAAACCGCAGCCACTGATGGACTTATGCATTTCTAACAAATACCCACATTTAAGAAATGGCGTCTTTCATATTCCCTGCTCCGTGTATTTTCTTCACTTTTTTCTTCATCTCTACCTTTACCTTTACGTCAAACATTTCTTTACAGTTTTGTTCAGTTTTCGAATGGAAAAAAAACCCTTCCTGTACCTTTCAGGATTTCCTTGTTTTACACAAAGGTTGACATAAATATTTATATACAGGCAACCACCTGCAAAAAACTACTGAACTTGTATGTCGTATGACACGCCGTCACACCGTCTTCTAGTCAGGCTGTGCATAGCTACAGAAGTGCACTTCTACATAATAGTGCGGTGATCAATGCAAGCTTACAAACAGAATAAAGCAAGCGAAGTACTGAGTTTGCTGGAAAAAAACGATTTGGACATGCAACTTAAAAATGAACCAGAAATGGAAAAAATGAAAAAGGCAAAAGATCTGTGACAGATTAAAAATGGCATGGAAGATTCTGAAAAAAAGATGATAAAGAAAGAAATGAAATGGAAAATGCACTCACGACTGAAGGAAAGCAAAATGAAGTATGAAAATCCATGTGTAAATAAAAAACACTCTTACATCAACCAGACCATATTTGACGACATAAAGCTCAATATTATTTGCAACAATGTCATACTATCTGACTACATTAATTGGCCCAAAAACAATTCCACCAGCGGAAGCTTTTCAATACCGTACTTTAGTAACTTTGGCCCAAGGAATTAGTGAAGCAATAGCACATTGAAACAAACTGGCTAAGCCGCCATCTTTGTTGATGCATAACCGGTGGCCAGTTGGCGCAGCCGCAACTTACGCAGTTACTCATTAGCAGAGGGAGCGCGCTCCCGGCCCCAGCCTGCCGCAAACGGCTATAAATAGAATATCAGGCATTGCATCAGAAATTAGTATTTCACCGACGTTTACACTGTAGGAAATACGAGACAGATGTTTAAAACATCTGAATTTTTATTAACAATACATACCCCCCCCCCCCCCCCAAAAAAATCAGAACAGTAAGAATGATCCCTGCAGCAAACGGCTATAAATAGAATACCAGGCACTGCATCAGAAATTAGTATTTCACTGTCGTTTACACTGTAGGAAATAAGAGATATTCATAACACCTGAAATTTCATTAACAGTACAACAGTAAGAATGATGCTGAAAGAAAACGACAAACGAGATAATGAAAATTATAACAATTATTACTATTTGTACAACACCTCATCTTATCAGAGCCCAAAGTGCTTTACAAAAGCATGAAAGACAAAGGAAGACATGCGAAAAGCAAATACATGTCAACCACTACCCGCCATGATGAAAACAGATGAACTGTAATGAATTATAACTATAATGAATTATAGTCGAACATCCATTTCATACGTCGACTGATCTATAAAAAAGTGAGTGGCAGAGAATGAGTAGGATGTCGTCTATGAAGATCACAAGATAGGCAGGAAAATG
>CM060305.1:140000291-140017791 GCA_030674185.1 Monoplex corrugatus
GGCCTGAGCAGACAGCTCGTTCACGCGATCGTTGGCGTCGTTCAGTTCGTTTTCAGCTCCCTTGCGGGCACGCTCAGCCTGAACACAGACGAAGAAGTGAATGAATACTGGAAAATCGTTCTCAGTTACTGCTGAATTAATGGTGATATGATCAATGAGAACAATACTGAAACTAATCTGATTCTAAAGTAATCCTATGCGTAGCTGTTCCTAGTCAATACTGTGACTATACCTAACGCTTTGCTAAATAACACTAGAGTTAAATCTATGTTAAATTAGTCTCTATTACTCTGGAACCATTCCTAAACACTTTCATTTCTGGAGTCAGACTTTTCGTGAACCTGCTGTCCTATCTTGAACTTGGTCATGCAAGAGACAATGATTATCCCCAAGTACAACATGCAAGAGACAATGATTATCCCCAAGAACAACATGCAAGAGACAATGATTATCCCTAAGTACAAAATGCCTTGAAGTGAAAAACAACCTAGACAATAAAAGGAGAAAACGTACGCTCTCCAGGGCGTTTCTGAGCTCTTCCAGTTCACCACTGAGGGCGGTACAGCGACGTTCAGCCATGTTGTAGGAATCACGGGCCTCGTCCCGAGCACGCTGCTCCTCTTCGGTCTTGGCCTGCTCCTCCTGAATACAGAAAATACCAAATGTTATTATCTCCTTGAAGAAATCAAAATTGATGACAAAAACAACCAGCTCATACTATACACGTCAATGATTGCAAAGCGAAACACTTCGATCCTAAAGTCTGTTTTCATGGATGGGAAAGTATGGTGATTTATTTCCAACCGGAGTTCGGAGTTAATTCAAGGAGACTCATCACACTCGGACAATTCCATTAGAGCTCCACCAAAAATCTGCTAGCAATTATCTGGCAGGCTCCTTGTGCCTACGCAAAACCTATTAGCAGTGACTAAGTAAACGTAATTCTGCATTTTAATCTCAGTGTTCGTAGCCTCAATTCAGTCAGAGATTATCGGAATAAAGTGCACCACGTTTTCATCACCACCTGACACATTCCAAAATAAAACTATGAACGACAAACGAACAGAAGCAGACAGTAAAACAACAGACGAGAATACAGACTAACTGATTCAAGTGAATAAGCAATAAAAGAACTAAACCATCAAAAAAACATCACATCAAAAAAAAAGGAAAGAAGAAAGAAACGAAACTTAACACAGACAAAATGTGATGAAAATACTGTAAACAATCCTGTTTTCTAGAAGAGAAAATGGACAAACCTGCACTTGTTGTTGCATTTTCTTGACGTTCTTCTCCATCTCGGCCTTGCCACGGTTGGCCTGATCCAGGGCGATCTCAAGCTCGTTGATGTCAGACTCCAGCTTCTTCTTGACCCGCATGGCCTCAGCCTTGCCCTTGGCCTCAGCCTCCAGAGAGGCCTGCATCGAGTCCAGGGCACGCTGGTGGTTGCGGCTGTGGGTGAGACCCAAGGTTTTGTTTATGTTTGACAATACAGGGTCTGAACTATACACTGTACCGCTTTGTAAAACAAACTCTACATATCCGGAAACTAAAAGGCAACCCAAAAAATTTTTAAAAGTTTGAAAATACAGACCAAAAAAAAAGGCAATGCACATTTGAAAAAAAATGACCACACCAGCTTGAGAAATGAAATATTCAGACATGAAAAGGATCTAAAAGTGAAATATGACAGTTTTCACAAAAACCAGATTTATATGTCTAACACTTAAAGCAGTAAAACAACAGACAACCATGAAAAAACTCCCGTAAAAGAAATGACAATTATTCACTCCTCCGTAAACCATGAAACACACGACTGGATAAACATTGAGGCAAGATCCTATCAAGGTAAACGAGACCAGTTCATAAATGAGACGGGAAATGTGATTAATATTTCTGTTTTAAAATGAACCCATAATTTTGTGATCAATCGCACAAAAATATTCCAGAAATAAATACGTGCGACACTTTTACTATTCAAAGACAATCGGCAATTTTCTTTCAAGACTCAAGTTTTCCGGTCACACTGAACGTAATGATACTTTTTACATCCAGTGTGTTCAATGTCTGTCATTTGATCAACTCTTTTTTAAAGATCTTAGAAAAAGAAAATTCTTGAACTTTAATACTTAGACAGCCCGTGGGTCGTCGGATGACCAACGAAAGATTTGTTTAACAGTTTAGAACAGAGAGATGAAACTATTTATAAACTCACCGTGTGTTCTCAAACTCTTCCTCTTTGTCTTGGATGCGTCGGTCGATCTCGGAGCGGACCTGAGAGATCTCTAGTTGCGAACGCATCACCTTGGCTTCCTCCTGTTCCAGAGCAGCCTCAGCCTCCTCCAGGGCGGCTTGCAGCTCCTCCTTCTCCAGTTCCAGACGTTTGCGAGCCTTCTCTGCCTCATGCACGCTGCGGCCTCCGTCGCTCAACTGGTCGGTAAGGTCGTGGATCTCATCTGAACAGTGGATGATAAATGTGGAATGTGAGTGTGATTCGTTTGGACTGAATGTAGAGTTAGTTCAAGGAGACTCATCGCCTTCGGACAATTCCATTCGCGCTCCACTAAAAATCTGCCAGCAATTATAATCCTATGCCCTGGCAAAGTCTTGAAATGGGAATGGGACCGTGAAGGAATGGACCTATGACATACTAAGCTGATCCCAGCAGACTGATAGCAACAGTAAGATAAGCAGTGAACAGGACAGTTTCTAATCATCACTATCGCATCATCATTAATATCATCATGATGAAATCGTTTTTACACGTACCGCCGAGATATAAATTTTATTATCTTAATGAAAGACAAGGGGGAACAACAGATTTAAATCCTATCATCTTGATGAAAGACAACGGGGAACAACAGATTTAAATCCTATCATCTTAATGAAAGACAAGGGGGAACAACAGATTTAAACCCTATCATCTTAAATGAAAGACAAGGGGGAACAACAGATTTAAACCTATCATCTTAATGAAAGACAACGGGGAACAACAGATTTAAACCTATCATCTTGATGAAAGACAACGGGGAACAACAGATTTAAACCTATCATCTTAATGAAAGACAAGGGGGAACAACAGATTTAAACCTATCATCTAATGAAAGACAAGAGGGAACAACAGATTTAAATCCTATCATCTTAATGAAAGACAAGGGGGAACAACAGATTTAAATCCTATCATCTTAATGAAAGACAAGGGGGAACAACAGATTTAAATCCTATCATCTTAATGAAAGACAAGAGGGAACAACAGTATAAATCCTATCATCTTAATGAAAGACAAGGGGAACAACAGATATAAATCCTATCATCTTAATGAAAGACAACGGGGAACAACAGATATAAATCCTATCATCTTAATGAAAGACAAGGGGAACGAATAGGTTATTTCAAATCCTATCATACTTAATGGAGACAGGGTACATTCAGATCGATAAGAATCCTTATCATCCTAAGAAAGAACGAAATGGGAAACGAAACATCATACTTAAATGTATCATCTTAATGAAAGACAAGGGAGAACGATAGGTTTAGTTTTTTCAACTACTTACGTATGTTTTCAGACTACTTATATATGGAGCAGGTTTCTTCAGTATCGATAATTGTAATTCAACTCGATATTATAGTGTCCGTAAGAACAAACTGTGTATTACGAAATGTGGAAAAGCGATAAAATCATCAATACATTAAAACTGTCATCTTATTCTCGAAATACTGAATATCTGAAGATTCAAGTAGCATCGAATTACAGATGCCTGTGTTGTATGTCATCTTATCCTCAGAGCACTGGATCTCTAAACATTTAACCCTTTGACTCCTGCATCCTATCCACCAACTGCAAAAACTTAACCCTTTGACTCTCCTATCCTATCCACCAGCATCCTGCAGGAACCTGGTGGATAGGGTGAAGGAGGTTAAGTTTTTCTTTGCTAGCATGGTTGACAATGCAGGATGCTGGTAGACGAGGTGCGGGAGTCAAAGGGTTCAGAATTGAAATCGATGCCTTTATCAATAATTTTACAGATACAAAATCGGTCAACTTTCCTACAACTCCAATCTCACACAGGGTGACGTACCGGCCAGGTTCTTGTTCTCACGACGCAGGGCCTCTGTGCTATCGTGGGCCTCCTCCAGCTGAGCCTTGACACGGAACAGCTCGGCGCTGTACCACGGGCCTCCTTCTGGGCGTTCTCCAGCTCGGACTGCAGGTCGTTCACCTTGGCTTGCCACTCGGCGATCGTCTTATCGAAAGCGCGCTGCTTCTTCTCCAGGTTGTTGGCGTTGGCGTTGGCCTGTGCACAGAAAGAGTTCAGGCAATTGAATATGCGCTCCACCCGAGCCTGCTATGCTCTCCCACCCAAGCCTACTAGTGATAATTTATCAGACTTTTTTGAGCATTCACAAAACCCTACGCGCTGGTAAAGTCTTGAAAACAAACCAAAAATAAAACCCTGTTAACTTATTGGTCCGATTAGTAAAAGGTACAGTTTCTTATAATTTTGTTAATTGACGACCTTGTTTAACACATGAAATCGAATAGGATTATGTTGAAAAAGGAATGAATTTTACACAGGTATTCTCTACGGGAAACCAACATTGCTATACATGGTTGAATATCACAAATGAAAAGCGGTATTAGTTATTTAACTTATTATACAACACTATCTATAACGCGTCATTTCATCAATCGAAAGCTCAATATCTTACATTTTTAATGGAATTGTAAACCGGACGTTTTTGTGAGGGGTTAATTACAAACTGTTCAAAGGCAAAATGTTCAAGAATAAAAGACAATTCACCCACTTTTTTTTTTAGAAAATACATCTCCAGACTTGTCAGATAAACAAAAACAACAACAACAACAAAAACAACAACAACAACAAAACCTCATCAAAATACTCACGCGCTCAACGTCGACCATGAGGTCTTCCAGCTCGCCTTGCAGTCTAGCCTTGGCCTTCTCGAGTCCCGCCACCTTGGCCAGAGCGCCCTCGGCGGCCTGCTCAGCCTCGGACAGCTTGTTCTGCAGCTTCCTCTTGGACTCCTCCAGCTCCTCAGCGCGTGCTGCGCCCTCGCCCTCGAACTTAGATCGCCACTGCTGGGCCTCGCTGTTGGCCTTGGACAGCTGTCTCTGCAGGTCAGATTTGCTGTCCTGCTCTTCCTCCAGCTGTTCACGCAGGGCTTCCAGATCCGAAGTGAGGTTGCGCACCTCGCTGGACAGCTTCTGGCGAGCCTGCAGGACACAGTGGTCACGTTAAGGTAAGTTATGTTTTGATCGTTTGTGTGTGTCATTTGTTCTCTGGACTTTATGGATGTCAAATGTATGGCGAGTCTGAATTAACGTCGAGATTGGTTATGGGTATGGACCATTTGTGATGCAACTATTGATGATCCTTATGACGTATTGATGGTTTTTCATTTTTCATTAATTACTTGAGGTTGGTTGATCGGTTGTTTTGAAGGCAACTGCTGTATTATAAATACTGGTGATCCTTATGACGTATGATTAGTTATTCTTTTCATTGATTAATTATTTGATTGACAGGCTGGTTGATTGGTTATTTTGACTGCTATTGCTGTATTACAAATATAGATTAACATATGACGTGTAATTTAGTCTTGTTTTCATTGATCAATTATTTTTCATTGACAGGTTGGTTGACTGGTTATTTTGACTGCCTGTTTGGTTGGTTTTTCTTGCTTGCTTGCTTGCTTGCTTGCTTGCTTCCTTCTTTCCTTCCTTCCTTCCTTGCTTGTTTGCTTACACATCTACTGTTTTGCTAATTTGTTTTGTAGCATGATTGTCTTTAAATCATCGACTTCTTTACGCTTGCGCTAAATCGCAGCAATCACATAAACCCAAACACCATCAAACAACAAACTTACGCGGGTCTCATCCTCCAAGCTGCGCTTGGCCTCCTCCAGCTGGGAAGCCAGGGACGACTTCTCCTTGGTGAGAGCGCCCACGCGGTGCTCGGCGTCTTCCAGCTGGCGGGTGAGGTCTGCAGACTCCTGCTGCAGGCGGTTCTTCTGGGACTGCAGCTCGTTAACGTTGCGGTTGGCCTCGTCCACCTTGGCGTTCAGCTCGCTCATCTGGGCTTCTACCTGCTTAGTCATCTTCTCCGACATACCCTGTAGGAGTGGGTGACAGAAAAAGATGATTAATGTTGTTTGTGTCAGTATCATATTGCATTCATCTGAAAATAAATGGTGGTTAAATTCAGCTGGCTATTTTGATCGTTTTCAATTTTATTTTTTAATTTGTTTCTTGTCTCTTTGTTCTTTCTTTCGTTCTTTTTTATTATCATTTTTTTCTTCGTTTTCTCTGATTGTTTTTGTCTTTCACTTTCATTCGTTTTTTTTTATTCGCTCATTGTAATGTATCACTCCCTTTTCTTTCTCTTTTGATTTCTTTGATGTCTTTTTGTATAGACAACAAATTAGAGTGATTTTCTCTCTCTAAGACAACATTTCATTTGCTCTCTCTCTCTCTCTCTCTCTCTCTCTCTCTCTCTCTCTCTCTCCCTCTCTCTCTCTCTCTCTCTTTGTCACTCTCTCTCTCTTGTATATTGATATTTCCTTCATACTCTCAAGAGACTAAAAACCATACATTCAACTCTACATTCAACGAGCTGTACAATATCAGAAAACCTTCGTACCAACCACTATAAGATAACAAGCACTGTGATTAAAAATAACACAGCAAGGCAGCAAACTGTCGGAACAATGAAATGAGTGACAGTAAACAATTCGGTTCTCAAACACACTTAGCAACACCACAGCAAGACAGTACAATCCTAGTTCTGGTGCTAACATCAGGAACTCGGCCCTTTAAAGAACGGAGATTCAAATTTCTCTAAGACAAAACCATGTCATTCACATACATCAGGTTAGTAGCACAGCAAGGCAACGTACAGTTAAATTAAAATACCACAATAATCTTGTACAATCGGGTACCACTGTCGGAAGGTGGAGAGCTCAAGATCTTTTTAGAAACATGTCTCTCTTAGACATATTCGGGTTAGTTCAAAGGCAAGGCAAAATCTGGTAAGGCGCGAAGACCTAAGATATAACAGTGTATACTGGGTACCCGCTGTCGCGAGGTGTGGATTCTGCTCTTTCAAGAAACAGATCCTTCCCACTAAACACACAGATTTGATTGATTAACACGGCAAGACAAACACGACGTGAGCTGTGAGGATGGAGAAGAAGTGCATGGTAGTACCCTTTGTCTGAGCGTGTGCTCCAGCTCCAGCACCACATCCTCAATCTCCATCTCCAGGTCACCCCGTTCCTTCTCTAACCTGAGGGTATCCAGCCAACCATCATGCAAATGTACATGCTCAACGCACTAACAAGACGGACAAAATACACAAGACAAAACTTACATAAAAATGGCAGACATACAAAGAAAATGTGAAATATACATCCACAGAAGTACAAATAAACATACCAAGACGAAGGAAGGAATGACCATGCCAAACATACATGTTCCCACCTCATGTGTTAGCCATGGGCGGCTACTCCGTCTAAATTTGCGATAATGTTTCAATCAATAATCTACACTTAAGGGCGTTAGTTAACAACTTTGAAACCTGTATTACTAAAACTGTTGTCAGAATAACTCTTACAGTGCTCGGACTAGTGCACTTCGCTTGTTTTGTTATTCTGCTAGGGGCCTAGTAAAAAAAAAAATACATGCACTTGTGACAAAAATGCAGCAGTTCATTTTCTTATGAAGTGAACTGCTAGATTCAGGAGTCATGAGCTAAATGCCGCATGAATCCCCTGGGAGTGTGAAAAGTTTAGGGCCGAAACACTTGCTCAAGGGTGTCTCTTGTTTGAGGATCTTCTGCTATGCAGCTATCTCCAGAGTTTAATGCTATTTCTATGAATTCTCTCGAAGTGAGGTTGATGTTCTGGTTAAAAAAAAATTCTATATTCAGCATGCCACGGTTTAAACCACGAGTTTCAAACCATGAAAATGAAATCGACTTATCTGTACAAAAACGCGTTAGTTCAGGAATCAAGTGCCTACCGCATGCTCTTGCTGAAGCTGTGTAAAATTTGCGGATGACTATTCCACTTCCTGCTTGAGATGACATTATTAATCTGTTTATTCACAAGGATTTCGCGATGAGCTACGACTAAAGGTTATCATGCACATTCCATTCAAGGGCGGGCAGGCAGGCGGCCATGCAAGGTCAAGGTCACCTTGTTCTTGCCGATATGCTGGATCTGAGCCTGCAGATCGTCCACCTCGGACTTGAGGGCGCCCTTCTCCTTCTCGACCCTGTTACATCATCACACTGGGCCAGTTAGCTGTGTACTATTTCCTGCTGGTTTTCATTTCATGCATGCACACCGATCCATTTTCATATCGTCAAATACACAGGTCAGCGCTTCATCAATATGGGTTCACACAGAGATAAAACAATTCATTCATACTTGTAGCAGAATTGAAATTCTCACCTGAACTACTTCCTCCTATTTTTAGCAATGAATAAATAGATAAACAAATAAATAAGTAAATACACAAACAAACAAAACAAACAAAAATAAATAAATTAACCAAAGAAATTAATTAACTAGCCCATAACATTCCTTTAGATAGACAGACAGAAGACAGACAGATAGATAGATAGATAGATAGAGAGATAGAGAGAGAGAGAGAGATACACACACACACACACACACACACACACACACACACACACACACAGATAGAGAGATAGAGAGATAAATACACACACACACACACACACACACACACACACACACACACACCACACACACACACACACACACACACACACACACACGTACACACACACACACTCTCTCTCTCTCTCTCTCTCTCTCTCTCTCTAATAAGCATAGCTTCAAACCGACCTGCTCTTGACCTTCTGCAGCTGGTCGATCTGGTCGGACATCTCGTTGGCGGCATCCTGCTGCTTCTTGCGGAGCGCGGCAACCTGGGCTTCGTGCTGAAGGGTCTGCTCTTCGAGGTCACGTCGAAGCTTCAGCAATTCCTGCTCACGTTTCTTATTGAGCTCCACTTGGGCAGCAGTGGCTCCGCCAGCCTCATCCAGACGTTCACCCAACTCGTCAAGCTCTCGGGTCACTTCTTGTCTCTGCTTCTCTATCTATACAAGCAGGGTAGAAAAACGGTGTTCTGGGTTTAATGTTATGTTTAATCATGGATAGATGCATGAACGGTTATAAAAATGAACAGCCAGATTTCAGTTCAGTTTCAATTTCTCAAGATGACGTCTCCGCGCTCGGAATGAATTCCATATGCACTCAACGTCACAAGTGCCGTGTGCTGGAGAAGATCCAGAATGATCACGGCACAAGCCTTAAGCCTGCACAAAAATCCTTGAGTTGGCCAGGTCCTGAGGTCCTATCTAGATAGTTCCATAAACCCTGGGTTCGTAGGGGAATGAGGTGGCAGAGACCTCAACTTTTCCCGGGGCCAACACCACGAGGGCGGCGCCCATCCCCTCTTATAGTCAGGATAATGTATTACATAACGTAAAAAATTGATTTTCATAATAATGAATAGTCAGAAAAATGAACAATGTAACATAAAAAGTTTTATTCAAATTTCATTTGAACTGTATTAGTCTGGAATGAATCGAACTGAGCTGGGCTGTATTGAACTGAAATTGAATGGAGCGCTATTGAACTAAAATGTTTGTACGAGATGACGCTTGTTGGGTTGCATTCAAAGTCACTGTAAAATTTGTTGTATATGCTGTATTGTTGTACTGTATGGTATGGTATCATATCGTATTGGATCGCACTGTATTGTATCATATTGTACTGTACTGTCCTGCACTATACTGTACTAAATCGTAATGTATTGTATTGTATTGTACCACGTTGTATTGTGTTGGTATTCATTTGGTGGGGAACATATCAGGCCATACGGTGCTGGTCATTATATTCAACGTTTAGCGTTAGGTTTA
Organism: Monoplex corrugatus; assembly: GCA_030674185.1. Lineage (NCBI taxonomy): Eukaryota > Metazoa > Mollusca > Gastropoda > Littorinimorpha > Ranellidae > Monoplex > Monoplex corrugatus. The sequence goes on from CM060305.1 coordinate 140,010,266, forward strand.
GATCCGCATTTGTTTGTTTGTTTTTTTCTTTTCCCCTGCATTTGTTTCCTTGATTTTGATTTTCGCTGAACTCCTGTTCTTAATGTTTGAAAGTTCCTTGCTCACTCTGTGAACTTGAAAGAGAGTGAGTGTGTGTGTGTGTGTGTGTGTGTGTGTGTGTGTGTGTGTGTGTGTGTGTTTTGTGTGTGGTGTGTGTGTGTTTGTGTGTGTGTGTGTTTATGTGTGTGTGTGGTGTGTGTGTGTGTGTGTGTGTGTCTGTCATGTCTGTATGTATGTCATGTATGTATGTATGTATGTATGTGACTGTCTGTCTGTCTGTCTGTGTCTGTCTGTATGTTTGTGTGAATGTGTGCCTCTGTGTCTGTGTGTCAGTGTGCCTGTTCGTCTGTGTCCGAACACACACAAAAATGAACCAGCTGCCTCTGTCTAAAGGCCTGTCTCTGCCTATCCATACAGTACAGTGCCTTTCACAAACTCTACTGACTTTTTTGTTCTTTCAATCCACCCCAGACTTTCTTCTACGTCAGTCTTTATTTCACCGATGAAGACAGGGGATAGATAAGACATAGTTCTTTAAAAAAAATAAAAATCACATCACTAGTCTTTTTTTTTCCACGACCTTTACTCTTTGGATTAGAAAAAGAAACACTCTTGCGGTTTTCGCCTGCACCCCCTCCCCTATTTCCCTGTTTTCTTTTTTCTTTTCTTTTCGTTCTTTCTTTTTTTTTTTCTTTTTTTTTTTAATTGGGCTGGCAAGGAAGAGGCGTTGATGGGGAAACGCTACAGGTGTGGATGAGAAATGGATTTGTGGGAGGGAGGTATGGGGTTGAGGGGTGTGTGTAGAGTAGAGAGTGGGGAGTGGGCTAAGAAAGAAAATGTAAAAGTCGAAATAGGCGCAGTAAATTGGCTCGGAAGGTGAAAAAAAAAAAAAAAGCAGAGAAGAAAACCCTACGCTACCACACACGGTGGCTAAACATTTTTGGCTTGATTGCTCTCACAGATAGTCTGCAGGTGCCCAGTACCAACGGTGAAGTTCCACGTACGACACCTAATACCTATCTATCTATCTATCTCATCTATCTATCTATCTATCTATCTATCTATCTATCTGTCTGTCTATGTTATCTATCTATCTATCTATCTTTTCTTTCTTTCTATCTATCTACATGTCTGTCGCTAGTGCTGTTGTTATCTGTTACATATATCCTTTTTAATCTAGGAAAACAATCCCCTTTGATCATGATACTGGTACCCCACCTAACCACTAATCTAATACTTATGAACTATTAGCAGTGTCTAGGTAATTCTTGCATTCTAATCTCAGTGTTAGCAGCCTTTATTCAGTCAGATATTATCGGAATAATCATGTTCGGAATTTTCTACATCTTTAAACATTCTTAAAATGTGAAATGAATTAAGACAAGACAATAAGAAATAACGGGTAAAACAAAACGATTCTGCGTTCTGATTTCTAAAATATTCGACGTATATCATCATACAACTTAAAGTGAAAGACTGTTAGCTGTTACTGTTGTGCAGGAGAGGTTGGGGGAGGAGGAGGGCTAAAAACGAATTTTCAAAGATATTTGCATACTGACCTTAGCGCGTGCTGCACGTTCGGCCTCAAGCTCCTCCTCCAGCTCCTCGATACGAGCCTGCAAAGCACGAGTTGTCATGGTTACTATATCAACTTCCACTCACTCAAATCGAAACTGAAACACTGAAAATGTCTGTCTTTACAGAAGCAAGATTTATGTATCACCACTATAACAAGTTCGTCCACGGTAATTCATTCACAGACTTCATCACTCAGTATGCAATCAAAACAATTCACAATGTTCATCAACCAAGAAAAAAAGCTGTCGAAATAGGCCTATTTCACAATGTTCATCGATCAAGTTGAAGATGAAAAACAACAACAACAAAATCACAAAAAGTTCAAAATCTGACGAAAAAGTTGTCCAAAGTCAGTATCACAGCGGCCTTGGATCAAGGGGATCAATAAATCAGTCGAAGGAAAACGTGGACAGTGTTAAACGGTGTTTCGAAACGGGGTAGCTGGTCGACGGAGGGAAGTTATTAATTTAGGCAAGTGGGAGAGGAGGAAGGAAGAGGAGGAGAAGGGGAAGAGCACACAACGAGAGAGGAATGAACGGTGGAACCAAGTGAACGTCGCGACGTCCTGTTCAGACTAGGACCCGGCTAAGGCTGGGCTGGCCCTCCAGTCTGAGAGTTTGGCTTGAGGCATACTTCAAATATGACTCAGCCCTAGGCCTGCAACACTTGAACAACATGGCGGAGGAGGTGGTGGTGGGAGGGTAGAGTGGCAAAAGGATGGGGAGGGTGGGTGGTAGGTGGGGGAGAAACGGGATGAGCCAAAACGGCAGGTATGGCGGATAGCAGCACTCGTCGTAACTTAACGCGCCAGTCTGGGAATTTTTTTTTTTTTTTTTTTTTTAACCCCCCTGTGTTTCTAAGACGGGTCTGGTCGCTCAGACACTGTTTCCAAACCTGTGCGGATGGCAGCAGAAAAAGTAATTACCGATGACGCAAGGAAGGTTTGGAACTGACAGGGTGCAACAAACATACAGACCCTTAACAATGTGCAACCGTTCACTGATGCATCCCAAGTGTGATGGCACTGTGGAGAAAGTCTGGGCACTGTGCCCAGCAGGCCTCATTGTTTTGCTGTCGATCACGTTGCACTTTCTTAAGTATGTGTCTGATGTAAATACCTGCATGCCCTGAATACTTGTTGTATCAGCACTAATTGTATCAGAACAGAGTCACTGCGAGCTGCGGGAAATGATTCACCCTTTCCACGAAGTCAGCAAGAGAAAAATGAAACCCGAGAGAAAATACACAACGATGACGACATCTTATTCCAAACCGAAGAAACAGAACAAAACTTAAAAACTTACAGAACAACTTTTGGTTGGACGTAACGCAAAATGGCGAAAAAGTGCAAATAACACAAAATAACTGTTGGTAAAAGATGGGGATATAAAATTGTGTTCACAATACAAAATAAAAATGGGGTTGCGATGAGGGTGGTGGTGGATATGTATATTAAAAAAAACCCAACCAAACAAACAAAAAAGACAGACAAATAGTTGTTTCTTCTTACACAGAAACTGAATTTTCTGCAGAAGGAAATAAATTCGCTGTATCATATACTATGGTTTAAAGGGAAAATATAAAATTGTGACCGTGATACAGTTTCATTTTGTTGATAAGACATTCAGCCGACACAAAGCATTTTCATTACTCTATCTGCAATGGCCAGTTTAAGACAAGCAGTCAAAAGCTGAAGCAAATAACGAAAAAAGCAATATATAGTTTATACAGTTACCTGAACCATTTCTGAACGTTTGAATCGGTGATGTGATCAGATGGTAAGGTCAACAGAAAGCTCTTAGGATTTATGGCAAAGGACAGTGCAAGAAAGACGAACTCTGCGTTACACTGAATACCGCACAAAAGCAGCTCACAGCGATAAAACAGCAAAGCCTCTAAACGCAAACAAAGCCATAAAACAAAAAAGGTACTGTACTTCAAGAAGGTTCCTCAGCCCAGGAGCGATCACTGCTAAGTCAGCCGAGGCTCTGAGAGCTTTCCTGCTCTTGGCACTAAGGCTTGCATGATATTTCACGGGCTCGTAGTTTGCGCCAAGCAGCAAAGAGTGAGTTCCGATATTCTCCAACACACTCGGACTAGTCCCACGAAATTCCCTGGACAAATCATCACTGACCCCCAGACGGTCGCCAGTACCTCGTGAAGACTTGCTGTGTGAGGACGACTTGTGGGACGACTTGGTGGACGAAGAGTATTCAGCTGTTTTCGAGGACGGCTTGGTTTTTCGGGGTCTCGTCTCTGATTTGCCAGAGGCTGGGGTTGGTGATGGAGATGGCTTGTTTGGAGTGGTCTTCTTCACTACCACTTGCTGCTTGACTGTACTGATTGTCTCCTCCCGGCTGCTGGTTGGGGGAGGGGCTACCGAAACCCCCTCGACCGACATGGTGGACACTGCGAAAGTCCGGACTGACTATCACCAGCAATCGGAAGAGGAGTTCCCTTAGTTGCCGAGGCCGAAGGTGGCAATAAAAGTGTGAGGCTTTAAGTCGGGAAGATGAAGTTTAACCAAGCAACTGGAGCATTCAGGGTGCGGAGGAGGAGGAGGAGGAGGAGAAGGAGGAGTGGGGGAGTAGGTGTGGTGAGGGAAGGAGGGGAGGGAAGGTCCAACGAAAATCGAAGGGAGGGTGGGTGGCCCAGGTAATCGTCAACTGGCACACAAACTATCTCACGCACACACCTGGCAGACGACGGCAGCAGGGCCCGGCTGGTACTGCAGTGACTGAGGGGAGGTACCTGCCGATGTTTATATGAGCAAAGCAGACGGCACTCTGTCTGCAAGTCAGCATTGTCCCCCGTGAATCACCGACCGGGCTTGAACTCCAGCACGACAGCAGCAGCTGCAAGTAGGTAGGAGGCTGGCTGGAAGCAAACTCGGGGCTTGCTGGTACTCTCCACTTTCACTCCCAGAGTGGAAGGGGGAGGGAGGGAGGGTGATGGTTAACACCCTCTCAACCGCACTCAGAAGCCCCGCCATTATGCTAATCATGGGGCAAAGTTGCAGCAAGCTGGCATTCGTGGAAGTGGTCATCATCATTTTCATCATCAAACAACGGGGCAGGTATCAGGATATAATGCTGACACGGCATCGCTTGTTAGCCATACTGTTAGTTAACATGGGGGGGTGGGGGGGACTGTTCTCATGCGTGCATCATCTTTTTATGATGTACATATCAACTGACAGACATGAATGGGTAACGGGGGCACAAAATGGAATTGCCTAACCCATAAGAACGGTCAACTGTTTTTTCAGAGTTACGAAAAAAAAAAAAAAGAAAGTCTTGAAGAAAGAACAAGGAGGAAAGATGAAAATACGAGAAGCGCGAACTAAGCCCCAGTTTCGAGGGCACAGTTTCTGGCATCCGGCACGCGGACAAAAAAAAAAAAAGCGAATTCCACCATTTTTCAGAGCTGTACTGCAGACACGAAAACAGGTCTAACAGGAAAAAAGTTCAGCACATACAAAACCTCAGGTGTGCAGTTTTAAATCGCACGCGCAGCTTTTCTTCCTGCACGCGCAACGCCAGCTCACGTGTTCTCCCCCGGCTGCCGGCTCTTCCTTATTTAGCTAACGCCATCGTGTTTGGTTTCACAACAACAGCGCCAGTGTTCCGTCACTGCGTGAGCGGGTGCGAACAAGGTACAGACGTTCACCTTTAACAAAAGATTTTCGAAACGACATCGAGAAAGTTCGAATATTTTGCATACCCGTGATTACTTCTTTAAATAGCTTGTAACGCACCCCTGACTCAGAAAAAGATGACTATAGCTTACTGCATGATGAAATACCGAAATCCGTTCTCACTGTCAGAAACTAGGTGTACACAGTCTGAGTAACGATTTGGAATCAGAAAAAGATTGTGTCTTCTCATTCTTTTAACATCTGCGCTCCAGCTCAGTTTTTTTTTTTGGTGGCAGAAAAATAAGAACAGATTCTCTCTCTCTCTCTCTCTCCTCTCTCTCTCTCTCTCTCTCTCTCTCTCCTCTCTCCTCTCTCTCTCTCTCTCACTCACACTCTCTTTCTCTCCCCACCCCCCGTTTATTTAAGGCAGCACAGAATTAACTCCATTCCAAATGCTTGGCAAAAACTGGAGCAACAAGTCAGAAAGAAAACGAAAGACAGCGACTTGGAGACGGTGAAAAAGAAATTCCAACGTTTTGCACAACATTTGAATGACAGAAGTGCTAAGTCAGCTTCTTGAAACGCTTCTCCTGCGTAAGAGGAAAGTGCTGAGATTTGCAAATAAGAGATATTTTTACCAACGTCAAGCAGCAAATACAGAGATATTTTTTACCAACATCAAGTAACGTTCAGAAAGAAGCAAAAGAAACAAAACTGAAAATGTTTTCTCACAGTTACAAAACGTTTCTTCAGAATGTTCGTCCAAGTCATCCACTCTATGCATTCGCTAAACAGCTCAGCTATCAAATGATAGAGCAGTTACAGATCAGAAATTAATTATAACAATATTTAAAATATGTCAAATCTGTCCTGTCGAACGTTGAATTTTCATACTGAAAGAAAACACGTCCCTTAAGTATGGTACTATCTTCTTTCTAATAATCCACTCCCTTCTTTGACCAAAGTTTACAGAAATAGAATTAAAATCGTCAGTGATAGCGATACAACTGTAAGCCTCTGCTGATTCCCCATTGCATCAGCCTGTCTGACTTGCAGATAATCTGCTGGTACAAAAAAATTCAAACAATGTTGGCAGAGAATCAAGGAGTTAAAAACAACACTTGGGCCAAGATGTAAACTGTCAGCGCTGAGTTGCCCAGACATTCTCTAGAGTTTTCCAACCTTTATTAAAAAAAAAAAAGAAAAAAATGAAGCTCACATCATTTGTTCACCTTCGTCTCTATCAACTTTCCTTCTTCCATGCTGCGTAAGAGTTTAGACTGTATGATAATGAACTCGTGTATTCTCCTGAAATTCCAAGCTTTCTTTCGTTTGTGCTACTTACAAAGCTTTTCCCTAATCGAACATAATGAAACTGCTCTACATGTTTTCCAAGGCAGGCATAGGAATCGACTCATATGATAACACTGACAAAAAATGATAAAAGCCTAGCGGTCTGGACGATCTCTCTCTCTCTCTCTCTCTCTCTCTCTCTCTCTCTCTCTCTCTCTCTCTCTCTCTCTCTCTCTCTCTCTCTCTCTCTCTCTCTCTCTCTCTCTCTCTCTCTTTCTCTCTCAGCATTTCACCCACGCCCAAAAATTTATTTTTAGAAACACTGATTCAATGTTTGTTACAGGCGATGAGAATAACTTCATAGATTCATCGGAGTGGACACACGTATTAAGTGCATGTGGAAACAATAAGAACAGAAAAGCAGGCATGTGTCTCAGAAGTAGTCGTCTCCAGGAGTAACTCCCCTTCTGCCCTTTCGTGAAACAAGAATGATATAATCAAAGAAAAAAGACGTGGGTTTTTACAGGAAAACCATTCTGTTTCGTGGTAAGTACAAACTCAAACCCATTTACAACAATGTCACAACCTGGAATGCACTCATCTGTATTGGGGAAATAGGGTCTGTGAAAGGGGAGAAAACTCGAGGAAAACCATCCGATGCAAATCCGTTGTGGAAGGAACACAACTGACAGACACAGGTGAACAATAAACGCAACATGTGGACATGAGACGGTAGTTACAGCGGGGCACCATTACAATTCATTACCAGCAAAACATTCATATGAACACGGTTCATTTTCACTGTTTTATTGGTAACCAGCATTGATCAACAAGGCAAGTTAAGAAAAAAAAACATGTCTAATATACAAGTGGTAAGTTCGTATATACAAGTGGTAAGTTCGGTGTATACAAGGTACAACAACGTACAGATATTGTGGGTTGTGTATAAATAACGCTGAATTGTCAAAGGAAGACGGGA
>CM060305.1:140022791-140037791 GCA_030674185.1 Monoplex corrugatus
AAGGCTAATAAAACACTATGTAAAGGCTAACAAAACACTATGTAAGGGCTAACACACACTATGTAAATGCTAACACAACACTATGTAAATGCTCTAACAAAACACTAGGTAAATGCCAAAAAAAAGGCCAAAAGTTACAATCTCAAAATGTCCACACTTTTTTTAAACTTCACACACACACACACACACACACACACACACACACACACACACACACACACACACACACACACACACACACACACACACACACACACACACACACACACAAATCCCAACCTGCTCAGCCTGCAGCTGCAGGTAGAGATCGTTCTTGGCCTGCAGGAGAGTGACGTTCTGCTCTTCCAGCTCCTTGCGCATCTTCTCCGTCTTCTCCAGCTCTTGCTTGGTCTTCTCCAGCTCCTCCTCCTTCTTCTTCATGTCGTCCTCGGCGCGGGCGATGTTCAGGAGAGGCTTGACCTTGCAGTACAGCTTCCACCACATCCAGTTCCTGAGGGCCAGCCACTTGCGGATGTTCCTCTGGATCACGGACAGACCCACTCTGTTGACAAGAGAGAGAAAAAGATCCGGTCAGGCAAGTCATTCAATACAACTGGAAAAGATTCAGGTCAGACCAAGACGAATCAGTTGACTGCAACATAGCTGCAAAAAAGAGTCCTTCGACATTGAGATCTTGTATTAGTGTCAATAGAGATAAAAGCTTATCATGTGAGATTGAGACCTTTCGCTCGGTTTTGACATAACCGCAAAAACAGTCAAGGCCGACTGGTCATTCAGCTGATTTTGAAATTGAAATTGTTGAAAAAAGGTCATTAGAATGAGATTATGAAGCCGCACTCAGTGGAATTGGGCTACTTTCAAATGCGAATTGTGTTAAAACGTCAACAGTGAAAAATCATTAGAAAATTCTCAAAACACAAAGAAAACTTCCGCAAATGGACTCATAGACAAAAATCGAGATCGAAACAAATACCGCGAGGGGAGAGGGTAGGGGTGGAAGACAGATATACAGCGAGACAGACAGAGAGAGACGCACAATCAGAGACAGAGGGATAAACAGACAGACAGACAGAGTGAGATATAGACATAAGTTTCCTACACCCTTACCTCTGGTCCTGCAGTTTCTTGTAGGCCTTGCGCATGAGGTAGCCGCGGATGAAAGCCTGGAACATGGAGATGATCTTAGACAGACGCTCGTCACGCATGTCCTCCAGCATACCCAGCACACCAGCCTTGAAGAAGACCTTGGTGGTACCCAGGCGGTACTCGGCAGTGTCCAGCTGCAGAGCTGACAGGATCTTGTCCGTCACCTGCTTGCCGTCCACAAAGCCCTGGGGAATGGCGTTGGGAGCCAGGATGGAGTATCTGTGACAGCGGTAACAGGTTCTTAGACAAGGGCGATAACAAAGACAAACATCAAAATTTGATAAAAAAAAATAACATGAAAATCTTTACAAATGGCAAAGGAAGGAAAAGAACAGAAATGTGGGAAAATTCTGTCGATTAACCGTTATTTCAGCAGAAAAATCAAAATTAATCGGGACAAGTTCTTCAGACTGAATATCTATGAAACATCATGTACGATGCATTCAAGATTACACAGACTTAGTATGTTTTATTCGTCTTTTGACCAGAATTTTGAAAAAGTCGGGAAAATGAGCTACCTAACTGATGCCCAAACGTGAAATGTAAAACGACAGTTTGCTTTAAACAATTACCTCTGCTTGAACTCAGAGTAGATGATTCTGTTGGGAAACCCTTGCGACAGATACGGATGCCCTCAAGCACACCATTACACTGCAGCTGGTGCAACACCAAGTGGGAGTCGATTTGACCTGCAAGCGTATACAATACACTATCAGCAAACAAGCGATACAATACACTATCAGCAAACAGCGTAACAATACACTATCAGCAAACAAGCGTATACAATACACTATCAGCAAACAAGCGAATACAATACACTATCAGCAAGCAATACACTATCAGCAAAGTCACACAACCCTCAAAATACTCTCTCAACTGTCCGCAAATTCAGGGGACTAGTTTTGACGATCAAGGATAGTGATGATCATGAATGTCTACTGTAGAAGACACCAGAAGGCAGATAGTCCTTTTGCCAAGCAGAATCGGACTGTGGCGACAGACTGCTACATATCAATGTCGACTTTGCTCGATTGCGATGGTCAAGAGTTAGTTTAGACTTCGATAGTCTGTACGCGAGGGAATGTAACTGTGTTTGATGTTATGTTTGATGCTCTCGATGTTTTAATGTCACAAATGTATAAGGTGTTTTAATGTGACACATTGCCGTCACTGAATTGGACTGACTGGTTGTATGGTTTTTATTCCGGTGTGTATGAATGCTGATGAACATGTAATTTCTCACTGTGAGATAATGAAGTTTATTTGATTTGATCTGATATCTTTGTGTGTTAACTGCAATGATGCCGGGGCGATCTTAAGGTAAATCAGACACTTCACCTCAAAAGTCTCAGTCATGGAAAATTTTCTTACAATGAAATTGTGTTGGTTGGTTGGTTGGTTGGTTGGTTGGTGTTGGTTGGTTGGTGTGTATTTGTTTGTTTGTTTGTTTGATTGTTTGTATGATTTTTGTCTGTCTGTCTTTGTTTGTTTGTTTGTTTGTTTGTTTGTTTGATTTTTTTGTCTGTTTGTTTGCCCAACTGTTTGCTGCAAGTGCTTAAATGTGACTCAACGTCTTGTGTGTATCATAAAATTAATCAGTATGACTGAACTGTGACAAAAACCAACGTGACAAACACTGACAGCAACACTGAGATCATTTAAAAAAAGGAATGCACAGTGTATAGACACCCAGTGCAGTGGACCGATTTTCGTTAACTCACCCGGCTCTTTGAACTCGTTGGGGATGATACAGCGCACGAAGTGAGGATGTGTGCTGTACAAGTTCTTCATCAGCTTGTTCAGGGACTCCTGTATTGGGGAACATCGACATACTGTCAATCACGACTAGTCTACACGATATACTAGTCTACACACACTTTTCAAGAGGAACACGTGTTTTAAGTGTTGGGGTGGCTATGACTGATGTTCTTGTGCTGTGTGTGTGTGTGTTGTGTGTGATGTTCTTGTGCTGTACGTGCGTGGTGTGTGTGTGTGTGTGTGTGTGTGTGTGTGTGTGTGTGTGTGTGTGTGTGTGTGTGTGTGTGTGTGTGTGTGTGTGTGTGTTTGTGTGTCGTTCTTGTGCTGTGTGTGTGTGTGTGAAGTTCTTGTGCTGTACGTGCGTGAGTGTGTGTGTGTGTGTGTGTGTGTGTGTGTGTGTGTGTGTGTGTGTGTGTGTGTGTGTGTGTGTGTGTGTGTGTGTGTGTGTGTGTGTGTGTTGTGTGTCGTTCTTGTGCTGTGTGTGTGTGTGTGTGAGATGTTCTTGTGCTTTGTGTGTTGTGTGTGTGTGTGTGTGTGTGTGTGTGTGTGTGTGTGTGTGTGTGTGTGTGTGTGTGTGTGTGTGTGTGTGGTGTGTGATTTCTCGTGTGTATGCATGTGCCTGTTTGTTTGCAAATGCATGGGTGCAGACAGGGAGGGAGCATGATCTTATTTAAATTACATCCTATCAAGAGGTGAATTTCAAACCCTACTTTCAAAATAACACACACAAAAATTCCTGAGACTGCAATTCTATGTGATCAGATTGCTAGGTTTCGCATACAATGCTTTTTCTTTTAGTATAAACGTAATGATGACTGCATGAGTTGGGTATGTTTACATTTACCGACGACCGTATAAACAGGATGTAAATGTATCACTTGGCAGTTTAACCAGTTGGCTGATTATTCATGTATTATCTGACCATTTAACAAGTTCAGTCTGAACAAACTATTTGACATCTTATCTATGGAATAGTGAAGTACGGCTGACATTTTGGTAACTTTAAATATAAAGCTGATATTTAGGCACGAAATACTGATGACCTGTGTAAAATGTGAATAAGCTCTCTGAGAATAAGCTGATATTACATCTTTTTGAATGCTACAACATCACTAATTTCTACTGGGAGAGAAAGACAGAAAGAAATAAAAAAGAAGGAAAAAAAGACATTTCTAACTATTTTCTAGCTATCCTGTTTTAGAACTGGTCTGTGCATTCTAGTCTAGTCTATTTGTTATTTCAGTAATATTACATAAGTAACTAACTACCATCTCACTACACCATGTTTGGACATACGGACTCGGTAACGGATTCCACACACTTTCAACATTGCGAGGGTAGCAACAAAAACAGCTCGACTTGACTTTTCACAAAATATACTTTTTACTTCTTTCCTTTTTTTTTTTTTACATAAATGAGAACCAGTTCCCAGCAGCCTCGCATTGCTGAAAGTGGTTAGACATTTTACTTTTCAGAATGTGAATATAAACATCGGTCTGCTTGTTTGTTTGTTTTTGTTTTGTTTTATTCGTCTGTTCACAAAGCCAAGAAAGCTCACAGGAAACTGAAATAACCAATGTCTCTATCGCTGAGCTTTCTGTCTCGGAGTGATACTGTAGTGTAGTGAATAGTTGCAACCCGAGCAATGTTGAAAATGTCCAAAAGCCTTGACAGTGTATTGTTTTTCTATCTAAGATTTCGCTAATAAGACTGTTAGAAGGAAAGGCTGTAGGGAAAAGGGAAAGGTCACTGGTGACACTCTCGTAAGAACATAACACAGGGCTAAACTAAGATAAACAACGTGTGTGTGGCTGTTCAAGTTCAAGAGCTTTGCAATGCTGTCAAATCTGATAGCGTTACGTTTAAACTGCATCCAGTTTTTTTGGGTGATACAGTGTATTTGAATATCTTTTAAAGAAATAATAAAAACGAACTGGACAGAAAACTCAACAAACATTTAGCTCTCGAATTTGACAGAATTGCAACAGTATCACATAGAAACAGCACGCGGTCTGCTATTGATAAAGAAAGAATATTATGTTGAAGTGGTGGCTCCAACGAAGGAAAATAAACAGGGGAAAGGTACGAGGAAACGGGGTAGATCCAAGTACGACTGAACAGGGGTAAACTGAAAACACATGTGAGTGGAAAACCTTCACACGCCAAAATCGTCACTCTCAAACCAGACTGTCCGTGGACGAATGCAGTATCAAGCAGCATTCCACACTCTTGACTTCGCCAAAGATTTAAAAACCAACTCCAGCTAATCAAAGTTAGTAAGCCTACGTGACCGGGGTGGGGGCGGGGTGTGTTGAGAGGGAAGTAGCCGGAGGATTATTGTTACAAACTGTTGTGACACGAACCCCTCTGATCTTCTCACTCGTAACAACACACAAGAAAAAGGAAAAGGAAGGAGAACTCAAATATTTCAGTTAGTTCAGGTTAAGACCAGGACGTGTGTGAACGCCCAGTACACAAGTGATCAGTTAGGATTCTGCCAAAGATGGAAGAGGGAAGGTCAACACTGCTGGAAAAAAACAGCCAAGGATTCCAGAATTAAGGGGTCTACTCGGGGGTGTGGTGAAGGCTGCAAAACGAGAGGACGTCAAAGTAACGGCAATAATACACAAAAGGAACTGCAATCGTGAGTAGGTGTGCACCAAAATCTATCAAAGGAGAAAACACGGGTTTCAGTGAGTTAAAATCGGTCGTGTCCGACTATTGCTCGAGTCTCGGACAGCGTCCTGATCAGACACCCGGTGAACATGCGAGGTTTGGGGAGGCAACGACCCAAAAACACTGCAGTCGTGGGGATAGATGTAAAGATCGGTGATGGATTTCGGGGAGGGGGGAACCAGGTGGGGAGGGGGATCTGAGGTTCATCGGGGATTAACCAGTGTTAAAGTCAGGGAGGGAGGGAGGAGTGAGGGGAAGGGATGCAAGGAAGGAAGGAAGGAAGGATAAGGTTCCACTCCACACATCATGGCCTGGCAATGGCCGGAAAGGGTTGGAACAGCATGCGGCAAATACCTTGTGTGTGGAAGAGATAGTCTGGAAAGCGGTAGACTTCCTCTTTTTGGCAGGAGCACCCTCTACACCACGGTGAAAGGAAACAAGAATGACAATTGAGTTGTTGGAGCTTACAGACGCCGTTATACAATCACTCTTGTGGTGACACAGGTCAGAGGTCAGAAGAAAATAGGTCAGCACGCGCTACCTGTTTCCTTACTCTCTCTGTAATTTGGCTTAAATTATCATTGCAAATTTGTCTTCACAGTGTCTCAGATGCATCAAATTGAAGCAGTAAATATGCTTCAAATTGTTTAAAGAATATTTGAGATATGATTATGAACTTTAGCCTTTTTTCCAATGAGAAAAGAGAGAACAATGCAGCATTAACATTTCCGTGTCCAATTTGGAAGCCGACATAGTGAAGACTAAGCCTTAACGACATGGTGGCACAAGGCCCAGCAGTCTACACGGTACTATCAGACGAGGAAGCACCGTGGAAGCTGCAAAGAAAGTAAACAGACATTGACTGACAAACAGACAGTGAACAGATAAGTGCATTACCCTATGCATACATGAAACGGTCATAAAACTGCCGCCTTTCTGTCTCCTCCCTTTGGAGCTGGCCTCTGCGTGACAAGAATAAACACACAAGTCAAATCCTCGCTCTCAGCACATCCACATCCCTTCTTCTCACCAAGAACATTTGACACATACGATATATGTGTTATCACACTTAAGGAAAAAAAACACATTCACAATCACACTTAAGAAAAAAATTCGCAATCATACTTAAGGAAAAAAAACATTCACAATCATACTTAAGGGATAAAAAAAAAAACATTCACAATCACACTTAAGAGGAAAAATCATTCACATTCACTCTTCAGAAAAAAATACCATTCACACTTAAGAAGGAAACATTTTGGGTTTGTTTTTTTCAAAGATATCTGAAATAAATGCATAGTACTTAGTGTCAGTTCACCTATGTACCCTCCTTTTACTGCAAAGATACCTGAATTATACATAAAAAAATTCCCACTCTCGCTTCGCCCACACTCCCTTCTCTTACTGTAAGGATTATAAATTAAAACACATGAATGTCTAAACCTTCTAGCGGCATAACTCTCGTACTTGAGCGAAAACTCTGTCTTCTTTCTGTTGTAATGATAATTTAAAAACATCAGTAACACGTCTACTATGTGTATATTTCTGTTGTACTGATAATTTTAACACATCAATAACACGTCTACCATGTTTAAGACCACATCATTCACACTTCAGCAGAAAACCAAAATGTTTTTTACTGTAATATTTAAAGCACACGAATGATCTTTCTAACATATGTGACATCATAACATTCACATTCAGAGAAAATTTCCCTTTTTCTCTCGTACTGGTATTCGTAGTGCACGCCTATTATGTCTTAACATCTCCAGAATTAAAACATTCACAACTGAAGCGACTTTTCCATGGACTGCCAGATTAATAACCGTCTGCATCATTTGTACACAAAGAATTCACACACTCTATGACGAAGTTCTTGCTCTATTGAATTCTAGTGATGTCTTCAAACTGCACACTGAAGTAAAAAGACAGACACCGACACATTGGCAGAAAAATTGACGGATACAGGCACACAGACGGACACAGGTACACATCAGACACAGGCACACACAGAGAGACAGACAGCCACAGGCACACAGACAGACAGATATGGGCACAGAAACAGAAAGACAGACAGACATAGGCACACAGACAGAAACATAGACACAGACACACAAACAGAAAGACAAGACATACACAGGCACACAGAAAGACCGACAGATACAGGCAAACGGGCAGAGAGACAGACACGGGCAAACAGAGAGCAGAGAACATATCATTCAAAAAGACAGAAGTATAATTATGTTCCCCACTCCGTTCTGCTTCATGTGCCCCTGGATAAAATATAACAAAACAACAACAATAACAACAACAACCCACACTAGCAAGCGTATATCACTTGGTGTGTGTGGTATTCAATTACAACATCATGCTCCACAAACACAATGGAAATACAAACAAAAATAGTACACAGTGTACAATCAATAAACGCCTATTTGAACATGTACACGGCACACATTTTACAGAAATAATCCAACACGCGCGCGCGCGCACACACACACACACACACACACACACACACACACACACACACACACACACACACACACACACACGCACACGCACACATACTCACTCGACATCAAATATACACAAACAGGCTAGCTCTGTATCAGTGACAAGAACCTCTAAGACCTAATGCCTGCAATCAAACATAAGTACTGGTGAATGTTAGCAGATCACACACACTCCACCGAACTAATTTCGGCGAGCGGTGCCGATCGCTCTTTTCTGTAACAGTGTTCCGAAACCATTCCAGCAACTGACATACTGAGATGGAACCAGCACTGTACGGCACGAACAACACGCCTCATGAACCCTACACCTAGGAGGAAAGGATGAATTTTATACTAACCTCTGACAATTAAGAACAAATGTTATGCTTCAATAAACTTTATGCTAAAACGCCACACTTACATTGAATACGTTGTATGCTTTGGGGTACCATAGCAAACATGATACTTGAACAGTCTAATAGAATAAGACGTCACTAATGCATGATACATCATATGTAATTCGTCACACTGATCAGTCATAATACAGTCCAGGTTGTGCTGGCTACTAACTACTATCCGGGACTCAAAAGATGAAGCAAATCAAAGCAAGCTGCCTGTATACAGGCCAGGCCATCTTTCATACCTGAAAAACGCTTTACATTCTGAACGAAAGTGAGTAATTGTAATGTCTTTCCTGTTAAAGAGTAACTGCAATGTCTTTCCTGTTAAAGAATAATTGTAATGTCTTTTCCTGTTAAACATTATAATTGCAATGTCTTTCCTGTTAAACGTTAACGATAAGGACTATTATCACAAATGTGTCATTCAAGTTACAGTGTCTTCAGATACTGAGGTAATAAATATCTTTGAAAATGCAGCAAAACTATGTTTCCAACAATCTTGAGTAAGTACACATTGTAACAGTGTCTTCAGATACTGAGGTAATAAATATATCTGAAAATACACCAAAACCGTACCTTTCCAAGTATACCGAATAAGCAAACAGAAAAGGGTCTGTCAGTCCACCCACCTGCAGCGTCGGGAGTAGCAAAGAGAGCCATCACAAGAGTTTCCTTGGAGTGAGACAGAATTTCCACCACAGTCTCGTTCAGTGGATCCTTGTTCTTCTCCAGCCACCCAGTGATGTTGTATGGCACCTGCAAGGGATCAAAACAAAAAAGTGCTGAATGATTTGCTTGTACAACTCTGCTATCTTTGATGTTAGTACCTTGTACGATGGGTATCAACTTGTTCATGTCGAAGAGATCGGGTCGCTAGAAAGTCAACCAATAATACGTAGTCTTGTATGACGTGTTAGCTACAAACTAAAAGCAGTGATAGTCAGAAGAACGAACACTGGGATGAATACGAACAGATGCTGATCCAAAAAAGAACAGATACATACAGAATGGCAAAAGATACCATTTTATACAACTAGACGCTGAGACACAATTTATAAGAGAAACAAAACGAAAAATGGCAGAGAGGAAGAATGACGTAAACACAAAAACACTGTTAGTAATCTTAAACAATTCAGCTACGTTTCCAGTTGCTCACAGTATCCTGCACAGCAAGCACAACAAAATCAAAGCCTTGCACGATAGACAATTTTCTGCGCATTATCCTCTGGCCTCTGTGAGACATTCCTGCTGGGATAAATGAGCTAGCTAAGCCATTAGAAAATCTCTGCCTGTTACTTTGCGTGTTATCATAATTGACTTTAATATGAGATTGAAAGGTAATGTCACCAGCACTTTCTTACAAGGACTATGAGCGCACTTTTCACTCCAGGTTTCAAACATGAAAAAAAAATCAAGTTCAGGTTTAGACTCAAGCTCAAGCTCGAGTTAAAACTTCAAACTCATTCAGATTCAAATTTAAAGACAAGGTAATATGAAGTTCAAATTCAAACTGAAAAAAAAAGATCAAGTAAGAATTTAAATTCAAAGTCAAACTCAACTTCAACCGCAAGCCCAAAAGCAAATAAAAGTTCAAGTTAAACCTCCTTAAATTCAAAATTAAGTCCAAGTTCAAACGCATGGGGGAGTAAAATTGCAGAAACAGCAGCAACAAATACTTACGCTGCCGGCGTAGTGATGCAGCTCAAAGTGAGCCTGGACTTGCCCGGCCTTTTTAGGCTTGCCGGCCTTGCCAAAGTTGGGCGACTTGCCCATGTGGTTGCCCATCAGCTTGTCGAGGAAAGTCTTGTCCGAGGCCTTGGGGAACATGCACTCTTCCTCCAGGATGGACAGCAGACCCATGGGCTGTAGGAGAACATAACATTCGTTCATCAGCTCTTCAAATCAACTAAGAAGTCAATCAAAGGAGTGTGGAGAAATCGGGTTTTCTTAATTATTCTGTTTAGACTTTGATATCACTTATTCTGTACAGCTTAGATGGAAACGCACTCATTTCTATCAAATACTTTTGCATGCTTGTAGGAGAACTGTCTTAAATACACTTTCTCTGACTATTTTGTACGTGTTCACTGAAAACTGATGAGTGATGTCTTGGAAATTATTGTTATAACGTGTTTTTTTTATGTCAACAACAGCAGTAGCAGTGGCAATAGTAGTAGAAATAGTAGTTATAGCAGCTGTAGCAGTAGTAGTAGTAGTAATAGTACTTGTAGTTGTAGTTGTAGTGGTAGTGGTAGTGGTAGTAGTAGCAGTAGTAAGTAGTAGTAGTAGTAGTAAGTAGTAGAAGTAGTAGTACTAGTAGTAATAGTAGTAGTAGCAGTAGTAGTTGTTGTTGTAGTAGTAGTATCATAGTGGTAGTAGTAGTAATAGTAGAGGTGGTGGTGGTGACAGTAACAGTAATAGTAGCAGCTGCAGCAGCAGCAGCGGTAGTAGAAGTAGTAGTAGTAGTAGCAGCAGCAGCAGCAGCAGTAGCATAGTAGTACTAGTAGCAGCAGCAGACAGTTGTAGCAGTAGTACCATAGAAAAACTGTGCTGAAGCTTAAAAAAATCAAATCTGTGCTGAAGCTTAAAAAAAATCAACCCTTGAAAAGACACACACAGTATTGTAACAAGACACAAACTCGGCAGCAAACCATCGT
Source organism: Monoplex corrugatus (assembly GCA_030674185.1). NCBI lineage: Eukaryota > Metazoa > Mollusca > Gastropoda > Littorinimorpha > Ranellidae > Monoplex > Monoplex corrugatus. The sequence goes on from CM060305.1 coordinate 140,033,925, forward strand.
CTAGTCCGTGTCTCTCACCTTCTCAATGAGATCAATGCAGGCCTGCAAGTCCATACCGAAGTCGATGAACTCCCACTCGATGCCTTCCTTCTTGTACTCCTCCTGCTCCAGGATGAACATGTGGTGGTTGAAGAACTGCTGAAGGCGCTCGTTGGTGTAGTTGATGCACAGCTGCTCAAAGCTGTTGAACTGCACACATCAAAAAGATCAAATGTGACCTTCCATCACGGAATGAGTCGCTTGTCCACTGGGAGCGTTTTGCACAATGGGGCAAAATAAGCGAGAGGGGTGTCAGGGCTCGTTATGGAGTTGTTTATTTTAGCGGATGCCGGAACCCTTCCTACACATTCTACATTCAATAAATTATGCATATTGTGGTTCTTTCTTTGTGAAAAAGCTATTTGCATTATCCTACCCAACATGCTGAATGTGAACTTTCACTTTCGTTTGTCTTGATTTTCTCAAAACTGTGTTTCGGAAGAGTGCCATGTTTGGAAGGCTGTACCTCAGCTATTTATTGTCCGATTTTAAATTGGTTTTCTTCATTAGAAAGAGCAGTAAATGTACATTTAGAAGCAATGAAAAAGTGAAAACTGCCTGAAGTGGACAAGTGACTCATTTTGTGGTGGAAAGTCACAAATGAAGAATGTGTTTTAAAAAGCGTTCATGATTTGTGTTTTTCGTTGCTGTGTTCTTGTGTCCTGAAGTTGATTATTCGCTGATGATGATGATGATGTGTTGTTGTTGTTGTCGTTGTTGTTGTGTTGTTCTTCTTCTTCTTCTTCTTCTTCTTTTTGATGACGATGTGGGTGTAGTTGTTGTTGTGATGGTGGGGGGGGGGGGGTGTTACTGATGTTGGTGGTAGTGATGGTAGTGGTAATTTGCTGGGTGGATGATTGAGTGGGTGGCTGGTTGGAAACTGTTCTGTTACAGTTATCGTCATTGATGGTGTGGTGGTAGTGGTGGTGGCATTTCTTTGTTGGTTGGACTTTCCTCTTTCTTTTCTATTTCTTTTTTTTTTTTTTTCAATTTTCTTTTTATTCTATGGACAGAATCTTTGACTGGTGTTTCTGCCATCAGCTTTAGTCAAAAGTTTAACAACAACAAAGCAACAACTTCATCATCATCATCATCTACAACAACAAAATATCTATTTTCGCCAACAATCACTCACATCGAAGATCTCGAAACCGGCGATATCCAGAACACCGATGAAGAACTGGCGCTTGTTCTTGGTGTCCAGTGTCTTATTGACACGCTTCACCAGCCACTCAAACATACGGTTGTACAGAGACTTGGCCAGGGCGGCCACAGAGTACACCACCTGCACACCGAGGAGTAGAACAAATCGCAATGGTGATAATTACTGATGAAAGCTGCTTTGCGGTTCTGCCGTGTTAACACAAGTTCGTTATAAAATCACTAGTTTCTCTCTCTCTCTGTCTCTCTCTGTCTCTCTCTGTCTCTCTCTGTCTCTCTGTCTCTCTGTCTCTCTCTCCCTCTCTCTCTCTCTCTCTCTCTCTCTCTCTCTCTGGATATGGAAAAAAGCTTATATGTGCTTAAAGTTTCTCTCTCTCTCTCTCTCTCTCTCTCTCTCTCTCCTCTCTCTCTCTCTCTCAAAATTAATCCCTACATCTACATCTTGAATAGCAAAACAGATAGGCGTGAGTTAAGCAATATATGACGGAGTCGACTTAATCATGTGTTAGTTAGCCATTTCTTATTAGTACGTGTACATGAATTTTAGAGAAAGAAATGACTAGAAAGAAATCGCTGAGCGACAGGTCATAAATGCATCAAAAGTCATCACGTTCTTCGCTACTAAAGAAATAACTTGTACACATTTGTTGCAGGACAATCAGTCTACTGAAGAAACAACTTCTATACATTTGTTGTGGGACAATCAGTCTACTGAAGAAACAACTTCTATACACTTGTTGCAGGACAATCAGTCTACTGAAGAAACAACTTCTATACATTTGTTGCAGGACAATCAGTCTACTGAAGAAACAACTTCTATACACTTGTTGCAGGACAATCAGTCTACTGAAGAAACAACTTCTACACATTTGTTGCAGGACAATCAGTCTACTGAAGAAACAACTTCTATACATTTGTTGCAGGACAATCAGTCTACTGAAGAAACAACTTCTATACACTTGTTGCAGGACAATCAGTCTACTGAAGAAACAACTTCTATACATTTGTTGCAGGACAATCAGTCTACTGAAGAAACAACTTCTATACATTTGTTGCAGGACAATCAGTCTACTGAAGAAACAACTTGTATACATTTGTTGCAGGACAATCAGTCTACTGAAGAAACAACTTCTATACATTTGTTGCAGGACAATCAGTCTACTGAAGAAACAACTTCTATACACTTGTTGCAGGACAATCAGTCTACTGAAGAAACAACTTGTATACATTTGCTGCAGGACAATCAGTCTACTGAAGAAACAACTTCTATACACTTGCTGCAGGACAATCAGTTGTACTCAAAAATCATAACCCAACGTATCTGCTGAACAAAGTACAAATGGTACTTTTTAATTATATAAAAAAAATCAAACCCTGTCTTAGAGGTGCAGCCCTTCTGTTCAACAACAACCTCCAACTAAACACTCAAAAAAGTCCAGGAAAATACCGGAAACAGTATTGTTCTTCTTCGACGTCATCGGTTTCTTTTCTTTCTTTCTTCTCTTTCTTTCTTCTTTCTTTCTTGTTCGTTCATTTGTTTGTTTTGTTTGTTTAATATTTTTTCAATGATTATATTCTCCGTGGCTGTAGGATGACCTACCTGGTCCCTGGTACGCCCCTGGGTGACATATTCGTTTCCGACCTTGATCTTGGGCTTGAGTAGACCCTTCAGCAGATCTCCGGCGTTGACCCCCATCAGGAAGGCCACCTTCTCGGCCTCTGTTGGACACAGATACAAGGAGGGGGGGGGGGGGAAGGGAGGAGGACGTTCAGTAATGAACCGTGCACAGGCATGGCATGTGTCAAATATCACACACCTAGGTACAGGCATGTGCTGGGTACCAATCACTTGAATACATGCGTGTGTTATATGCCATTTACCCGGGAAAGGGCATCCTAACATAACCACCCCCACACCACCACTGCCACACCACCACAACCACCACACTATCACCACCACCACCAACCTCCACCATCACTACCACCACCACGCCACAACCATCACACTATCACCACCACCACCATCACCATCACTACTAACATCTTCTATACCACAACACCACTTTCACGCCATCACCACTACCACCACACTACCACCACCATCATTATTATGTCCATTATGCAAAGAATCTAAAGAAGACGAAGTACACTTTGTCTTTTGTTGTAAAGCACTTACAGATTTTAGGGAAAAGTTTATTCAGCCTAAGTATTATAGACAGCCTTGTCTGTTTAAACTGTGCTTGTTGTTGTCATCAACAAATATAGAAGTTGTCCGCAAATTTTCTGTGTTCTTATATAAAGCTATGAAATTTAGAGAAAATACTGTGTCATAAGATGAGTTATTGATATGTATAATTCAAACCTTTTTGTGCATTATTTAGAAGGTATTGTATTGTTCACATACCCCTTCATAAGGGGCCAAGGCCTAATATGAATAAACTATCTGAAGTCTGAAGTCTGAAGTCACCACCATCACCACCACCATCACACCATCACCACTACCACCACCACTACTACCACAACACCACCGTCACATCCATCGCCAGACACCACTGATCGGATTCCACTCTCCCAATATACCTCTACACCCCCTCTAATAATGTAATATGCTTTATGACTACAGGAATATGTGTATGTACCGTTGGACATAGTTCGGGAGCTATTCAT
>CM060305.1:140042791-140052791 GCA_030674185.1 Monoplex corrugatus
GCTTTGTACGCTCAACTGGCTTCCTATTCAAAAGTTTTGTCTTAGATACAAGGTTGTATGTATGTGTTACAATTCTGTCTCTGTACTGTTCATCCTTACATCTCTGAAAAGCTCCATGCCTGTTTGCCTTCTCGCACTATTCGCTCTTCTTCTAATACTCAGCTGTTCAAAATCCCCGATAAAATGCAAGACTCATACTTACTGGTCTTTTGTCCATTTTGGACATTTTCCTGTGGAATACTCTGCCCTTTGATCTGAGATATTTGCCTAAACTTTCCTCTTTTAAAACTCAATTAAAGCCCATCTTTTCAGTAAATCTTTCTGTTTAGATTAACTTTGATATACTGACCCCATCCCATCCTGTTTTAGTGCGTCCTTGTATTGTCTTGTCTATGATTGTTACTGAGAGTGTGTGCATGATGTTAACGGATAAAATCAGTGAAATTCGTGTTACATGTATATTTAATTTGTTTTTGTTTTTTAGAATTGTAAGCGTTTAGAACGCATATACATTATTATTATTATTATTATTATTATCATTATTATTATTATCATAATTATTATCATAATTATTATTATTATCATTAAATTACAGCAACATATATGCCAGTCTATTGTTGTAAGGAGTAAGTGACTACTAAACGAATAAACTGCTATGCACAGCTACTTTTTCATCGTCCAAAAGATGCAGAAATCTCGAGTTTAATGAAGACTGGAAGTTGGCATTATCAAACAAAACTCAGAGTACTTAAAACACTTGTGGTTCACCGAAACAGACAGCATCAGGCATCGTATCATTACACGTATGAAAATCATCTGACCCATAACAAGTACGAGAAATCAACAAAAAGAACAAAAAAGAACTTACATGTCTCGATGTCAGCACCGGCGATTTTTCCCTGGGTACCGAAGTGGATACGGATGAACTTTCCCTGTGAACACAGTGATACATGTCAGGTCTCCTTCCCTTGTGGTTACTTCAAGTTTGAGTGAAAATCAACATTCTATTAGGCCTACACATGTGTCTTTTTATTCAAAAGAAATTCGCAACAAATATAGCTATGTTTTCGAAACTAAAATTTCGAGTTATGGCATCCACCCCCCCCCCCCCCTTTTTTTTTTTTTTTTTTTTTAAGTTTACGGCGCTGGAAAATTTCTCGAGGCTTATCACGGTAACAAAAAATATTTTTGCTTAGCAGCTTCAGAACGCGGTCACTCAAAGTGTGCATTCTAGTCACAATAAGTCAATATATTCTGCGACCGTGAGATCGAAATCAAATAGAACAATGTAACATATCTCTTCCTTGTAGGTGCTAAGTTTTAACTTTATATCCCTGTGCCACATTTCCACATTTAGCTTTACACTACAAACTAAAAATGGCATTTCGCTGAAATCCCTCCCTGCCTCCCGTGCGGTCACAGACCTTTGTTTAAGCATCAAAACATAATTGAGAAAAACTCAAATTCGTAAATATATTGCTAAGATAACATGTCATCGTCATTCACATTCAACACTGTTCTCTCGACTCTTACTTGCCTTGTTTACTGAACGCTCGTTTTTTTTGTTTTTTTGTTGTTGTTGTTTTGTTTTGTTTTTGAAAGATTTCTGCAAAGCGTTCCAAAATCATGTTCTCCTTTCCTGATCTCCCCCACGCTTCTATCCCGCGCACGCATGCACGCACACACACACACACACACACACACACACATACACATACACACACACACACACACACACAATATCCGCTCGCACACACACACACACACGCACATACACGCACACATAGACACACAAGCACATACACCACACACGCACAGATACACATATATGAAATGTAATGTGAGCATACACACACAGCTATAGATACACATACATAAGCGCGTGCGTACATACACACACACACACACACACACACACACACACACACACACACACATACACACACAAACACACAAACACACACACACACACACGAAACCGTACATACACGCAATCTAAACTAATATCGTCTATTTGTGTATTTACAACTCACCTTCTTTTTTGAACCTTTATACATACGTACAAAAGATGTTAAGGCATCAATCAGGGAACTCGTACAAATTGGAACATGACTATTAGAGCAGGTAAGAAAGGTGGGGACATGACGCAATCGTCGGGAGGAGCAATCGGTCTATATCTGTTTCTGATTAATTCAAGGTAACTCAGACAGGTAAAACTGGAGGAACGGTAAACACCACAGGTAAAGTGAGTACGGGGTATTCTGAACACTTTGGTGGTGGTAATGGGTGGCAGTGGTGGTGGTAGTGGTGGCAGTGGTAGAGGTGTGGGTGGTTGAGGTAAAATGGTGATGTGATGGGTAGGGGCAAATCACACGCACGGGAATATGCAGAGGTTAAAGGAGAATGTTTTAAGTCTTTTCTTTCATTTCCAGAAGAATTCAAGCATCAAATCCCTGCCTACGAGTGCAGAGAATTATAACAAGAAACAGAATCATCCAGTGATGACTTATGTAGAATGAACTAAATTCCGGAGAGGATAAGGTCTACGTCAATTTCTCATTTCAAATTAATCCCTTAAAGTACCCAAGTTTACTTTGTTGAAGAAAAAATAACGCAACAATGACTATTCCAAATAAATCGGAATTCTTCAAATAACGACTCCTGTTTTACCCTAGCTCGGAAACTCAATACACTGACTTTTTTTTTCTTTTTTTTTTTTTGGTCAACTTACATTACACCTGTAGAATGATTTTCTCTCGTCTGTTCGACATTCACATTATTTTGTCTTCCTTCAAGTCTAGCTTGAAGACATAGCTTTTTGTCCAACAGTGATTTCCCCCTCTACGTGCTCACTCTTTTCCCCATTCCCTTCCTGTCTTCACCCTCCCAGTTTGCGTGTGCTTTGTGCCCTACAATTTTGGTCGCTGCTGGATGATAGCTTTAGTGAATGATGATAGTGCGCGTTTTGCTTCGATTCTTTTATCAAGATTTGACGCCTTATAAACATTATTATTATCATCATTATGCCTCTGGATTATAATTTCAGCCAACGTTTGTACGTTTGTCCAACCCTGTCTTCGTCAAACTAAAGACGGTATTGTCTAAAACAATTAGTGTTACTACCTTACCCAGTTTAAGAGTATAATGCACTTCAGGGAAGTTTTTATTTCACCCACCCGAATAAACTGTCAGAATGTTAACAAATATAATGCAAAACAAAGGTGTCCCCTTTCCATAGAATACTTACGAATCTGGAGGAGTTGTTATTTCTGACGGTCTTGGCATTGCCATAGGCTTCCAGTACGGGGTTAGCTTGAATGATCTGATCTTCCAGACTGCCCTACAGGCAGGGAAAGAACGAAGGAACAAAAACACGCAGGGTCAGTTAAAAGGTAAAAAACAAAACAGGGTAGGAAGGAGGTACACGGGTACATTAATCGTCGTCTACCGGAACACACTGGCTGTGGTTGTTCTCAGGTAGGCCGCCGGGAGCTGTAGAGTAAACAGGGGATTAGTCAGGTGAGGAAGTGGTCGGATTGGGAAAACCCCGTCCATTGTGAAGGGCACAGCACACCAGGATAAAGGTCAGGACACACTAGGACCTCTGAGGACGGCTAAGAATGGATGAGGAGGAGTTGGTGGTGGTGGTGGTGGTGGAAATGAGGAAGAAATACTAAGGTAATTGGAACAGTTAGTGGTCCACACTGGGTGTTCTCCAACAGCGGCTGCTGCCCGCAGGCAACATGGTCACCATCCGCCTGCTGTGGGATAAAAAATGAATCACTTGGACAATCGTCTCAGTTTCGAAATGTGTAAGCTCTGTTACTTTACACAACGAACAATATTTTTGTCTTAGGCGGTCTGATTTGTAATACTGTTAGCTTACACAATGAACAATAATTTTGTCTTCGACTGTCTGATTTGTAACTTCTGTTAACTTACACAATGAACAATATTGTTTTTCTTCGACATCTGACTACAAAGTCGGATCATGCTCCGAGAAGAAATGCATGGTGAGTTCCAAAATGTGCTGTATCAATATCAGACTTAAGCGCTTTTGAGACTGATTTTTCCCTTATCATCATAATCAAAATATATCTCACGCTGCAACGATTGTCCAAAAATGCATCTGTGGGAACAACGCAGGTGTCAAGGATAAATGAACAGTAACTTAGGAGGAAGGATGAGATGAGGAAGGAAGGAAGGAAGGAAGGAAGGGAAAGGTAGTGCGGTAAAGGAAAACTCTGGAAAGGGCTGTTTAAGTGTGGTGTATTGACAAGGGGTTAATTAATCAAAGGGTATTTGGAATGGGTAGACCTAATTAAGGTACTAAAGGTTTGGTTGATATCAGCTGGGGGGCTGAATCAAAGGAGAACACGGGAAAACGAGGTCAACTTAGTATCTAAATTCGTTTCGTTAAACAGAGGAAAACCTGTCGTTCGGGTTGTGCTAGGAAAAGGGAGTTCAAGTGTGTGGGTACACATCTGTTACTGGAACTGTTATTAGTTAAAAAGGTGGCACCAGAGTAAAGAATCACTGAATGTTTCAGAATGACACAAAATTCAAACACACCTGGAAATATGGGTGGAAAGAAGGAAGGAAGGAAGGAAGGAAGAGGGAAGGAAGGAAGGAAGGAACACGAGGGACGTGGATTCAAACTGTCCTTTTCAACCAAGGACGTCATACGGGGAGACGCCGGCGGAAGGGAACAAACCAAAACAAGACAAGAGGTCTGGAGCGGTGCTTGGTGATGGCGTCATACTTACGAATCGGGAGGAGTTGTTGTTACGGGTGGTCTTAGCATTACCATAGGCTTCCAGTACGGGGTTAGCCTGAATGATTTGGTCTTCCAGTGAGCCCTATTACAGGTAGGTTGGAAGAGAGAAAACACACACAAACAAATCAGTAAGGGGAAAAGGGTAAAGGGACATTGGTACAGGTCTGTCGGGTCCTGGTAGCTGTGGAGAGAAAGGTGTGTCAGGATGCTGGTGAAAACAGGATCAGGGAGGCTCCTGGGGAGAAAACGGTGGGTGATCTTTTTCAATGTTATAACTCGGTAAGACCCCTTCGCATTTTCACCTTTATTGTCGTTTCTTTACGAAATCTGAGACTGGTCCTGCCCATGGTATTTCCATGAGGGTAGACTCTTTGTTAAAAGAAATATTCCAAACCTATAAATATGACACAAAGGCGAAGGGGTCTTGTTCTGTTATATCACTCAAAGAGATCACAAGGTGAACTGGATTCTACAACACGCGTTTGTGTATATGCTAACAACAATGTCAGAGGAGGGCAAGGGACGATTCGACTTGATTCCTTAGTGGTGGGTGTAGGTCTACAAAGCCAGTGGAAACACAGCAGTAAGACAGGGAGATCAAGATGTTGAAAACTAGTCTGACGGGAGGAACTACTTAAAATAAGTGGAGGAGGTTTTGTCAGTGAATTATGTGGGAATTTCAGGAATCTATTTCGGATGGCACAATACAGTTCAGTAGGAGCGGATGACACTAGTTGTGGTAAGGGATTTCAAACTATAAGTATGTGAAAGGAACCGTGTTCTGGGGAAAGGTTTGGAAAAGGTTTGGGATTTGGGTTGGGTGCGAACAACCGGGATGTTTCGCTTGTGTGTGAGAGAGGGAGGGAGGGATACAACAAATTTTAATGGACAAGGTGTTGGGTGCAAAGGTCAAAGGTCTGTGTATTGTTAGCGGTGGGGAACATTAGAGGTTTGGTCACGCCGTAAGTAGTTTTTCACTCGTATTGCTACTCTAACTCTCAGGAAAATCGAAGCACTCAACCGGGCAACGGGATTGGGTATGGTGGGGGAGAAAATCAGAATTCTTCAGTAAATCAGAAGAGGTTCCAGGTCGGTGTATCAGGATTGTGGTTGTTAACTACGATAGTTTGGGGGAAAAGCCATCAAGTCCAAACTGGTTTCTCTCGGGCTCTGGGTGTTACAATACTTTTAGGTGAGGAGGTGGGGAGATTAAACACAGGTGGGTTTGCCTTGGGTATCTGGAAGAAACTATGTCAAGGACGGTGACGGTACTAGGAGGTCGTGGTCACAAGGGCGAAGCTTTAAGGTCAAGGCCGCCGTCGAAGGAAGGGAAAACAAGGAAAACGTTCTGGAACGACGGCAGTCGATGGCGTCATACTTACGAATCGGGAGGAGTTGTTGTTACGAGTGGTCTTAGCATTACCATAGGCTTCCAGTACGGGGTTAGCCTGTACAATTTGGTCTTCCAGGGTGGTCTACAGGCATGATGGAAGAAAACAAAAAAAGCACAAACTATGAATCGGGAAGTCTGGTGACAGAATGGACAACATGGTCCTGGGTAGAGAAAACACAATGGAGAAAAGTAAGGATTATTGCTTCGAGGGCACAGTCTTCCATACCTCAAGAGCGGCAGTTGGTTGGGTGGCAATGGTAAAAAAAACAAAATCGATAAATGATAGAAAACATGGCTTGATGGTTATGTTGGACAATTCTATCATGGCGAATAATCAGGGAAGGGGAGGGAATCGAGGATTCATCCGGAGCAACGTTGGTGATAGTGAGTCTGTTACAAACTCAGCACACGGGGTTGGAAGGTTAAGACGTCGAGGTCGACCTCAACGAACCAGCTAATACTCACATATCAGTAGCACCTGTTTCTGCTCGCCTTTTCGTTGCCGTAAGCGCCCAGCTCTGGGTTACGAACGCTATACGATTTGGTCTTCGTGGATGTCCGTTGATTTCTAAAAGTGGGGGCGGGATAGGTTTAGGGGGATACGTAAAACATGGTTTGGGAGGGAGGGTAAACAGAACAGGAACACAAAGTGTGAACGTGGGTGGGTGGACTGGAAGGCTGGCTGACTTCCTGGCTGGTTATGATTTTGCTGGTTGACTTGCTGGTTGGTTGGTTGACTGGCTGGTTGGTTGGTTTTGAATAAAAAGATATGAAAAACCGAGAATGGGATATAATGCAAGGATGGGGACGGGGCTGAACTCTAGAGGGTTTCCAAACAATTTATCAAATGGACGAGACGAGGTTACATGAAAAAAAGCATATTTGTGTAGAACGATTTTTTTTACAATAAAGAAATGCATGAAAACAATTTCAGTGGACGAGATTTGGTGATTTGTATATCAGGGATTTTCCAGTGGATTGGTACCAATAACACGGGAGAATGTTTGGAAAGACGATAGTTTACAAGGACAGACAAGGACACAAAACGGAAGGGAAAGTGAGACAGACAGAGAGAAAGAAATTGTCATTGATATTTGATGACAAGCGGCACATATCAAAGCTGAACATGAAAGAAACAAGTTCATAATTTAAAGATCAACATCAATGACATTTTTGCAAAAATTAATTTTAAAAATTCAACATTACGACTTTAGTTTGAAAACTTCTAAAAATGTTATTACCATATAATATGATTATCAAATAACACATGATTAAAATGCATACACAGAATGGCTCTAAAATAATACGCCGTTAGAATGCATTCAAAATAAGATGCTATAAGATATTACCATGAAAAATAGAGCTAAAGAAACACTTCGAAATATTCCCCAGTTTCCTATCCCCATCCCTGAAATAACTAATAGGAAACACATGATAACATAATCATTAATTTCAATTTAATTTCGCTATATTACGGCATTTTGCCATACGTCATACAGGTAACACAGTGAAAGTATCAGATTCCCAAAACTTCAATTAGATTTCAATAACGCATCCTAGGAAGCCAAGCACTCATTACAACAACAAAAATACGCCTGTGGACAGAAAGAAGATTAATCACTCAAACAATACCATCATGTCAGGTCACACTAAAATTGATAAGATACTCAAAACCGCACATGAAAACTCTAAAATGCATTCTATGACTCAAACACTCAAATAACACAAGATTCATATAATAAATCATATATATGTTTCATCTTTTTTAAGACCTGCGGAGAGAAAAACTGATGAATCAAACCAAAAAACAGGACCATCACGACAGCATGCAGCTATGTTCTGAAACTCGTGCAGGGTCTAGACAGGTGTCCATACACTAATCAACTCTGTTGTCCCGACAAGTGAAGCCCAGGTCTTCCGAGTCGACCAACCCTTCACCGGACGAACAAAACCAACCACGTGCAGGATTTGTCAATTTGAATGAAGACTACTAACCGCAGAACGAATGGACTCCTGCAGAACTTACTGACACAGCAACCAGTAACAATGATCACACCGTGCCAAAACTAAAGCTGATTCTCACATATACATAAACAAATAAAGTAAATAGTTTGTTTTTTTTAAAATAAAGACGAGGAGAGATGGGGAACACACACACGTAATAAATTTTGTAATCACTGTTAAAATGTAGAAAGGGGGGAAATGGATTGAAGGGTGGTAGGGATACTTTGAAATCAGGGTTCACTCTTTGTTACTGAGGACTGTCGCACACTCTAATCAGTACTGGTGGTTTGGGGTGGAAAACGTGTTAGATAGAAAACGAGTTAAAGGAGTTACCGGTGAAAGGAACAGGAAGGAAAAAATGGTGTATTGTTTTTTAAACAGGGTAAAAAAAGAAGGGAATCGTAAGGTCACCAGCAACAATGACCTTACAAAACAGGTAACGACATGCACAAAAACAATGAAAAATAATAATAATAATAATAATAATGTGCATACTAACCGAACAAAAACCCTTTTCAACAGAACACAAAACCTTCTAAATCGGCCCAAGCCAGAACTGTGACAATCACCACATCCATTCCCGTAATTCCACGAAAATATCGGCGCAGGATCCAAACCGGTATTACAACTTAACAGGCCCCACACGTCGACAGCCAGGCCAAACTTCTGAACATAGTGGAACACAGTGACAACTTCAACTAAAAAAAGTGAGAAGGGAAGGAACTCGCTCATGCCAGCATCTAGGGAAAGGTAATCCACACGGGAAAGGAGGGAAGGAAGGGCTGCACACTTGGCTACCTTCTTGGAGCTTGCTGCCTCCTCCTCCTCTTTTTTCTGAGAAGCAGCTGCCACAACGGCAAAGTACTGGATAACCTTTTTCGTGTTCTCAGTCTTACCGGCTCCGGACTCACCGCTGTGGGCACAAGCATGGCATGGACGTCATTGCATAATGGTGAATATGATACGAGAGTAATGTTTGATTTTCGTTCACAATCGCTGTCAGATCAATTCGTTCTGTCATGTCAGTGTGCTGAACTAATCGAACATTCTGTTATTTAAACAAGAAACACCCGAGGGTGCCGGATGGGACCTAGAGCAACAACGCCTCACCACTAGTCAAACAATCACCATCCAGCTCTCGACCACCACACGGTGGCCATTTCGTCAATTTTGAATTTGAAAATAAATAAAAGCTTGGTTCCCGCCCTAATCCGCCTTCTGTTATTTTGGGAGAAAGGCTTCGCGTTTCCTTTTTTTTTTTTTTTTTTAACAAAGGACATTAATTTAATTTAATCCCTAATTAGGGCTAAACTCAACAGCGTTCGCAAGGAGAAATGTATTGGGGGTACGGGAAAGCATGCTAACCAGAATGTAAACGTGGGAGTTTTAACGATTCGTTTCTGTTAGATTAGTTTCAGCACACCCAGACATGTGAACGACCCTTCTGACTGAGGCAGTTATGCTCGTTTTAAACATTTCATTTCGAAATCGTAATGAGTACCGAGACTCAGTGATCAACGTCGTTCAAGCAGAAGTTTTTTTGTTTGTTTTTTCTGCAATGAAATGTTTAAAATAGCAAACGACTGACTTCCACGCTACGGCGTCGGTCTGAAAATAGTAAGGTCTGACCGAGCCGCCGCGTAGCGTGCGTGCCTCAAGCTTTGGGAACGATAATTATTATTATTATTATCCATCCTAAATCCCAGCCAATAGACATACAGGTCTGGAGTCACGTGACACAGACCGTGAAGCCACTGGCTTGCCTGGAAACTTACAACGTAAGGGGAGGTAAGTTGTTGCTGTTTCTGCTGTTCCCTGAGCTGCTG
>CM060305.1:140055291-140057791 GCA_030674185.1 Monoplex corrugatus
CAACTCATATGATGACGAGCCAGGAACACCGTTTCCAGTGTTTAAAAATACACTATGAGATAATAGTGGTGGTGATGATGATAATAATGATGGTGACGATGATGATGATGATAATGATAATGATGGTGTATGGTGTGGTGGTGGTGTTGTTGTGTGTGTGTGTGTGTGTGTGTGTGTGTGTGGTTTGTGATGTGTGTGTGTGTGTGTGTGTGTGTGTGTGGTGTGTGGGGTGTGTGTGTGTTTGAATAAATCAAAGCTGCTACGCTGCGTATAAACTTATTATAATAAAAATTAAATTCACAAATTGGAGGTTTGAAGACTTGTCATGTCACGTCTAAACATGCCAGCGTCCATCAAAGCAACCTATTTTGCTTTGTGGGTGCGCTGGGAGCGGGAGAGGAGAGAAGGTGGGGGAAGGGGATATGGGGTTGGGGTTGTAGTGAGGGATATTGTGCATGGCGTCAAGCCCTAACTGCTGGGTAACGCACCTCTCCCACCCTCCCCATCCCGTTTGCCAGTCGGTTGAGTCATTAAGTACTTCCACCTTCCACCTTCCACCTCCCTCCCAAATCACTGGAAAAGGTGGTGGGGAGATGGGGTGGGAGGAATACGGGAGGGATTACTTTTAAACCTGTTCGACAGAATCTCGATAGGATATGGATAATATTCTCGAATGTTTGTGTGCCAATGGCTGTATTGATAACAGTACACAGAAACAATGTGCACACTGACAGGTACAACAAGGTATGCTGGAGCATTTCTTGGCCAGACTAGTTAACTGAGTTAAAACAAAAAGGAAATGACTGCCAGAGGGGGTTACATTATCAAGGGGAGTAAATGCAGGTGCTCTGAACTAACAGGCTGTTTCAGTACTTGGTGATCTGTTTAGGTCACCCTCTTCCACAACCAACCCGCCAAACTTCAGCTGAAAACAACGCTAAGAAATGCTGACTCAGAAAGGTCCATGATGTGTCATCCATAAGTGTCAGATATTCCAAGCTTTAAATCGAGTCTCGAGTCTGGTTTTTCTGTACAGGTACAAATAGCGAATGGAAGAGGACAGTTGTGTTTATGTTGGGGTTGGATGATTATGTTGGTGGTGGAGGGGGAGGTTACCTACAGAATTTTCGAGCGTCATGTTCATTCTTTAGTTGAGACTCGTAAAGTAGGTGGTGTGGCGGGGTAGCGGTAGAGAGGCTGAGGAGACTTTACGACTGATGCATCCCATACTGGCACACGGTAAAGTGCTCGCTTTGGAATGGAGTTAATTACCCAACGTAGTTAGTTTACTACCTGGGTATGACACTGACATACACAGCACGAGGCCCCATCATACCACCACACCTCACCACACCACCCCACCCCACCACACCAGCCGGGCGGCGCATTTGCCGCCGGTGAGCTGACTGCGCTATAGTCACGTGCCTGCGCCTTATATGGCGAGCGCGTGCTGACGCAGGTGGGGCAAGTCACCAGATACTGCCAGACGAGTGAATGCTGGCAGCTAACGGTACAAGCAGCCGGTCTGGGAAGGAGTGTGGGAGTGGTGGGAGGTGGGGGGTGTGGGGGTGCAGAAAGGTTGAGGGGTGGAAGGAGAGGTGGCACAAGGCAGCGAGGTGCGAGCTCGACGCCCCCATGTACACGAAATAGACACACCTCTCTTATTTGAGGCCTCTCTCACTTTCTCTCTTGTCTGCCGGTACCGTCATTTTTACACGAGAACAGGAGCTACCGGTGTCGTCGGCGCCGGCAAAACCGTGCCAAGCCAAGAAAACGATTCTACCCCTACCCTTACCCACATATCCATGCCAACTCACTACCCCCCCCCCCCCCCCCCCCCCCCCCGGTTTTACACAACCACCCTTCCTCATTTAGCATTTTGTGTACACTTTCGGTCTGTACAAAAATTCTACCTACTCTTTCTTTGCCAATCTTTGCCAACACACGCACACACACACACACACACACACACACACATTGCACATATCGCTGCATGTGCCCCACTTCCCAAAGCGTGCAAGAAACAAGACGCTGCCGGTGTTGTGTGAGAAGTGATAACTTGGCAGTTCGACGGTGCTACCACTTCCCCCACCTCTCCTCCCCTCCCACTGTCTCAGACTTGAGTAAGCTTTTCTAACTAACTGATGGACCCTATCCCATTTTTTTCCCTTACCGGAAGAAAGAAGGGGGCGGGGGGGGGGGGCGGGGGCGGTGGTTGGAGAATGTGTTTTCTTCTACATTTGCCGGGTCGTGTATACCATCCTGCCAGTCACCACTTAAAAATTGTTAAGTCTTCTCAATCGAGTTTGTTTTCTCAACGAACTCAAGCAGATAAAGGCTGAACACCCATATCATGAATAAACGTTTAGAAGTAAGGAGTTTGGAGTTTGTTCGAGAGGGATTCATCGCACTCGAACAATTCCATATTCGTTCCATCGAAATCTGCCAGCAATAATCTGGCAGACTCCAACAGCCTGCGCAAAAACCCTATTGGCTGCCA
>CM060305.1:140062791-140075291 GCA_030674185.1 Monoplex corrugatus
TTTTTTTACCCCGCGGCCCCCACCCCACCCTCCTTTCTCATGGCATATCCCCAGCCCTTGGAATATAGAATCCCATTTATGCTAGCCTGAGACGGGTGGCATTACAACGTCGTGTTGTTATCTTTCCTTATCTGGCTGACTTCACCCTGCTTTTCTCAGCCGTGTATGACTTGGCTTCCATGCAAGTGAAAAGATGCAAGAAAGGGTTTGGGAGAAAAAGACAGCTCTTGTTGTTCTCGTTTCAAAGACGAAGAAGATCATTTGCAGACATTCCGCACGAGGCTAGAAGGTATTTTGGTTTGGCAAGAACTACCGCGGGGCGTGCTCTATTCTTAGATATTGAGGCAGATATAGGGGCCGACGGCATCGTCATAGCCCGTGCCAGACTGCAGGGCGCGTGCATTCCTCGAGCTAACGGCACGTGCCTCCTGCCAAGGGCATTCGAGGTCATACAGACTCTGTTTACGGAACGTAGCAAACTCTGGAGGTTCCCGGACCGCTATGCGATGCCTTGTTTGTAATCTTTTCACACAAATCTTCCGTGGGGGTTGTAAAGGTTGTCCTATAACCCTGAAGCTTACCAAGAGAGTGAAGTGGTCGACACCTCAACTTTTCTCGGGGGCCAGCATTATGACTAGCGGTGCCCATTTCTTCTTCCTCACTGATTTCCTGCCGTAACTTCGAAGAACGTTAGACTGTATCACACTAGTAAATAAACCAGGATGTCCCCTCACCCACCCACCACCTCACCCCCCACCCCCACTTTTCTGCACAGGCTGTATCAAATTAGCACTAAACCAATACAGTTATGGATCTGTCTTATTTGTATTCTATCTACACAATTTCTGTTCATAGACTCAATCAAGCTAGATCTAGTACAAAAACCGGGACAGGTAGGAGTATATCTGATTTGTACGTTTTCGGCCAACTTTTGTTCACAAACTGTACCAAAGCAACAATAATCCGGAACTGAACATTCCTTATTTCTCAGGTTTTCACACTGATTTTGAACATTCTGTAAAGAGACTATCAAACAAGCAATAAAGTAGGATTGCTGCTTATATGTTTGTCATACACATTTTGTATAAATGATGTATCCAAACAGCCATAAAGTGGGGTGAACAGCACATATATATAACTTCTTTGTGCGTGTCGAATTAGATAAACTTAAGATTATGTGTACACGCTGTACCAGTCTGTAAATGCGCTGTGACTCTCTCCCGATTTTATACACAAATGAGCTGTGCATTTTCCATAGAGTTTAAATCAAAGATAAACAAGTGTCTGGTCTTGGAAAGGAAAATTAGAGGTTGTCTTATCCACTTCTCAGACTAGCTGATTTAATGCAGTTTCCATGCTGTAATGAAACATTAATGAAATGGTTTTACTGAAATGTGATAGGATGTCAAACCGTCCTTTTGCAGTATACAGAGAGAACGTTTCTAGGTGTGGTATGTAGACCTGAGATCACATTTTCCTCCAGAGTCAAACAGCATTTGCCAGTTGCTTAATACCCAGTAAGTTCACCCCTTTTGCAGTTTCTGTATCACCTCAACTTTCTTCAGCCCGTAATTTGAAAAAGGGCAAAATGACCCTCTGACATGTCTAGCCGAAATGTGTACCTAATATGCTAGCTTGACTGGACAGTCTCCTATGCAAACGTAATGTTTATCTTGTTCATTTGCCAAATTGGTGGTGTTCATGTCCACAGTTGGTTGGTTGATTGGTTGGTTGGTTGGTTGGTTGGTTGGTTGGTTGGTTGGTTGGTTGGTTGGTTGGTTGGCTGGTTGGTTGGTTGGTTTGGGTTCTTTGTGTGTGGGGGATGTTTTTTTTTTTGCTTTTGTTTTATTTTTGTTTTGTTTTTGTTTTTTTAGCTGCTGCTTTGTAGCAGCGGTAGTTGTGGTCACGGTGGTAGAGATGGTGATAATGATGATGAATGTTGTTCTTTTCTCACTCTTTTTTGTACTTCTTGCTGCTGTTGTTGATGCCACATTTTATATAATCTGCTGAACACCCACCCTATAGCTGCCGTTGTGTGGTCAGTTGAAATATTTTTGACTCCTTTTCGTGGATTTCAGACTAATTCAAGCCGATTAGCAAACATATTAAATCAGAAGAGGAAGAAACAGAGAGTCAAACGTGAACTGGCACATACAGAAGAAGAGCTCACAGAAAGTGGGGGGGGGGGGGGGAGTTGATGTTGTGAGTTTGTATCTGTTTGTATATGAGTGTGTGTGTATGTGTGTGTGTGTGTGTGTATGGTGAGTGTTGTGTGTGTGTGTGTGTGTGTGTGTGTGTGTGTGTGTGTGTGTGTGTGTGTGTGTGTGTGTGTACATCCGTAAACAACTGAAACGGATATCATACCAATGGACAAGCTGCTCAATACAATGAACACACTGATCCTGAAGAAAGTAAAGAGAAAAACAGACTGAGGAAATTAATGGTATTTAGGATTAATTAAAAAAAGTGACTTGTTCACATGAAAAAGACACCAAAACAAACAGAAATCATAAAGAATAAGAAACATCTCACATGTACACAGCGTAAAACACATTTCTAGCTTTACTCACGTAGATCATTCCATTGGAGTATCGGCTCTTCAAGTTGTAGAGCACAGAGGCCTCGTTGAGATAGGTCATGTTGGCCATGTCCTCGATCTTCTCGAACTTGGGAGGGTTCATCTGCTGGATGTCATCTTTCTTGAAGGTCTTGGTCTGTGGATACAATGACAGAATGCTTAGAGAGCTTGGATTAACTTAAGGCGCAGGATAAAAATAAAGAGTAATAATACCATTTGCTGCGATAGTGTTGATAAGTGAAACAGAAATTGGAATATCCAATCCGGCCACAAGTTGCCAATAATTTAACGCCGTTGGTGTTTAGCCTACCCAGAATCGGCTATATCATGTATTTGGAACATTTTCCATGTCATATTAAACTTAAATGCAGTGCATGTTTAAACTGAAAATTGTTTGGTAGTACTCAAGCTTACCTGAAACTTTAAAAACACAGAGCAATGTCCAGTTTATCAAAAACAGCCGATATAGTTGCACTATGTGCTTTATGGTCAAAATTTTCCGAATATCAGGAAGCACTGACAAATCAGGTTTGAAAACTCTCTCTCTCTCTCTCTCTCTCTCTCTCTCTCTCTCTCTCTCTCTCTCTCTCTCTCTCTCTCTCTCTCTCATATTAAATATTAATGGATCACTTCATGTGTATGCTTTTTGTGATACGATTTCACGTCCGCTCCCACCGTATTCCCCATGACTACAGCAAGAGACCTGGTTCATTAAAACTATTCGTTTCGTTTTCCACCTCCCTTCCGTGTATCTGTCTAGTTCATTGAACCACTCAGTCCGTCCCAACCCTACCCTTTCTTTATCTAAGCACTTGGCTTTGACAACAAAGTCATCGTTCCTTTGAAAAATCATTTAACGAAATAACCTTTCCGTCAAACGTCTGTTTGTTGTGTGTCCGTCTATTTATTTGTTTCAAATAGTTTTCTTGTTTTGTTTTGTTGTTTCTTTATTTGTTTACTTGTTTGCTGGTTTGCATCAGTTTGCTTGTCCTAAAAAAAACATCCGTCTTCAGAACGAACGAACTGCTTGCATCAACGGGGGATTTCGTTGATGGAAATGACTGGATTTTCAAAGGGGGTAAGAAGAACTACACCGCTCCTGTCCAAAACTCCTGTTTACTCAGTTCAGATATCTGCTGTAATTTTGTTTCCTGTGTGTGCTCTTATTGATCCTGCAAGTTACGATTATCGGATTGTGTTCGTTTTACCTACAAACTACCGAAAGTCTGCACAGAAACAAGAAGAAAGAACAAACCTAGAAGGAAATCATTCAAACAATTTAAACTTGAATTCAAATCATTCAACGATTCTTCCGTTTATGGAAAAAAAAACCTCCAAATCTAGATATTGTTGACGTCACTGTGATCATGAATATGTTTTCCCATTCTGGTAATCTTTTGACACTTTAAAAATGGGTCAACCGCAAAGTCCAAGTTTGACAAAGATCTTCAATGGCGTAATAAATAGTAAAATACTCTCTCTCTCTTCTCTCTCTCTCTCTCTCTCTCTCTCTCTCTCTCTCTCTCTCTCTCTCTCTTCTATCTATCTATCTATCTATCTATCTATCTCTCCCTCTCTCAAACTTCTGAATGGTGACTGAAGTAAAGAAGTGCCATAAAACACAAACAAAGACACTTACGTCATTGTTTTTGACGAGCTTGACGGTAATCTCTTCCCCCTTTGTGCTCTGGATCTCGGCAGCCAGGAAACCATCCTTTTCGTCTGGAACCCAGCAGTTCTTCTTACCGTCAAAGGTCTGGGTCTGCTCCTTCATCATCTTCTTGCGGTCCACGGCAAGGTACTTGAAGTCCTCATCGTTGGGGTCGTAGGCAGCCATGGTGAGGTACTGGAGTGAGAGAGACGAGTCGTCTAGTACTCGGAAACGAAATCACAAAAGAGGAGATGGCAGCCCACAGGTCCAGAAGACAGGACAGCCCAAGGCCAACGACAGAACAGCCTGCAATCACAATGTCGAGAACTTTCGTCAAATGTCCTGGGAAAGTGAAAGGTGGGGGTGTGTGTGGGGGCGGGGGTGTGAGCATGATGGCGCATGTTATGCATGTAACAACAGTCTGCAACCACAATGTCGTGAACCTTCGTTAAACAACCTGGGAAAATAGACGGGCATGATGGTGCATGTTCTGCATGAAAACGATGTAAGCCAAAGAAAACCAAAGGAGGAGAAATAGTGGTGCATGTTCTGTGTATGCAAACGAAGTAAGCCAAATGAATAAACAAACTACTGGTGGGGGTATTGTTGAAGAACGCCACCAACGTTCAACATAATGAACAAGACTGCCAAGCCATTGTTAACAATCTCTCTTTTTCGTGGAAAAAAAAAAACAACAACAATATTGTAACATATTTTTAGAAATAGAAACATATCACGTGAACTGGGATCTACGTTTGTGCGTTCGTGAGTGCATGCGTAAGTGTGTGCACGTGTATCCTGTTGTGTGTGTGGTGTGGTGTGTGTGTGTGTGTGTGTGTGTGTGTGTGTGTGTGGTGTGTGTGTGCGTGTGTGTCTGTCTTTTGTCTGTTTGTGAGCGTGTGTGTGTGCATGTGTTTGTGTATGTGTTTGCCCGCGCGTTTTTATCTGTATGTATGTATGTATGTATGTATGTATGTATGTATGTATGTATGTATGTATGTATTATGTATGTATGTATGTATGTATGTATGTATCTCTCTCTCTCTCTCTCTCTCTCTCTCTCTCTCTCTCTGTGTGTTCGTGTGTGTGTGTGTGTGTGTACGTGTGTGTGTAGGGAAAGGAGGGGAGAGCTGTATGCACAAGACCAGCAACATAAAACTATACTTAACGGGAGGAAAGGAGAAAATGTTCACGACATACTTTGACCCATCACAATGCCTGATGATGTTGAAAGCAAGTGAAATGAAGTTTACTGTGAGCATACAATAAAAATCAATCATAAAACAGATCAAGGAAGCGTTTTCTGATACAGACGTAAGAACCAAGCTTGTTTGTGGCATCGTTGTTTAACTTTCCCCTTCAATCTCTGTGTATTAGTATGTTAAACGTACAGCTTCTGTAAGATGTGGAAGACACTCAAAACCACATTGGTCATACTTTGACAACATTCTCCTGATTGTTGGGGCTAAACTGCTGCACATTAATGGATATATAGTAAAGAAGAAGAAAAAAAAGAAAAGAAAAGGAAATCTGGTGTGGTTACAGTTTAACCCTATTCTTCTTAAGCTTATGTACAATGTTGACTTCTTGAATTTGTAGCTATTTTAGTTTCTCAAGGTCACTATGACCTTGAGGACTTTCAGTTCATAAACAAGTTGACGTCCATAAAGGCCAATAGTAATCATCACAAAAGTGAAAACAAGATCTGAATATTGTCAGAAGTTGTTCAGAAAGTGCTGTTCACACACCCTCCACAAAAAAAATGTGCTAACTTTAGATTTTTTTTTTTTTTTTTTTTTTTTTTTTTTTTACATAAACCTTTGATCTTGATACCTTGACTTCCAAACTTCCGCATTCGCGACAACGTTCCACTGACTTTTGACCAAAATTTAGCAAACATCCATTCAGGAACACCTGAGAAAATCTTGCCACACATTTTGGCAATAAACACTTTCTTCCAGGGTAAGATGATATAATCTCCGCCTTTAAATACTTTTCAAAGACTGAATAAAATGTGGGATACAGTCTGCATGCCAACAAGTTAAAACAAAAAACAAATAAACAAACTGAGATGACATGCAAAGGGATTCTGTCCGCGAGATCTTTTCTACTACTAAAAACTGATGGTGATGTACATTCTGAATGCAGCAGGGGTAAAAATAAATCAACATGTCTATAAGATTTTCTCATGTAATGAGACTACCCAGTCGGAGTTAACTTGCAGTTCATGTTCTATTGTTCAGTTTAAATCTCCATCATAACTAAAATGATATGTAATATAAAGCATGCAAATGGAGAAGTAAGGTCACTGCCAACTAAACCAGTGTCAAAGGACGTAACTCAGTCACTAAATACTGGTTATGACTTGCTCTCTAAATGTTCGTTGAAAAAAAAAGTTATCATAAGCTGTTGCGGTAAGTGAGCCAAAACTTTTATATTTCTGTGTTAATTCTTTGTTTCTTATTGTTGTTATTATTTGGCTTTGTTAATACTTGTTTTCCTGAGACAAGACAACAAAGGAAAAGTTAAGAATGTTCTCTTTTATTGTAACTTTTGTTTAACGAAGCGGGCAACGAGTCAGTCAAAAGCGCAACTGACCTACTAATATGTAGTACGGTGACCGACTGAGCCAAAGCCTCAGCTTACACTTCTTGCTGAGGGCTCAGTTTTTTGCTAACACTACTTCATCGTCATAATCCTGATTATCGGGTATGTTAATTAAGCGGCGGATATCTGATCTGTCAAGACATGCTGCAAATTATCCAAAGTTTAATTCTTCCTGTGCTCTCTCTCTCTCTCTCTCTCTCTCTCTCTCTCTCTCTCTCTCTCTCTCTCTCTCTCTCTCTCTCTTAATTTGCTTGTGTTATTTTTTTGCTGTTATTGTTTTGTTTTAATTCGCCTGAATATTTTTCACCTGCATCATTTTCTCTTCCAACAACAGATTTGTATACAATACCATGTTTATGTGTGGTGTGTGTTGTGTTGTGTTGTGTGTGTGTGTGTGTGTGTGTGTGTGTGTGTGTGTGTGTGTGTGTGTGTTGTGTGTGTGGGGGGGGGGGTGTGCGTGTGTGTGCAATTTGTAACCTAAAAATGTTTTATTTAAACAACAGTGTTTGAAAGGGAAATGATTTACAACACAAGCCCATTTATTCAAGCTACTGTGTTTTTAAGAGAAACAGATGACTCAGACGTGTGCACTAAACAAAACGAATGCTTAGTTTAAAACAGGAAGCGCTTTAAGTGCATTTTTGTTTCACGGAGTGGAAACTGACAACAGGAAGTGTGTCTGAATACCCCGTCTTCCGGAACACAGTACCAGCAAACTGCTAGGCCCAGAAAAGTCAAGCCCTATCTCTATGGGCGGCGGATGTCAGAAAACGGCATCAGCGCAGGGTGCACAACTCTTGCTGCATGTGATAACAGCGGGGATGGAAGATGGGCTGCTGAAAGCGGGGAAGCGGGACGGAAGGAGGGAGGGGGAAAGAAACGCGTTTGTCGAATTCCAGCCTGACAGGTAAAGCGATAAAGCCATTTCTGACGGCACATACGTTCGTTCGTCTGAAACAAATTTCATTCCCTTATGTCGTTATGGATGAATCCATTCGCTTCGGCTGATACGCAGCTAAGCAGAATTAATACATATCTGCATTGTGTTGAAATAATGTCAATTCATGTCAAAGATTTTTAAGTTTTTGTTCAAACATAAATCCCACCCGGCCGATGCTTTGATTTTTTTTTTCATTTAGAAGACTCGTACATTTTTTTCAAAAGACTTGTACATTCATCTGAGTTTTTGTTCAGCTAAATGATTATGATGATGATATGCTGCTATCAGTGTTACAAATTAAGCCGAAATTCCATCATTTCAAAAACTAAACCGAAAATTATTTTCACCATGCATTAACAAACACACAAAGAACACTGAACAACAGAAAGAAAGAAAGAAAACACTGAAGAAATTAATAAACAAATAAAACAACAAGAAAATATAAAAAAACAAAATAATAGTGATTGTAAAACACTGCAGCAGGGAATCACATTATAAGCGGGTGGGTGTGTTTATACCACGGGTTGTTGTTGTTGTTGTTTTTTTGTTGTTGTTGTTTGTTTGTTGTTTTTTTCAATTATAACTAAAATAAAACATCTTACTTGACCCAGTGGCTTGCTATTCTGTATACCCGTCCCTGTAGCCAAGTCAATAATCGGGTAATTATGAAATGTAGTATAGGGTGCGCAAGACAGGTGATATTACTCCACAAAAAATATTCATACATTTCATTAACAATATTGCATGTTACTACTAACAAAAGGTGGCAGATATTAATGCAATTTTACGCTCACGGTGTAAACGTATGTATTTAGTTTGTATCAACTAATCAAATGCCAACAGAGGCAATCAATACAGCATGACCGTCATGAAAGCTCTTAAAAATACTACATCTACTCACCGTGACTATACCATTGGATTTTGAAGAAGTGTATCTATTTGAATTCTTTACTAGATAAATGTACGAATTAATCAGCATGCATATATAGCAAAGGCATGCAAGCAGACGATCACTCAGCGTGAGTATCCATATTTGGAACTTTCGCCCCAAATTGAAGAAAGCACACGGCACACAGTAGCAGACGGCCTGATAGCAAGGGGAGTAATCCACACACGCACACAAGAAGATAAGAAATTCCGCACTGCCACTGCTACTCCAAACCATCAAGAACAGTAGTAGAAGTGTTCGTGGTGAGCAGACGGCTTGTTCACTCAACTTCCATAACGAAATTTCAACAAAAAATCCAAATTTGCACACACGAAAATCAGGCAAAGCAAATCTACGAAAATGCAGCACACACCAGGCAAACCAACTCAAAAGGTCAGCCATAAATCCAGGAATGGCCGTAAGATTACTGAAGGGATTAAGCAGGCACTTTCAGTCCCACAGCTAGTCAGTCCAAAAAGTCTTAGCGAAGACACCGTCATGGCTGAAGGTCAAACAAAAGACGTTGATGAGTCAGGTCATCTTCAGACGATGACATGCTGCTGCAACTTGCAAATGAAAACGCAGAAATCGGTTCCTTTCCTTGCAAGCTGACCGCCTGTCACAGTTTTTTTGTAATGGCAGGGGCCGCCATCCCTTACTACACGCTATCGTGTTAATCTCAAACTATGCCAGGACTGTTCACACTTGACCGGCTGGGTAAGCGGATAAAGTTAATCGCATGCGTAATCACTCGGGCCACTACAGGACCAGTGTATAGACTACGTGAAGTATAGGTGTGCAAGGCAAACCTCGAAATGGGAGGGACCGATTAATTGGTTTATACTGCTTGATTTAAGTTTGAATCTTAAAAATAACATTCAATGAATTCTCAAGGCAAAGGTCAAAATGCAGGGTCAAATTCATTAAAAAAGAATCACACAGGTGAGGATGGGAAAAACCAAACTAAATCGAAAAGAAAAAAATGCACTCAGGGGAGGAAATCATAACAAAAACACACACACAAAGGAAGAATGTGGTAGGATTGGTCATTATAGATCTACAATACCAATTCAGCTCGGCCAGGTAGATAACTCGGCAACCCCAGCTCACAGGTAGGCCTAAGGCTAGCTAGATAGCAGCCGTGCAGAAAATTCAATGCACACACACACACACGACACACGGCAGCAGATACTTACGGTCTCAAGCTGTTCTGAAGGAGATACTGAAAGAACACAGCTCTATATACCTCAGCCTGTGATTACCTGCCTTCAGATTATGCAAACCGGTCGGCCATTGGTCGGAACGAAGAGGAGGGCTGATGGGGAGACTGAGTGAAACCCAACTCCGCTCCCCTGCTCTATATGGAAGAGAGCGAGCCAGCCAGCCTCCTCCGCCAAAGGAGTAGCAGCCCCTGTAGGATATACCCTCATCGGAATGTGCCCCTCTGTCCTTCTTCCATCACTTTTTCACCTTGTCTCTGAATTTTGTCTACGTGGTATATTGTAGTATACAGTACAGAGAGTATTTTCTGCCTGCCCGCCCACCTTCACTACCAGCATCACCACAATCACCATCACCATCACCATCACCACTCCCTGATCGATTCGAGCTGTTCGATAAAAAAAAAAAAATGTTGTGATACCAGTTTTGCGGTTGACTGGGCCGGGCAGTCGCAGGGAAGGTTTGGACAAAACCCAAACATATTTGGTAGATGTGTGTTTCTTGTGTATGAATATAGCTGGGTGTCTTCTCCTCTCTGTGTGTGCTGAGTGGTGCGAGTGATTTTTGCAATTATTGACAAATTATTATGTGTACGCACTGTGAAGTGTAAAGTTAATTCAAAAAGAAGAGTCTGAACAATTACTAACCCATTTTGACGTTTCTGTTATTGGTATATTTGGCTAATTCGTTCGTCGTGTCTTTCCGTCATAAACTAGCGGGGAAGGGGGGGGGGGAGACGGAGCAGCCTAGATTTATCACGGTGACTGATTCGAATCGACTTAGTGTTTGCGTGTGTGTCTGTTTGTCTGTCTGCCTGTGTGTGTCTGTATCTATTCGTTTTGTCTATCCGTCAGTCTGTCTGTCTGCCTGCCTGCCCGCCTGTCCGCCTGCCTGCGTCTGTCTGTCTGCTAATCTGCCTGCCTGCCTGCCTGCCTGTCTGTGTTTATCCGTACGTCCGTCTGTCTATCTGTCCATGTCTGTGTCTGTCTGTCTGTCTGTCTGGCTGGCTGGCTGTCTGTCGGCCTGCCTGTTTCTATCCTGTCTGTCATAAGAGAATTCAGATTCACTGAAAATATAGTCTCTTTCATGCCGAATGTTACTTCTTTCCAGATTAATTTAAATTGCAATCATCTTGAAAACACACACACACACACACACACACGCACGCACGCACGCACGCACGCACGTACACACACACACACACACACACACACACGCACACACACACACACACACACACTCACACACACAACTCCAATCTTTTTAACTACCATATTGATTTGGAAACCAAATATACACTGACGCACAATTTGCAAAGGTCATCAAAAGGCCCTGAAAACATTACTACAATAAATAACAACAGTCGGTTGGCTGACTAGTTGAAACAAACATACAGGCCTGACGATGCCAGTATAATCATGTTTGGTTGATAGTTTGGTTATCTGGTTGATTGAAACAGATAATTTTAGCTGAATATTTTTTTAGAAAAAATAGATGTGTAAATATGCATGGAATTTTTTCTTTCCTTTTCCTTTCCCCTTTTTATTCTTTTCTTTCTCCCTCTTTTTCTGTTTTTTTTTTTTTTTTTTTTTTAGTTTATTTGTATGTTTAACATTCTTTGGGGAAGGGAAAACATGATACGGTACTTTCATAATGAAGTCCGTCCAGCATTGCTACAGACCACAGATGAAACTACCAGTGATTGATTCAAAATACAAAAACACCAGCCATCATTACTTGGGACACATATTTTCTTAGTTGGCTAGTCAGTCAGTCAGTCAGTCAGTTAGTCAGTCAGTCAGTCAGTCAGTCAGTTAGTCGGTTGGTTGGTTGGTTGGTCAGTTGGTTGGTTGGTTGGTTGGTTGATTAGTTGGTTGGTTGGTGGGTGGGTGGGTCAGTTGGTTAGTTAGTTAGTTATTCAGTCAGTCAGTTGGTTGGTCGGTCAGTCAGTTAGTCAGTTGGTTGGTTGGTTCGTTGGTTGGTCGGTCGGTCAGTCAGTTAGTTAGTTAGTTAGTTAGTTAGTCAGTTAGTTAGTCAGTTAGTCAGTTAGTTAGTTAGTTAGTCAGTTAGTTAGTTAGCTAGCAGAGGAATAAATCACTGTCCTCTCTCTTAGTGCCACTATCATCACCCAACTAGCATGATGAACAGTGACACAGAGGAACGCTTCTGACACGACAGACCCCCCAAGACCTCTCACACAAAATTAATGATGATGTCAGCAGCAATGCAAGCCATCAGATATCCAGCCATGACAGTGCATCATATCTAGCATCGTAGGCCAGATTCTCTGGAGACCGAGAGCGCCCATCTAATGAAAGGACCCTTAAGAGTTGGGAGGCTGGCTTGAGAAGCAGACGACCTGTTTCCTCTTTCATGAAGATTGCAGTGATAATGAAGCGGCGACGCCGATGGAGTGGTTTAAAAGCGGAAAGTCGTGACGATAAGGGGTTTGGTTTGGTTCGTCCTTTATTTCTTGCATTTTTTGTTTAGTTATCCGGTTGGTTAAAACAGATAATTTTAGCTGAATTTTCTTTTTAGAAAAATAGATGTGTAATGTGAATGGAATTTTTTCTTT
>CM060305.1:140080291-140085291 GCA_030674185.1 Monoplex corrugatus
TTTAAAAAATGTAACAAAACATGATGATAATTACCAGGATATTTCAGCAATTATTTGTACTGTGTTTTTAAAAATTGTAACACTTTTCAGTGATCTTAACAGTGCGATAGCTGCTGCGAAAAAAAAATACGGCAGTGACGATGTTAATGAGAAGACACGATGGCACGCGCAGGCTTTTTTCTGTACACGTCTTTAAGAAAAAAAATTTTTTAAAAACAAGTAGAGCAGCCATATTCGCATTCTCCCTTTTCTTATAAATTGATGTATTTTGAGGACAATGACGGTTCTTTGAGTTTGTTGTCTAGGGCAGTCAGATTACAGGTAAAAGTTTTTGTTTGGTTGGTTGGTTTTTGTTTGTCTGTCTGTCTGTCTCTGTCTGTCTGTCTGTCTGTCTGTTTGTCTGTCTGTTTGTCTGTCGGTTGGTTGGTTGGTTGGTTGGTTGGTTGGTTGGTTGGTTGGTTGGTTGGTTGGTTCGTTGGTTGGTTGGTTGGTAGGTTGGTTTTATTTTGCTTTGTTTTTTTTGGGGGGGGGCGGGGGGTTGTTTTGTTGTTGTTTTGTTTTGTTTTTTGTTTTTTGTTTTGCAATACTATGATGATTATGAGACATGAGAACTTGGATCATCATGATCATGTTACTAAGCTCCATCCTGGATTCCGACTGTGTCACGGGACTGGTCTATTCGCTTCCTTTCAAATTAATGATATCATCCTGGCTTCAACTAGGCTTGAGAGATACAGACACCTGTGATGTTGGTCAGGAACTTCGAACAGAAACAACGAGTGACGCATCAATGACGTGGATGTTACTTGACTGTGGTCTCAGTCTTCCCATTGGATCCACAGTGCTCTTTTCTCAGCTCCGTGTAGGAAAAGCGAGCTGGAGTTTGAAGGAAAAGATCAGTAAGTTTTGAAGGCACAGATGGGATTCGCACCCACAAGCTCTCAGTCGTTTGTCTGTATCGCTAACCACTTTGCCAGGGTGATTGTCCTCTGTTGATGACTTGCTGTTCCAGTAGTTGTTATTGTTGTTGTTGTTGTTGTTGCTGCTGCTGCTACTACTACTGATACTGCTGTTACTGCTAGCTGCTATTGCTTCTACTGCTATTGATGTTTTTGTTATCACTTTTTTCTTCTATTGCGAGGAGGGGGATAGTTCGTTAGCACTTTGTGACTTTTTTCGATCATAGTTGGATATGTTTGGCTTAAACACGGCATGCCTGTTCCGTTATGCTCATAGTTGGATACTTGTTTGACCACGGGCAGTTGACCGATTTGTTTCATAAACATCTTGTAAATACTTGTTTCCGCGGGATCATTTTTCTCTCTTTATCTCTCGCTCTTTCTCTCTCTCTCTCTCTCTCTCTCTCTCTCTCTCTCTCTCCTCTCTCTCTCTTTTAAAAATTATTGCAAACAGCACCATGCATCAATAGAAAGAAAAGAAATAATTAGGAGGCAGGAGATATGTGTTCTTTCTCTCACCGTTTACCATAATATCAGGCTTTATTTGCATATTTTCTGTATTTTATGACCTCCATAAAAAAAACTTCATGTGCGTGTATTTCTGTTTCACCCATGAAAGTGGATTTTTCTACAAAATTTTGCCAAGGACAACCCCTTTGTTGCCGTGGGATCTTTTACACTTACTTAATGCGTATTGCACACAGGACTTCGTTTTATCGTTTCATCCAGGATTTAATGCCAGTAGCTTACATTGTGTTACAGACGAATTAATCTGGGTAATATTTCCAGCTTTACAACAGAAAAACCTGAGGATAAAATCCTCAACAATATCGTCTTTATTTTCAGTCGTACCACAATGTTGGCCTGTTCTTTCGGTGGTATCACAATATTGGCCTATTTTCTCTGAGAGAGCTATTTGTTTCCGTGACGTGAAAAATAAATGTTCATCAAGATCTTTATCAAATAAAACACCACAAAATGTGAAGAAGGCCTGGAGTGAGAACTTACTGATGTGGACGAACTTTGCACAATAGGTATAAATCCTACCTCTATCTTTAAACTACCTGGTGCCAACATACATATTTCTCTTTGACAAAAGAAGAACCTGAAAGTAATTCCGTAATTGCATCGTAGTTATTTTCTGTCGATCGCCGTGTCCGTGTGTTTTTTCTACCCAAGAAGTACCTGAGAAATCCATAACAACTCGGTGAAATCACCAATCACCCACACAACATTGTTAATCATATTGTCAGCAAGCAGCAATTGATGTCGCTGACAGGATCGGATCATCAGTGTGTGCGAGCAAGGACAATTTTTTGTTGCTATCACCACTCAGCACCATCTAAGACAACGAAAAATTAAGTCTACCTCAGTAGTGCAACGAGAAACATCGTTATGAATAACTGACTCTGCAATGTCGGCGTCAGACTGTCTGGCTGGCTGGCTGGCCGGCTGGCTGACTGACTTGCTGTCTGTCTGTCTGTCTGTATGTATGTATGTATGTATGTATGTATGTATGTATGTATGTATGGCTGGCTGTTTTTCTGTCTGTTTGTCTTGTTTGTTTGTCTTGTTTGTTTGTTTGTTTGTTTGTCTTGTTTGTTTGTTTGTTTGTTTGTCTTGTTTGCATGTTTGTTTGTTTGTTTGTTTTGTTTTGTTTGTCACGTTCTGGTTTCTACATGAGAAAGTTTGTGCAATTATCCACCCTCTGAGAATGTTTACTTAACCTTGTTCAGGCTGGGGAAGGTCAAGCAGAGCAGTAGAGGAAGAGAACCCGCCTTCCAACAGCTATTCTGAGAGTAGTGAGTTTTCTACCACACCCCCACACCCCACCACCACCACCACTACCACCACCACTGCCCCACGACCAGCTGAGGGATGCACGACCGCTATGTATTGTTACCTTTTTTTTGTTTCTGAAACCACGTTCCAAAAGATAACTGTGCCTATACTGCCGATTTTTTTTTCTTCGTTTTTCTTGTTCCCTAATTGTGTTTGTTGTAGAAGCTCGTTTCTTTATAAAACGTATGCTAAAACCTGTCTGCGTACATTCCATTTTTCTTCTGTATTCTGAAACTGGTTATTTTTGTGATTGTCATTTTGAAATAGTGTTTTGGTTTTATTGTGTGAATTTTTAGTGTCGTGTATGTTGGTATATCTAATGGTTCACTGTATATGAAAAGTGTGTATGCTGAGTTGTTTTAATGGCTGTCTTGAGAAACTTAGTAGCGGGCCTTTGTCTGAATTTTGTAAGGTCATCAATAACCGCCTGTAAAAAAAAAAAAAGAAAAAAAAAAGGTCTTTGCTGATAAATTTTCATTTTCAGATTTCCAGACATCTGCACACACAAACACACACACACACACAAACACACACACACACACGCACGCACGCATGACACACACACATACAACACACACACAGAGACACATACACACACACACACATCACACACACACACAAACACACACACACACACACACACAACACACAACACACACACACACACACACACACACACACACACACACACACACACACACAACCACACACACATACACACACACACACTCACACACATACACACACACACAACACACACACAACACACACACACACACACACACACACACACACACACACACACACACACACACACACACACACACACACACACACACACACACACACACACACACACACACACTTCAATTCGATATGCGTAAATCCTTCCTCTTTTACCTCCTTCCAAACGAGAAGTTGAAAAGATAACATTTACAGACGCTGAAGCAATTTGACCTGGTAACAGTTTCACGGTCACTGACTCAAAATGCAATCCCAAAATGAAATAGTCAAGCTACGCTAACATGATTTCTTTCTCTTGTGCCTTTAATGACTATTTCGACAAATGTGTGGAGTTTGGATTTCGTTCAAGAGGGATTCATCGCACTCGAGCGATTCCATATGCGCACCACCCAACTCTGCCAGCAATTTTCTGGCTGTCTCTCTGAGCCTGTGCAAAACCCTATGCCACGACAAAATCTTGAAATGGGAAGGCGGCCACGACAAAATCTTGAAATGGGAAGGCGGCCACGACAAAATCTTGAAATGGGAAGGCGGCCACGACAAAATCTTGAAATGGGAAGGCGGCCACGACAAAATCTTGAAATGGGAAGACGGGCACGACAAAATCTTGAAATGGGAAGGCGGCCACGACAAAATCTT
Source organism: Monoplex corrugatus (assembly GCA_030674185.1). Lineage (NCBI taxonomy): Eukaryota > Metazoa > Mollusca > Gastropoda > Littorinimorpha > Ranellidae > Monoplex > Monoplex corrugatus. Next base: position 140,084,476 of record CM060305.1, read on the forward strand.
GAAATGGGAAGGCGGGCACGACAAAATCTTGAAATGGGAAGGCGGCCACGACAAAATCTTGAAATGGGAAGGCGGCCACGACAAAATCTTGAAATGGGAAGGCGGGCACGACAAAATCTTGAAATGGGAAGGCGGGCACGACAAAATCTTGAAATGGGAAGGCGGGCACGACAAAATCTTGAAATGGGAAGGCGGGCACGACAAAATCTTGAAATGGGAAGGCGGCCACGACAAAATCTTGAAATGGGAAGGCGGGCACGACAAAATCTTGAAATGGGAAGGCGGGCACGACAAAATCTTGAAATGGGAAGGCGGCCACGACAAAATCTTGAAATGGGAAGGCGGCACGACAAAATCTTGAAATGGGAAGGCGGCCACGACAAAATCTTGAAATGGGAAGGCGGCCACGACAAAATCTTGAAATGGGAAGGGACAATCTTGAAATGGGCCACGACAAAATCTTGAAATGGGAAGGCGGCCACGACAAAATCTTGAAATGGGAAGGCGGCCACGACAAAATCTTGAAATGGGAAGGCGGCACGACAAAATCTTGAAATGGGAAGGCTCTTGAAAGGGAAGCGACAAAATCTTGAAATGGGAAGGCGGACAAATCTTGAAAGGAAGGCAAAATCTTGAAATGGGAAGGCGGCCACGACAAAATCTTGAAATGGGAAGGCGGCCACGACAAAATCTTGAAATGGGAAGGCGGCCACGACAAAATCTTGAAATGGAAGGCGGCCACGACAAAATCTTGAAATGGGAAGGCGGCCACGACAAAATCTTGAAATGGGAAGGCGGCAACGACAAAATCTTGAA
>CM060305.1:140092791-140100291 GCA_030674185.1 Monoplex corrugatus
ATAGGAACAAAATATAAACAGTTTCTGCTTTCATCTGTATGTCATGGTTGTCCAGTCACAATAAAAAAAAAAATGGCAAGTTACTTTCTTTTCTCTCTAATTCTATGCAGTGATTGAAACATTACGTATATAAGCAAGGAAATGAAGTCTGGAGTTGTTTTGTTGTTGTTGTTGTTGTTGTTGTTGTTGTTGTTGTTGTTGTTGTTGTTGTTTGTTGTTGTTGTTGTTGTTGTTGTTGTTGTGTGTTGTTGTCGCAAGGGATTCATCGTACTCTTCGTTCAGATTATTGAGTTTAACAAAGCTTTCGGTAGGACTTCTGTGCAGACTATCATTATACAACCCCACACATGGAGACGATTTTCAGCCGATATAATCACACTTATCTAAGTTCTTTAAAAAGTGCTGTATGTGGACTTATAGCAGATATACTGACTAGTTGTGGAACTGACAGGGCTGTGGCAGGAATGCTTAATATTTTCGTTTCTTTTTGAGGCCCATCCACTTTGTAAGATCTGAATATGGACTTTATTCTCGTTTCTCTGATGATAAGAAAAGTTATACATACACGAAAAACACTAAATGGACAGAAGACCTTTACTTTGCTGAGAACACGCTGTACCTCTTGCAAAGCCGAAAAGTTCCAGATGCTTGTCATGACTGCAAGCGATTGTGTAACAAGCACTGACTCTACCATTAGTGCCAGGAAAACCAAGAATAATCTTAAAGGAAAACACCAACCTCAAACAAGGGCTCGTGTTGGTAAGATAAAGAAAGAGTGTTAGCTTCAAACATCTTGGCACTTCCACCAACAGCAAGAGAGGTACCGACCGACATAACAACAACAGCAACAACAAAAGCTTTCAGTGTTATGAACACTTGGCCGGTTTAGTGAACTCATGGAAATTAACGTCAAAGGTAAGATATGATGTCAGTTTAATTAAAGTTGTCGCTATGGAATCAAATAACAGCGAACTGTTCCGACGGTATTTGAAAAACAGAAAACAAAACCAGAAAGTCGGGAAAGAAAACAAGAAAGTAGGAAAAAAAGAAAACAAGAAAGTAGGAAAAAAAGAAAACAAGAATAGGAAAAAAGAAAACAAGAAAGTAGGAAAAAAAGAAAACAAGAAAGTAGGAAAAAAAGAAAACAAGAAAGTAGGAAAAAAAGAAAACAAGAAAGTAGGAAAAAAGAAACAAGAAAGTAGGAAAAAAAAAAAACAAGAAAGTAGGAAAAAAAGAAAACAAGAAAGTAGAAAAAAAGAAAACAAGAAAGTAGGAAAAAAGAAAACAATGCAAAGTAGGAAAAAAAGAAAACAAGAAAGTAAGGAAAAAAATGAAAACAGAAATAGAAAAAAAAGAACAAGAAAGTAGAAAAAAGAACAGAGTAGTGAAAATAAAATCAATCAAAAGCAAATATTTTTTGCAAGAACATGAAACAACAAACTGCGGTTTTGTTTTTGGCTTTTTTTTTCAAGAAAAAATAAGAATCAGAGCTTGTTTTCTTTTTTTCCTCTGTCTTGTAAGGCAGTGCCCGCTCCTCCTGAGGCTGACGTCAATTGCACTGATATGTAACTTGCACTCTGAACCCTGACACGCCAGTGCACAAAATTACCACCGGTAAAAGGCGTCGTTTGAAAAGACCTGTCAACAAGTCCGGACGTGACATGGTCAGAAACATCAAGATCAGAGAAATGGTGGGAACTACGTGAGTCCTCCATCAAATTCGTCAACAAAGAATTAAGTGGTCTGGTCATCTGGCCCATCAGTTGACTCAATATCATACAGTAAAAAGATGGCTGGATTTAAAGCAACAGACAGACAACGGAAGACTCGACTGAGGGCGTCAAAGAGACCTTTATGTCATACAGCATTTCTCCACTTCAGTCTTTCCAGCTTGCCTCTGACCGTCAGTTCTTTTGCCTAGTCGAAACTCATAATGGTAAAAGTAAACAGATTAAAGAAATATCTCTTCTAGGGACTAATTTTTTTACCCAATGTCTGTTCTCCAAGGTCTTCAGTGGATACTGCCAAAGCAAAGAAAACAAGGGCGAAAGGTGAAGTACTGTCACAGGGTGGACATGAAGAAATCCCCAGACTGTTGAACAGGTCAGTCCTTTGCAAAAGGCAAAACTACGATAGGAATATTGGTTTTCATCTGATCATTGAAGCCAAGTAACATGGGACCCAGGAGAAACACTTGCCGATGTTGTTGTCACACTTGTTAACGGGTTAACCTCAGGTGATAAAGCCATGAACTGGTTAATCAGTTCAAATCCAGCCTGCAACATAAACGTTGGTCTGCTCGTTGCCCACTTTACGAGAATTGTGACTATTCTGACGATGTCAGCTTTGCATTTCGAGGATTACTCCCAGGATGGTGTATTACAAAAGGAATCAAGATTTGGTGAAATGGGTTTATTCTTGGTGGCTGGTTTGTTTTCTTTTTGGTTTTTTGGGGTTTTTTTGTTTGGTTGGTTGGTTGGTTGGTTGGTTGGTTGGTTGGTTGGTTGGTTGGTTGGTTGGTTGGTTGGTTGGTTGGTTGGTTTGGTTGGTTGGTTGGTTGATTGGGGGTTTTTTTGTCTGTTTGTTTGTTGTTGGTTTTTTGTCTCTTTGTTTCTGTCGTTCTTTCTTTTCTTTTCTTCTTTTCTTTTTTTTTTTTTTCTTTTCTTTTTTCTTCTTTTTTTTCTTCATGATGAACTACACAGATGCACATGTCATTGCAATGTGTCCAGCATTGCTCCAATGACAGACTGATACAAATACAAAACACAAAACCTATATGCTACATAAAAACCTCAGGACCTTGCCAGCTCATGGGATTTATGTGCAGGCTTAAGGCTTGTGCAAGGATTGTTTTTCCGTCTTCTCCATCAGATGGCACCAGCGGCGTCAATGCATATGGAATATATTCCAAGCGAGGAGACGTTATCTTGAAAAACTGAAATTGAAACTCTTGAAGGCAGATGCACCATTGTGGGAGGTAACTCTCGATTTGATACACTTGCACAGTTTATGTTCCGTTCCTCCTCTGTCTCAGTGCCTCGTCCCCACACAGCAAATTGCGTAGACTGAATATCACTTCTTGCCAATTTTGATAGGAAGCATATGAAGCGTGATTAAACTCTCTTGAACAAATTCCAGACTTCAGCTTCTGATAGATGCCAAACTCGGAAGACACGATATAGCTGGCATCTAATCGGGTCTGGAAGACTGCTCTGATTGTCTTACGCATTGCACGGAACAGGAACTCTGCGTTGATAAGTAAATCAAATCCAGTGACACAAACACAAATCAAACTGTTAGGTATTGTGTCTATAATATGAAAAGATGAAGGAATGAATAAACGTGAAAAGTGAAATAAAGTAAACATGCCAGTTCAGACTTTGGGTGCATTAGAGGCTGATTAATGTTTTACGCTCGTAGATTTGACATTTGAAATGAAATTAAAAAATTTTTTAATCCATCTAAAAATAGTTAAGAAATCTTTGCTGACACATTTTTGTGTGTACTTTTACACACGTTCATACACACATAAACACACACACACATACACATACACATGCACATACACACACGCGCGCGCGCACGCACACACACACACACACAAACACACAAACACACACACACACACAAAATACACACAAACAAACTCACACACACACACTCACACACACACACACACACACACACACACACAAAAACACACACACACACTCACACACACACACACAGAGTCACACACACACACACACACACACACACACACACACACACACCCCACACACACACACACACACACACACACACACGTTGATTTAAACCAATCTCATTCTAAAAGCAAAAGCAAACAAACAAAAAAAGAGAGAGAGAGAGAACAAGAAAAAAAATTCAGCGTAGAAGACTCATCTCCTCAGCCAAGAAAACCCAAAACTGCTGATTATATAAAACCAATTTGCAGCGGACGGGGAGTCGGTCGGAAAACCCGCTTGCTACGTACGTCTAATACCACGGTTTTCCGACAAGGAATTGTTAATTTCTCTGGCATCCACACACTTTTTACCTGCCGACTTCAAGAGGTGGGTGGGTGAGTGAGTGGGAGGAGAGTGAAGATGGGTAAATAATAGGAGGACTAGAAGAAGTCATGGTGTTGGTGTTGGTGTCGGTGATGGTGATAGTTGTGGTGGTGGTAGTGGTACACCGTGTGGGGGGGGGGGGGGAATGGGGAGGGAGAATAACTCAGTACTTGGATGTGTTTAACTACATACCCCCTTGTGCACGTGCTAAGTTTGTTTCTGCATTCATCTTCGCGTTTCTGCTTGTCAAAAGTACCTCTTCAAAACGCTTCACTTCATCTTCTCGGAACGGGGAACGAGAAAGAGGCAAACAGAGAAAGAGCGAGAGAGAGAGAGAGAAGAGGAAGAGAAGAGGGAGAGAGAGAGAGAAGAGAGAGAGGGGGAGAGAGAGAGCGAGAGAGAGAGAGACAGACAGAGCGAGAGAGAGAAAGAGAGACAGAAGAGAGACAGAGATAATGATAGAAAGAGAAATAAGAGACAAGGGGGATAATCAGATCTAGTAAAACACAGGTCTTAGGAAAACATTAAATAATTTAAAAGCTATCAAAATTGCAAAAAAATCGCTTGTAAGCACTGAAAAATAAAACGCACACACAGGTATTTATTTCAGCTTTGCCAGTCGTAAACGAATAGGAGGAGCAATTCGGCAAACAGAGAGAGACAGAGACAGAGACAGACAGACAGAGACAGAGACAGAGAGAGACAGATAAAGAAACAGAGAGAAATCGGGTACTAGGGAAAAGTCTAAATCGGGTAGTAGGGAAAAGTCTAGGTTTAGTAAAACACAGCTTTTGTCGGTAGAAAACAATGGGAGGTGCATTTTAGCTTGCAAAAAACACAGGAGATAGAGAAAGAGAAAGTGAAAGAATGAAACAAACTGAAATTTTATATTCCTACGATATACATATTAGAACATAAGTCAAATTGCTGCTCCGCTGTTGCTAATATATTTATACAAAAATAACAACAAACTGGTACTGCAAAGATATTAAAGTGTTAAGCTATTAAGACTCACAAGAAATGAAAGAGACAGAAACAAAGACTACTAGTAAGAAAAATCCACAGTGTGTGTGTGTGTGTGTGTGTGTGTGTGTGTGTGTGGTGTGTGTGTGTGTGTGTGTGTGTGTGTGTGTGTGTGTGTGGAATGAGGGAGGAGGTGAACTGTGTGTATGTGTGAATGAAGGGGGGGGGAGTATAAAAAAGTCAAAAATGTTTTGATTGTAAAGTCTGTGAATCGAGACAGTATGGAGCACACTGATTATGCGTGAGATATATTTCCCATCGAAACTGTTTTATTGGTTACTCTAAACGGCTGTATGTTTAAAACACTGATGAATATTCATCACATCAACATTTATATTTGCAAAGAGCAAAGTCTGAAAAATAGCAGAGAGAAGAGATAGGAAGAGAGAGAGAGAGGGGTGGGGTAAGGAGAGAAGGATAGACAAACAAATAGGCAAAGAGAAAGACAGAAGCAGAGAGAGACAAAGACACACAGACAGACAGAGAAGGAGTGAGGGAGCGAGAAAGAGAGACAGACAGAAACAAAGAGAGAGAGACAGACAGAGAGAGAGAGACAGAGAGAGATTCTAGTCAGTATTTTCCAAATGCAAAGACAACGACAGATTTGCTTGGCCAATAATTTCCTCTGCCACTAATCAAAATCTATGTAACACCGACAGCGAGAAAGACAGACAGACAGACAGACAGATAGACAGACAGACAGATAGAGCGAAGAGAGAGAAAGAGGGAAAGAGAGACTGCCGCCCGTCGAAGCCCAAGCTCAAAGCAAAGCCACCTTCGTGTAAACTTGAAAGCCGTTACAAGGTAGGAGGGAGCAGGAACAAGACGCATGGGCGAGAAGGGAGCACGGTAAAGTACGGCACATATGGAACGGAGGCAGGGCACACACACACACACACACACACACACACACACACACAACAGCAAACCCGTGTGACTCACGTGTGTTAGAGAGGCGATGATGTTGTGTGTGTGTGTGTGTGTGTGTGTGTGTGTTGTGGTGTGTGTGTGTGTGTGTGTTGTATACCTTGCTGCGATTCTCCAGAGTTCTTGAAGAAGCGAGAGCTGCGTACCCTAGGCCCAAGAGGCAGGTACCCTACCATACCCACGCGCCATATATAGTCATGCCACGGCTGCTCTTCGAGGAACAGCCGCCTCTCTCTCTCTCTCTCTCTCTCTCTCTCTCTCTCTCTCTCCTCTCTCTCTCTCTCTCTCTCTCTCTCTTCAACTATCCATACACACCTCGTACCTTTCCCACCCACCTCTTCTCTCTTTTCATCTCATCCCACCTAATGCCTGCCCCTTTCTAGGCGCAGATTCGGCTTACCTGTGTGTTTTTGTTGCAAAGACTTTTCGTCTACCGCCACTCTCTTTCTCTGTCTGTCTGTCTGTCTGTCTTGTCTGTCTGTTGTGTGTGTTGTTGTGTGTGTGTGTGTGTGTGTGTGTGTGTGTGTGTTGTGTGTGTTGTTCCCGTCTGTCTGTCTCTCTCTCTCTCTCTCTCTCTCTCTCTCTCTCTCTCTCCATCTCTCTCTCTGCTCTGTTTCTCTCTCTCTCCATCTCTCTTCTCTCTCTCTCTCTCTCTCTCATCCTCTCCTCTCTCTCTCTCTCTCTCTCTCTCTTCCATACAGAAATTTGTGTGAAGCATTTATACACGTGGCCATTTTGTCTTTACCACTTCGTCCCCCCTCCCCCTCACCGCCTTTTCTTATATTGTTTATCGTTCTTTTTGTTGCCAATGAAATGGTAACCTTAATGCATGCTTGTTTGCATTTCTGTTTTTTTATTCATTTATTTTATCTTATTTATTTTATTTCATGTCATTCTTTTTATTTCCTTTCATTTTATCTTTTTTTTTTGATGGTGGGGTTGTTTTAAAATTTACTTATATTTATTTCTCTGGTTTTACTTTTTGCATTATTTTTGTATTTTTGCTTGTTGCTTGCTTTATTATATATATACATGTGTGTGTATATATATATATGTGTGTGTGTGTGTGGTGCGTGCGTGTGTGTGTGTGCGCGCGCGGCGAGTGTGTGGTGTGTGTGTGTGTAGAATAACAAGGACTAGCTGAAAGACAGATCCCAAGGGACTTTGTGCTACTATCTTTGAGTACTAAAGTGTTTCAATTCTCTCTCTCTCTCTCTCTCTCTCTCTCTCTCTCTCTCTCTCTCTCTCTCTCTCTCTCTCTCTCTCCACTTTCTCTCCCCTTGCCTATCTTTCTCTTGCCCTATCCTTTTTACTTTTCCTTCGTTTGTATTTTTGTTACTCTTCTTTCTTTTCCTTTTATATTGCAGTGTTAATTTGCACATTTTGTTTTTATGTTCTGTGTTTTATTGTTTTTTTTTTGTTGTTTTTTTGTTTGTTTGTTTTTATTTGTTTGTTTGTTTGTTTGTTTGTTTTGTTTGTT
>CM060305.1:140110291-140122791 GCA_030674185.1 Monoplex corrugatus
GGTTGACTGGTTGGTTGGTCGGTCTGCTGGCTAGTTGGCTGGATGGCTGGTTGGTTGGTTGGTCAGATAGCTGGCTAGTTGGCTGGATAGCTGGTTGGTTGGTCGGACAGCTGGCTAGTTGGCTGGAAGGCTGATTGGTTGACTGGTCGGTCTGCTGGCTAGTTGGTTGGATGGCTGATTGGTTGACTGGTCGGTCTGCTGGCTAGTTGGTTGGATGGCTGATTGGTTGACTGGTCGGTCTGCTGGCTAGTTGGTTGGATGGCTGATTGGTTGACTGGTCGGTCTGCTGGCTAGTTGGTTGGATAGCTGATTGGTTGACTGGTCGGTCTGCTGGCTAGTTCGTTGGATGGCTGATTGGTTGACTGGTCGGTCTGCTGCTAGTTGGCTGGATAGTTGGCTGGCTGGATGGTTGGTTACATGGTTACCTAACTAACTTGGTAGGTCGGTTGGCAACAACGGGTATTCAGTCTCTGTGCCAGAAAAAGTATTTTCTTGTACTACTTATCTGAAAGCATGATCAAGGAGTGCATCCGTGCGCCAAGGGTCAACGAGGACTGGAGTTCAAAACCTCAGTGGTGTTGGGTTTGTCTGGAAGGGCTGTGTGTCTGGCTTGATAAAAATTAAATCATTATCGTCTGATCTCACCAAACGACAATTGCCGGAAGCAACACGCTCAGTTCTGCCCTTGTCTAGTGCAGACGCTTAAAAGGTTCATTTACCGCTTTGACTCTGATGCGTTAGTTGGTTGGCTGGTTGCTTGCTTGCTTGCTTGCTTGCTTGCTTGTTTGCTTGCTTGCTTGCTTGTCAGTCAGTTAGTCAGTTAGACAGTCAATCAGTTAGTCAGTCAGTCAGTCGGTCAGTCGGTCGGTCAATCAGTCAGTCAGTCAGTATGCCAGTTAATCAGTTAGTTTGTTAGTTTGCTCGCTCGTTCGTTCGTTCGTTCGTTCGTTCGTTCGTTCGTTTGGCTGGTTGGTTGGTTCGTTGGTTGTTTCTTTTCGCTTGTTAGCTTATTTTATACATACACGTTCGTACTTTCGCGCGTGCACACATATACGCATGCATGCACACACACACACACACACACACACACACACACACACACACACACACACACACACATACACACACACACACACACACACACACACACTCACACACACACACTCACACACACACACACACACACACACACACACACACACACACACACACACACACACACACACACACACATACACACACACACACACACACACACACACACACACACACACACACACACACACACACACAGATCGAGAGAATATCAACTATATACTCGTATGTGCCGTGTATGTTGATGGATGAAAGTAGTCGTTTCCTTTCCTGTCTGTTTATCTGTTTTTCTGTCTGTCTGTCAATCTGTAAACAAACATGCAGTTTGATTGAGCATCCATTGGTGTGCTTGTTGTTATCGTTATTTTCGTCGTCATTGTTGTTGTTCTCGTTCTTCTTGTTGTTCTTGTTCGTTTGTTCGTTCGTTCGTTCGTTCGTCGTTCATTCGTTCGTTTGTTCGTCCGTTCGTTTGTTCATTCGTTCGTTCATTTGTTCGCTCGTTCGTTCGCTCGCTCGTTCGTTCGTTCGTTCGTTCGTTCGTTCGTTCGTTCGTTTTATTACGACTTCCTCTTTAGACCAAAGAACGAATCATTTCATGGGTGTGAGAATTCATGAAACGAATGGAAGTTTGTAATTTGGGAAACCTTCAAACAGACGTGGTTGAAAGTGTTGAGTTAAACACAGCCAGACTGTAACTCCCACAATCTCATGATCAAAAAGGAGCAACACAGACAAGCGCTGTGTGTAATAAAGGTAATCAGGGCTGAGAAAAATGTGAAACAGCAGGTAACGTGCACGATAAGAATGTGGGCTGAAAATTGAAGCCATGGCCACGTTGATATAAAATAATATTCCGTTTAATGATAAAGAAAATAATGAAACACATGTGCTAAATCTAAATGTTCATTTTTAAACTTCCAATGTATAAAATATCATGATGTATATTCTGTATGATATGTGGAGTTCATGTGTCAACATTGTCTTTTCATATGTGTACATTTTTTGTTGTTGTTTGCCATTCTTTGTTGCCATATAGTATGTTAGATGTCCGTTTGTTGTGAAACAAAAGACGAATAAAAAATAAGTTTAAAAAAATAATATGATAATAAAACGAGATAAAAAAAAAACTGACTGACTCATAGATGGTGATTGGGACTAAAAAAAAATGTGGCCATTCAAACATGTACACCGAAATCTCTTTGTAACCCTAACCTGCTGACAGGTAGCCAGAACTAGAGTGTACAAGTTGTGTGTGTGTGCGTCTATACCAAGTCAAGTACAAATAGTCATATTCATATTCATAGTCATAGTCATGGTCATACTCACAGTCATAGTCATAGCCATAGTCATAGCCATAGTCATAGTCAGTCATAGTCATAGCCATAGTCATAGTCAGTCATAGTCATAGCCATAGTCATAGTCATAGCCATAGTCATAGTCAGTCATAATCATAGTCATACTCACAGTCATGGTCATAGTCATAGTCATGGTCATGGTCATAGCCATAGTCATAGTCATACTCACAGTCATAATCATAGTCATACTCACAGTCATAGTCATAGTCATGATCATAGTCATACTCATAGTCATAGTCATAGTCAGTCGTAGTCATAGTCATAGCCATAGCCATATTCGTATTCATATTCATATTCATAGTCATAGTCATAGTCATAGCCATAGTCATGGTCATACTCACAGTCATAGTCATAGTCATAGCCATAGTCATGGTCATACTCACAGTCATAGTCATAGTCATAGCCATAGTCATGGTCATACTCACAGTCATAGTCATAGTCATAGCCATAGTCATAGTCAGTCATAGTCATACTCACAGTCATAGTCATAGCCATAGTCATAGTCATAGCCTTAGTCATAATCATAGTCATACTCACAGTCATAGTCATAGTCATGATCATAGTCATACTCATAGTCATAGTCATAGTCAGTCGTAGTCATAGTCATAGCCATAACCATGTTCGTATTCGTATTCATATTCATAGTCATAGTCATAGTCATAACCATATTCATAATCATATTCATATTCATATATGCCATAGTCATAGTCATATTCATATTCATAATCGTAATCATAGTCATACTCATAATCACAGTCATAGTCATAGTCATAGTCATAGTCATGGTCATAGTCATAGTCAAAGCTATAGTCATAGTCATAGTCGATAGTCAAGATCACTGGTGTTTATCGATAGAAAACATTCTTTTAGGCAAAATCATAGAATTCCGCCCTTCCTGATCTATTGTTTAGGTTCTAACCCAGCAGAAGCTTTTCCTTTCTTCACATCTGTTCTTTCTATTATTTCAGGCAGATTGTACTGTCGTGGCTGTCGCGGGAAAGAAAGAGCTGATGGTCATCAGTGAGCTGGAATGCCTGAAGAGGAGAAAGGCCGTCAATCCAGGTCTTCCTTGGTCTGCATCTCGCTTTAAATCCAGCAGCAGCACATGACAACAACCTTGCTTGTGGTCTCTAGTATCAGCCATTTCAGAAAGCACATGTGCTGGCTTTCCTCGTGGTTGGAGAAGTTAAATTAGCGATGAAGACAAATTTACACTTCACTATAAAGTAATCCTGAGTGAAGATACTTTTCTGCCACCTCTTGCCCAGCGACTGTTATGTTATGGACAATGTTTACCACTTTTCTCTACAGTACTCAATCATACCAATTTTCACTACATACCACCTATTCTATCTGTCACTTCATGACACCTATTCTGACCGTCTTTCGTTTTATAATAAATTGTATATTACTGTGCTATCTGGTTGGAAGCGTTCTTGGCGGTTGTCGGGAAGAATGAGGTTTGCTTAGGGTCTGGTTGCATGTTTCTGGACTTGTTGTGGAAGAGAGTTCTTGAATGTTAAATAGAACCAATACTGTTGTACGGTTGCGAGGCGTGGACAGCAACAAGCAAAATCAGAACAAGATTGAGGCAGCCGAGATGTGATTTCTAAGAAGGATGTTGAGAGTTCCATGGACAGCAAAGAAAACAAACGAGACAGTCTTGATGGAGGCAGACACAAGAAGATCATTCATAAGGAAGATTAGGAAAAGGCAGGCAACATTTATGGGCCATTTTATGAGGAAAGGGGAATTGGAACACCTGGTCACAACGGGAAAACTGGAGGGAAAGAGAGCACCGGGTAGACCCAGGGAGAAGATACTAGACGGACTTGCAGAGTGGCTGAAGACAAGGAGGGTGGAAGAGATGCTTGAGGCAACAAGAGATAGAGACAGATATAAGTCTATAATCGCCAACGCCATGCGGCAAGGCACATGATGATAATGATGATGTGGTGTTGATGCTGTAGACCTTTGGATGATGAATGGAGCAGATCGAAGGGGTGCTTTGCTGGAGGGGTGGAATATGTCTATTGTGTGAGGGTTCAGGGCTGCGACGATGTACGGGCGGCTTGTACACTGTAGTTCTAGCTACCTGTCAACATGTTGGGGTTAGTTCGCGGCCATCTGTTTCATGGGACATCGCAGGTCTAGGGTAACAAACATTTAACCATCACACCTCCTATACCTGACGAGAAAATTTCGAAGGAGGCAGACACAAGATCATTAATAAAGAAGATTAGGAAAAGACAAACAAAATTTATAGGACATTCTATGAGGAAAGAGAAATTAGAGCACCTGGTCACAACAGGAAAGCTGGAGGGAAAGAAAACACCAGGCTGACTCAGAAGAAAACATTGGACGGACATGCAGAGTGGTTGAGGATAGAGAGGGTGGGAGATTCGCTTGCAGCGACAAGGGATAGACTCGTATGGAAGGTCATGATCGCCAAGTCATGCGTCAGGGCACATGATGATGATGACATCCTATACAGTTGTTTTGATGCAGATTGATACAATGACAGACGTTAAGTAGAACATCAAGACCTTGCTAACGTGTAGAGTTTGTACACAGGCTTGTAGCTTATACCATGACCATTTTGAATCTTCTACAGCGTGTGCTGCCTGTAGCGTCAGTGCATAATTATAGAAATTATTCCGAGCTCATAGACACTGTCTTTAGAAACTGAAACTGAAACTTCAGTCGTGTTCTGACCAAGGGATACACTATTCGCTTCTCTTTGGTCCGGAAAGTTATGGTTAGTTCAACTTCTCACAATACGAAATGAAAAAAAAAAAAACTAAAAAATCTGGTGATATCGCTGTACAAATCTCTCAAAAGGATAGATGTCTCGTAGATATGTATTTGTCTAAATCTTGTTTTTATCACAAGGTTTTGTTTGTTCAAAAATTGTTTAGTTTAAATTGATAAGTGACGTTTTTGCGCTTACAAGATATTTTTGATAACTTGATTTATTTTGTAATCCACACCTCTTCATGAGGGATATGACCAAAACGAATAAAACATCTGAAGTCTGGTGTCTCTTTGGTCCGGATGGAGCCCTACGTTAAAGCTCATCCAATTAACCAGTTCATGTCTGTCCAGGACGTGGAACAATGCACTATGATTTATAGGGTTTAGATGACCACTTTTTAAGGAGCCCCTTGGTCCACTGGTCGTTCATCATCGTTATTTATGAACCGAGCCAGCCGCACGTGCGTTGAATGACACGTGGAGTAGCTGTCAATGTTGTTAATGGCTTACAGCCTTGCAGCCTCCTTCTCACTCATCGTTTGCATTAAAAATATCAGCACGAAGAATTATTTTTTCTTCTTCATTTTCATATCACGTATACAATGCCTACCACATTCTTCCTCACTTTCCTTCTCGTTGTATTGTTTTCATGTACTTAAATGTATCTGATTTCTCATTCATGAAAAGTCCAAACACTTTCTATTCCACGCTGCAAGAGTCAGTTCGGAGTAATTTTTGAGAAAGTACCAATGTTTGTCTGACTGTTAATGAGCGTGAATAACTTCAGTTCATTTCACCGCTCATGTGATTTCTCTGTTTAACCTGACTTAACACCAGCTTAGCATTGTCATTACTTAAATAAAGGCAGTGCTCCCTTTTCTCTTGTTACAACCATTGCATTGAAAGGGAACAAGTACCACTTCAGGACCCAATACGACCAGGATAACAGCCTTCATACTGTCACCACCTAAATAAACATTGGTCATCTACCAAACCTAAAAACAGTCATGGCGGTCTTTCTTTTCTCGCGTCTTATGCCATTCAGATAAAAATCAGTAAACATCATCCCCATAATAAATGAACACCAGAGACATCTTTTCCACCAGTATACCAAACAAACAGGCACATGTACCAAACCAGTTAGGGTATCCCCTCCTCTGTCCAAACAAAACCTGGGTATGCGTACTGTCACCAAAACAAAAGTAATGTGTTCCTTTCGATTTCGTCTTCCCATTAAGACTATCCAAAGAAAAATAGTATAACTGCCGATCAAAAAAAATCGTGAAATGCATTCTTCCACCTGAGAAAGTTAACAAGGAACACCCGAAGGTGCTGAACGGGGCCCAGAGCTGCAATGGCTCACCAATGACAGGACAGTCACCTCCAGTACCCGACGACACACGGTGGCCATTTCTCCAAACGAAGGGAGCTGCCCATGCGCTATATGATCCATTCAGACCCAGTCACCCAATCATCAGTTATTTTGTTACCAAATAAAAAAGTAAATCAACAGAAAAAAGATTGAGTGCATTTACCAATACTAACTGGAACAGAACTATCCATCAAACAAATTAAAAATGGGCACATCTACCACCCTCCTGAATAAAACCAACTGAGAGCCTTTTCCTCACCGACATAAAACCACATTAGCCGTCACCTCTCTATAGCTTCAGTTGCATTTATGACACAGGGAAATTGTCATGTGCTGTTAATAATAACAAACTGCAACGCGATGTTTTTAAAATCATAAAGTAGCATTCTATCTTTCCTATACACTTATAGAAAATTTGGACAAAAATCCTCCTTCTTCTTTCTCCTCTCTAACACTCATCATCATCATCATGTACCCTGCTGCATGGCGTTGGCGACCATGGTCCTCCATACGAATCTATCCCTTGTTGCTGCAAGTACGTCTCCCACCCTCTCTGTCCTCAGCCACCTTGCAAGTCTGTCCAACAATTTCTCCCTGGGTCTACCTGGTGCTCTCTTTCCCTCCAGTTTTCCTGTATCACCACCATCGTATATTCCCAAGTTTATCATGGCCAAGCCAAAACACGGAAAGGGTCAACGACTTAAATAGGGGATCCTGTGGAGCACCTTCGTCCGGTAGGGACCGTCTCTACCACTACCCTCACGAAAACAAGGCTTTTCCTTCCCTCTGGCCACCCGCCTCCAATGCTTTTCCTCGTAATCAACGCTGGAAGTGGTGGAAGGAAACAGCGTGATTACAGGAGGCTCATCGCTCAGGAGCTGAGTGCCACTTTGTGCAGGGCTGGAGTGGAAGCATGTTAGAGATGCGCAAGCAGAAACTCGAGGACACTCGCGTGCCATGAGGTACAATCAACTCATTTGAAACTGACGTGGATTTTTTACGCAGTCTTCAGGACGTTTCTTACTGGAGATGGTGATCATGGCATTTTTTATTCTACGGTAACTGTTATCTTTTAAATGTCTTTCTTTCATTCTTTCTTTCTTTCTTTCTTTCTTTCTTTCTTTCTTCCTTCCTTCTTTCTTTCTTTCATTCTTGCTTATCTTCTTTGGTTGGTTGGTTGGTTGGTTGGTTGGTTGGTTGGTTGGTTGGTTGGTTGGTTGGTTGGTTGGTTGGTTGGTTGGCTGGTTGGTTGGTTGGTTGGTTGGTTGGTTGGTTGGTTGGTTGGTTGGTTGGCTGCTTGTTTGCTTGCTTGCTTGCTTGCTTGCTTGCTTGCTTGCTTGCTTGCTTGGTCGGTCTGCTCTCTAGTTGGCTGAATAGCTGGTTGGTTGGTTGGTCGGTCTGCTGGCTAGTTGGTTGGTTAGTTGGTTGGATGGTTGGTTGGTTGGTTGGTTGGTTGGTTGGTTGGTTGGTTGGTTGGTTGGTTGGTTGGTTGGTTGGTTGGTTGGTTGGTTCGTTCATTCGTCCGTTCGTTCGTTCGTTCGTTCGTCCGTTCGTTGGTTCGTTCGTTCGTTGGTTTTGTTTGTTTGTTTATTTGTTTGTTTGTTTGTTTGTTTGTTTGTTGTTTGTTTGTTTGTTTGTTTGTTTGTTTGTTTGTTTGTTTGTGTTTTAATGTGGCAGGCTGGGATTGAACTCGAAATATCAGGTCCTAAGTCTGTGATTCTGTCCAAAGAGCCAGCAGCCCGCGCAGAGAAGAGAAATGACGGCGGTAAGTCTTCTGTCACAAGCTAGAATGCACCGAACAAAAAAAAATACCTGAGGCAACCAATCGTTTGCACCAGGGCTTCTCTTTCTCTCTCCCACTCCTCTCCCTCCCTACCTCCCTCCCTTTCTCTCTCTCTCTCTCTCTCCCTCTCTCTCCTGTTTTCTCTCTCCTTTCTTTCTTTATTTCTGTCTTTTCCTTTATTTGTTTCTCCACAGCAATAGTCACTAAAAGACAGGTCAGGCGGAATAATCGATTCATTAGTGTGTCAGTGGAGCATTGCAGAGTTACAGGATTCTGGGATACGTGCATGCCATGACATCAGTCACTGCCAGAGATTGCAACTGGGTGTACTCATTAGTCAGTCACTGGAATCCTGCAAGTAATGCAGCAATGAGAGACCTACCGGGTCGGAGATACTTGCAAGGAGATGTAACCACGCTAACAATTATAAGCGTGTCACGTAAATTCTCTACCAATGGTTTACGTTCTGCGGTTCTGGAATCTGTCCATAGCCAGTCTTCCAGTTTACCTATTCTGGCAATCTGTGTATAGCAAGTCTTCCAGTTTACCTGTTCTGGAAATCTGTGCACAGCCAGTCTTCTGGATTACCTGGTCTGGCAATGTGATCATGTCAGTCTTCCTGTTCACCTGTTCTTGTAATCCATACATAGCAAGTCATCTGGTTTACCTGTTCTGGCAATGTGATCATGTCAGTCTTCCAGTTTACCTGTTCTGGCAATGTGATCATGCCAGTCTTCCAGTTTACCTGTTATGGGAATGCGTGCATAGAAAGTCTGCTGGTTTCAAGAAACACAATTTAGACCCAAATGAACTGAAAAATTACAGGCCTATCTCTAATCTCTCTTTCTTGTCAAAACTCCTTGAAAAAGTCGTCCTCAACCAGCTGAACTCTCACCTGTCTGCCAACAATCTCCTCAATCCTTTCCAGTCAGCCTACCGCCAGTGCCATAGCACTGAAACTGCCCTACTACACATTCTCAACAATCTCCTCCTTGCAAATGATACTGGCAAAGTCTCTCTCCTCACACTCCTTGATCTGTCTGCAGCTTTCGATACCATTGACCATGGTATTCTCCTTTCTAGACTTCATCATACTTTTGGCATCTCTGACATTGCTCTCTCCTTTTTCACTTCGTATTTATCAAACAGAAAACAAACTGTTCTCATCAATGGCACTTACTCTCAACCTGCATACCTGACCTGTGGTGTTCCACAAGGATCTGTCCTTGGCCCTGTTCTTTTCACTCTTTATACCTCCCCCCTGTCCACCATCATCAACTCCCACTCTATAAAACACCACTTCTATGCTGATGACACCCAACTTCAAGATAGTGACTCACCTGATAATATACAGCGCCTGTTGACTCGCACCACTGAGTGTTACTCGGACATTAAGAACTGGATGACACACAATAGACTTCAGCTTAATGACGACAAGACAGAAGCTATCCTCATTGGCACCCGTCAGAAACTTTCCCAGCTGCCTCCTCTTTCTCTCCCATTATGTAACACATCAGTCCCAATTTCTGATTCAGCTAAAAACCTTGGTGTCTGCATTGACTCTACCCTGTCCATGAACAACTTTGTTTCTCAAACTGCCAGATCTTGCTACTATCATCTCCATCGTATAAGCCTGATCAGGAAGTATCTCTCTGTCGAAACAACTGCAAAACTCGTTCTCTCCTTCATAATGTCTCGCATTGACTATTGCAATTCACTCCTGTCTGGTCTTCCTGCATCCACCATTCACATCCTACAGCGCATTCAAAACAATGCTGTACGCCTTGTACTCAAAAAGAAAAAAGCTGACCACATATCTCCTCTCCTGGCACAACTTCACTGGCTCCCTGTATCAAAGCGCATACAGTACAAACTAGACACCATGTGCTACAAAAGCCTCAATAACGCAGCCCCCGATTACCTGTCAAGCCTACTTGAGATCTATGTTCCCTCACGTACCCTCCGCTCTGCCTCCGATCCTCTGACTTTTCGCTTTCCACGCACTAAGCTCAATACCTATGGTCCACGAGCCTTCTCTGTTTCTGGTCCACTCTCCTGGAACAAACTTCCTCTCTCAGTCCGTCAGCAACCTACTTTTGCCTCCTTCAAGTCCGCTCTCAAAACTCACCTTTTCTCCTCTGCATAAAATCCTAACCTCACTCAACCCCCCTCTGCAGCCTGTCTCCGCTCGGAGGGGAATCACTTTGTTTTAATATATAATTGTATATGATGTGCTCTCTGTGGTTTTCCATTGGTTTTATTCTTGCTTTTATTGCTTTTATTCTTTTCTCCCCATTTGTGGCCATGCATGTGTGTGTGTGTGTGTGTGTGTGTGCGTGCGTGCGTGCGTGTGTGCGTGTGTGTCTTTTCGGCGCTTGGATTTGATTTTGTCGAGATTTGCGCTATATAAATATTGTAATTATTATGTATGCATGTGCGTACGTATGTATGTATGTATGTATGTATGTATGTATACGCTTAGATTTATGTATGTATGTATGCATGTATACGCTCAGCTTAGATTTATGTATGTAAGTGTGTAAGCATGTATGTATGCATGTATACGCTCATATGTATGTAGGTATGTATGCATGTATACGCTCAGCGCTTAGATTTGATTTTGTCAAGATTTTGCGCTATATAAATAAAATATATTATTATTATTATTATTTACCTGTTCTGACAATCTGTACATAGCCAGTCTTCCAGTTTACCTGTTCTGGTTATCCATGCATAGCAAGTCATCTGGTTTACTCGTTCTGGTAATCTTTCCATACCCAGTCTTCCAGTCAACTGTTCTGGCAATCTGTCCATAGCCAGTCTTCCAGTTTATCAGTGTGCATAGCCAGTCTTCTGGTTTACATGTTCTGGCAGTTTGTGCATAGCCAGTCTTCTGGTTTACATGTTCTGGCAGTTTGTGCATAGCCAGTCTTCTGGTTTACATGTTCTGGCAGTTTGTGCATAGCCAGTCTTCTGGTTTACATGTTCTGGCAGTTTGTGCATAGCCAGTCTTCTGGTTTACATGTTCTGGCAGTTTGTGCATAGCCAGTCTTCTGGTTTACATGTTCTGGCAGTTTGTGCATAGCCAGTCTTCTGGTTTACATGTTCTGGCAGTTTGTGCATAGCCAGTCTTCTGGTTTACATGTTCTGGCAGTTTGTGCATAGCCAGTCTTCTGGTTTACATGTTCTGGCAGTTTGTGCATAGCCAGTCTTCTGGTTTACATGTTCTGGCAGTTTGTGCGTAGTCAGTCTTCTAGTTTACAAGTTCTAGTAGTTTATGCGTAATCAATCTTCTAGTTCACCTTTTTTCCAATCTGTGCATGATCAGTCTCGCAGTTTGCCTGTTCTGGCAATGTGTACATGGCCAATTCTCCGTTACATATTGGTCAGTAATGTATAGAGGTTAATACTGTACAGAGTTCATGACGTATAGAGGTTAGTGATGTACAGAGATCACTGATGTATAGAGGTCAGTGATGTCTAGAGTCAGTGATGTATGGAGGTTAATACTGTACAGAGGTCATGATGTATAGAGGTTAGTGATGTACAGAGATCACTGATGTATAGAAGTCAGTGATGTCTAGAGTTAGTGATGTATGGAGGTCAATAATGTACAGAGGTCATGATGTATAGAGGTCAGTGATGTCTAGAGTTAGTGATGTATGGAGGTCAATAATGTATAGAGGTCAGTGATGTATGGAGGTCAATGATGTATAGAGGTCATGATGTATAGAGGTCAGTGATGTCTAGAGTTAGTGATGTATGGAGGTCAATAATGTACAGAGGTCATGATGTATAGAGGTCAGTGATGTATAGAGGTCAGTGATGTCTAGAGTTAGTGATGTATGGAGGTCAATAATGTATAGAGGTCATGATGTATAGAGGTCAGTGATGTATGGAGGTCAATGATGTATAGAGGTCATGATGTATAGAGGTCAGTGATGTCTAGAGTTAGTGATGTATGGAGGTCAATAATGTACAGAGGTCATGATGTATAGAGGTCATGATGTATAGAGGTCAGTGATTTACAGAGATCAGTGATGTATGGAGGTCAGGGATACATAGAGGTCAGTACTGTACAGAGGTAAGTGACAGCAAGCAGGTGAGGTTAGAGTAATAAACAGATAAGTTCATCCAAGCC
>CM060305.1:140125291-140135291 GCA_030674185.1 Monoplex corrugatus
GTGGTGGTGGGGGTGGTTAAGAAACCAGACTGTCCACTTGTGGAGTTCCAATTACAGCGACCAACAGAAAACCGATTGCACAAAAACTATAGTCTCGTGTTACTTCACAAAGAAAAGCAACAGTCACAGCTGTCATCATTTCAATTACACTCATATCATCCAATCCTGTTTGCTCTTCAGCTGCATAAAAATATGCTGTTTCTTAGGGCAAAACAGTTGCTCAGTGCTGTACTCTCTATCATTAAAAAATATCGGCCCGTAGCGAGACAGGCATCCTCTTGTTTCGTAGCGTTTAAACCTCTGCTGTGATGTTTATTTTTATACGTCATTGTTATAGTTGATCTCATCGTCGTCATCGTTGTTATAGTGATGATGATGATGATGATGATTGATGATGATGATGATGATGATGATGATGATGATGATGATGATGATGATGATGATGATGACGACGACGACGACAATGATGATGATGACATTGTTGTTATTTTCATTGTTGTTGCTGTTGCTGCTGGTACTGCTTCTGCTGTTAATGTTGAAATTGCGAGGGGTAAGACATCACTTTGAAAAGCTGAAACTGAAATTGCTGCTTCGGCTGACGATAATGATGATGATAAACTGTTAAATATGCTGTTTATCTGTCTAGTTCGTTGTTTATTTAATAGATACGGTGGACTTCCTATGAAATCAGAAGATCTTTCTCTTAATGTCCAAGTTGATAGTTATAACAAAAATAGGGAACTGACAATTTCAACCTAATGCTCCTAAATAGGATAAGGCCGGAGATAGATCCATTTCTGAGGAAAAACCAAAACGGGTTTCGCCAAAACAGATCGACATCAGGACAAATACTCACAATCAGACATAATTATTGGAAGGCATAAAAAACAAAACCTCCCAGCTGTTCTCCTATTTATCGACTTTTCCAAAGCTTTTGATTCATCCACCAAGGAAAGATGAAGGAGATTCTAACTGCATATGGACTACCCAAGGAAACAGTAGACGCCATCATGATGCTGTATCAGAATACCCACTGTATGGTTCGCTCCCCCAACGGAGACACAGACTTCTTCAACATCACTGCTGGAGTCCTTCAAGGAGATACGCTTGCCCCCTACATTTTCATCATCTGTCTCGATTATGTGCTGAGGAAATCAGTGGATAAGAACAAAAAACTCGGCTTTACCCTCACAGAACAGAAGAGCAGACGCTACCCTTCGGTAAAGATAACAGATGCGGATTACGCTGATGACCTGGCTGTTCTCGCAGACTTCTTAAAGGATGCAACATCTCTCCTTCACAATGTCGAAAAAACAGCAATGGAGATCGGACTCCACCTCAATGCCAACAAAACAGAGTTCATCTGTCTGAACCAAGACGCATCAGAAGGTATGAGAAGTCTCAATGGAGATACGATCAAACAAGTTCAAGACTAAATACCTTGGTAGCTGCATTGACTCCACAGAACAAGATGTCAACACCAGACTCGGAAATGCCTGGGGCGCACTAAATCAACTGGACAAAATCTGGAAATCCAATCTATCAGACAACCTGAAAAGGAACTTCTTCCGAGCAGCAGTAGAGTCCGTTCTTACATACGGCTCAATCTCTTGGACTCTAACAACGACATTGGAGAGGAAGATTGATGGAGCATACACACGAATGCTGCGTGCAGCCCTGAACAAATCCTGGAGAGAACATCCAACTAACAAAGAGTTATATGGCAAGATCCCATCAATCAGTAAATCAATACGTCAACAAAGACTGCGCTTCGCGGGACACTGCTGGCGTAGCAAAGAAGAACTGGAGGGGGATGTTCTACTAAGGAGACCCAGTCACGGCAAACAAAGACCAGGGCGTCCAAAGAGGACCTTCATCGATCAACTGATCGATGATACGGGCTGTCAGTATGATGAACTACCTACTGCAATGTCTGACAGAGAAGGATGGAAGAAACGTGTCATGGATAGCCGAGCAAGCTCGACATGATGATGATGATGATGATGATGACAATTTCAACATAAAACCTTGATACATCAAACACGATTCAAATAAAAACAAGACACAGTTCCCAAAAGTTAAATGTATCCTGGACATATCTATCACTGCCATGTAAAACCACCTCTCACTCCATCACTAAATTAGGACACAACTATCACTAATCATCATCATGATCATCATCATCATCATCATCATCATGTGCCCTGCCGCATGGCTTTGGCGATCATGGCCCTCCACTTGAATCTATCCCCTGTTGCTGCAAGTACATCTCCCACCTTCTGTTTTCAGCCACACTGCAAGTCTGTCCAATATTTTCTCCCTGGGTCTACCTGGTGTTTTCTTTCCCTCCAGATTTCCTGTTGGGACCAGGTGCACTAATTCCCCTTTCCTCATGAAATATCTATATATTTGCTTGTCTTTTCCTAATCTTCTTTATCAAAGATTTTTTTTGTGTTTTGGTTGGCCGTGATAAACTTGGGAATATATGATGGTGGTTTCCTGTTGCCTTCCATCTACTACCACTACTCAACTAAAATCAGCAACAAAAATTTAATGTTCTTCCCCCTACTCAAAGTAACCCTTATTATCTCTAGCTTTAGGCACAAGTTATCAATAATGATAAAGATTATATAATGCAGCTGTGGGGGATGGTGGCTTACTGCTCCATCTGTTTCTGTAATTATAGACTTGAACTTCATCGTCACGGAATACCTAGATGAAAACAGGGACAGGAAACCTTCTTCTCTCTTTACTCCACAGCCACACAAAACCAAGACTACCCTCCCATTTGGCCACCTTCCCGACTCCTTTCTACGTAATCAGCGTTGGAAGAAGTGGAAGGAGACAGCCCGCCACGTAATTACAGGAGACTCATCCTTCAAGAGCTGAGTGCTACTTTGTGTAGGGTTGGAGTGGACCAGGTGAAAGATCCACAAACAGGCACTCAAAGACTTTTGCGTGTCATGAGTTGCAAAAATTAAAAAAATTTTAAAAACCCAACTAATGTGAAACTGGCATGGATTTTATCTCCACATTTACAAAATATTTCAGTGGAGGCGTTGCTAGTTGAGATCAGTTTGATTGTTTTTATGAGGTAACATTTCATTTCATTTGTAGTCCCTGTATTATACATCAGTCAGGGATCAGTCTGTACATTCTCAATCGTTCTGGAGATATCGTTTTCACAATTTTTTTGTCTTCTTGACAAGCTTCGCGAATGGCTGTCATTGTTTCTTAACCGTGATGACACAAAGATGATTAAGTCGCCTATCTGTCTGTCTATCTGTCTGCCATACCAAGCTGCCGAGACAAAGATTGAAACACGTTTTGTCGTGTTTACAAAGTAAAATTTCATAGATTGAATTTAAATTTTCGGAGGCATGGTTGACTCAAGAGCAAACAGTTGTGAAAGAATAAACATTTGCAAGAACGCTTTTCATCTCACAGCAGGCATCCCCTCTCATTACAGAACTTTTCCCTCACACACTGCCATTCGCTAGCAAAATAAGCCTTCTGAATAATAGTAAGTTAGTCGTAAAATATTGTAGCCTAGTTTTGTTGTTGTTGTTGTTGTTGTTGTTTGTTGTTGTTGTTTGTTTCATTTCGTTTTTGTTTTAGGGTGTTTTTTTGTTTTGTTTTGTTTGTTTTGTTTTTCTTTTGATTTAGTTTGGATTTGGGGAGAAGTGTTTTTTTGTTTGTTTGTTTTGTTTTGTTTTGTTTTGTTTTGTTTTGTTGTTTTTAACTGATCACCACTGCGGAAATCTGCTGAGATGAGATGTTTGCAAACATGAAGAGTACATATTCGACATAAACTATTCATAAATCTCACTGTCGTGTCATTGTTTGACACACGCGGTATGACATAACTGTCATCTAAAGTAGCAAGATATTAGCACTCATGAGACACACACACTCTCACACTCTCTCTCTCTCTCTCTCTCTCTCTCTCTCTCTCTCACACACACACACACACACACACACACACACACACACACACACACACCACTCTCTCTCTCTCACTCTCTCTCTCTCTCTCTGTTCTCTTTTCCTCTCTCCTTTCTTTTTCTCTCTCTCTCCTTCATGTCTTTTTTCTTTTGGTCTTTCTTGTTCTATCCCAGGTTACTTTAGCCATAATAATCCAGGCCGAGTACTTGAGTCATTAGTATGGGATACGTGCATACTGTGAATCGGTCATTACCAGGGATGGCAGGCAGGTGTACTCGTTACTCAATCACTGGAACTCTGCGAGTGGTGCAGCCCTGAGAGACTTGCCAGGTTGGAGACACCTGCATGAAGATGTAACCATGCCAACACTTATAAACCTGTCACGTAAATTGTCTGTCAAGTGATTTAAGTTCTGTGGTTCTGGCAACTTGTGCATAGCCGGTCTTCTGCTTTATTAAGTTCCAGCAGTGTACGCCATTTCTGTCAGTAACGGGTCGTTTGCCAGTAAGTGTAGGAAGCCATCATCTTCTTCTTCGTCGTCGTCGTCGTCTTTTTCATCATAATCATCGTCATCGTCGTCGTCATCCTCATCTTTAAGTCACATTGCTTTTTCAATCTTTCTTTAAAATAAATAACAATAGCCAGGGTGGAGACTGATTCATGTTACCCGAAATATTTGGTCTGCTGTCTGTCTATCTGTCTGTGTGTCCGTCTCTCTGTCTGTCTGTCTGTCTGTCTATCAGTCGGTCTGTCTGTCCGTCCGTCCGTCCGTCCGTCCGTCTGTCTGTCTGTCCCGTCGTCTGTCTGTCTGTCTGTCCGTCTCTTTGTCTGTCTGTCTGTCTGTCTATCTGTCTGTCCGTCTATCTGTCTGTCTGTCCTGTCTCTGTCTCTGTCTCTCTCTCTGTCTCTCTCTCTCTTCTCTCTCTCTCTCTCTTCTTCCTTCTTCTTCTTCTTCTTCTTCTTCTCTCTCTCTCTCTCTCTCTTCTCTCTCTCTTGTCTCTCTCTCTCTGTTCCCTCTCCTTCCCTTGTTCACTCTTTCTTCTCTCTCTGTCTCTCTGTCTCTCTCTCTGTCTCTCTGTCTCTCTGTCTCTGTCTCTGTCTCTCTCTCTCTCTCTCTCTCTCTCTCTCTCTCTCTCTCTCTCTCTCTCTCTCTCTCTCTCTTCTTAGAAAAGCTCTATCTTGCTCTACGTCGAACAGTCAGTACCCCCTGCAATGCCACAAAATAGTCTGGCGCCAATTCATTATCAGTTTATCCGATGGTTTGTAGTCCGTTCATTTTCCGTATAAATGCCACTGTGAAGCTGGTTAAGAAGGCTATCAGTGGTCCCTGATTTGTTTAGTCTGTTCGACACACGAATTAAAAGTCAGACAAGAATTAAAAACAGCTTAAGTACATGGGGAATGGAGTTTTTTTGTTTTTTTGTTTTTTTTTGTTTTTTGTAGAGGGGCTCCCCATGTTTCATGTGTCAGGTATCCAAGCTGACATGATGAATAGACACTTTCCAATTCTTCAGATAGGCTTTCTCAATATCGTATTCCTTGCCTTGTTCCTCTATCTTGCTGCGGTTTCCTTGGATGCTGTGTTATGTTTTGGGCAGTTTGGCACCAAGACACGAAATAAACGAAAGTGGCCAATGGCGAAGGAATTCGAAGATGACGACAAACAGAAACCAGTTTCTGCACATACTGGTCACTACTCCCCTCGCCCGGTGAATTACTGATATCAATACATCGCAGATGCACATCAGAAATAGCTGGCAGAATCGGCCAAGCCAAAACAGCATTCAAGAAGGCGAAAAGCATTCTTACCAACAAATTCCTATCAATTAACATCAGGAAGAGAGTTCTTGAATGTTATATAGAACCGATAATGTTATACGGTTGTAAGGCTTGGACAGTCAACACGCAAAGCCAGAACAAGATTGAAGCAGTCGAAATGTGGTTTCTAAGAAGAATGTTGAGAGTTCCACGGACAGCAAAGAAAACAAATAAGACAGTCTTGATGGAGGCAGACACAAAAAGATCATTCATAAGGAAAATTAGGAAAAGACAAGTAACATTTATAGCACATTTTATAAGGAAAGGGGACTTAGAGCACCTAGTCACAACAGGAAAGCTGGAAGGAAAGAGAACACCAGGTAAACAGACCCAGGGAGAAAATATTGGACGGACTTGCAGGTTGGCTGAAGACAGAGAGGGTGGAAGATGTGCTTGCGGCGACAAGAGATAGATGCATATCGAGGGCCATAATCGCCAACGCCATGCGGCATGGCACATGATGATGATGACGATGATGATGATGATGATGATGATGATGATGATGATGATGATGGTATTTACAAACCAATTAAAACTTGCTGGAGATTTTCTTTCTACTCCCCCCTCCTCCCCTTGATATAGGCCTTTATTTACACCTGGAACATATGACATGACAAATAACCACCAGTAGGAATGACAAATCCATAACCTGAACCGATGTCACTGCTGACCCGTTTAAGGTTAACCCTTTGATTCCCGCATCCTATCTACCTACTGCAAAAAATTAACTCTCTGATTCCCTAACCCTATCCACCTGTAGGAAGCTGATGGATAGGATGAGGGAATCCAAGGGGTTAAGTTTTTGCTTTTCTAACATGGTTGACAACGCAGGATTCTGTTGGACAAGGTGCCGGAGTGAAAGGGTTAATTAATCATCGGTCAGCATTCGCCCCAAACGTGCTGCTTCATTAACAACAAACGCATTAAGAGTGGGATGTGTGTGTGTGTGTGTGTGTGTGTGTGTGTGTGTGTGTGTGTGTGTGTGTGTGTGTGTGTGTGTGTGTGTGTGTGCATGTGTGTGTGTGTGTGTGTGTGAGAGAGTGTGTGTGTATGTGTGTGTGTGTGTGTGTGTGTGTATGTGTGTGTGTGTGTGTGTGTGTGTGTGTGTGTGTGTGTGCATGTGTGTGTGTGGTGGGGGGGATGTGGTAGAGGTACTAGCTTTGGCACTGATTTGTAATGACTTCAGCTTACCTGACTCTAGGGCGGTCAGTCCCAACTGAGAAGTGCAGTTTATACATCTGTGAACTTGTTAAGTGGAATTACATCGAAAACCTTTCACCTTTGTTCTGACTAAACTTCCAACACTCCACAAACTTTGACGAGTCAAGAAAACCTTTAAAATATCAGAAAGAAAAATAAACCTTTAAAAAACGGTTAGAAAGAAAAATAAACACTGCATTATATTTTCTATTTCAACTCTGTTGGAAGACAGAGCTCACAGACGGAGGCAGGGAGTAAGGGAGAGAGAAACTGAAACTGAATCTGAAACTGAAACTGTTTATTGTCATTACCCGAAAAGGTCTTTTGACAAGGGGGATAACACTTTTCCAGTAGTGCGACACATAATCCACTCTTTGTATGTGCGCAAATTCTTCACGCATAATCAAAAAATATATATATATCGAACATCCATTCCTTGAACAGTCGAACATATTCAAATTATATATAATGAACAATCATCCATTTTATCAGTATTACATGATGCAAACAAACAAAATTTCAGAACAGTGTTCCTACATTCAGGCCTATAATTTGTCTAGGTTTAGGCAAACCAAAATCTTTTTCACACACCCACACCCACCCACACACACACACACACACACACACACACACACACACACACACACACACACACACACACACACACACACACCCATACACACTCACACGCGGGCGCGCTCGGCACACGACACACACACACACACACACACACACACACACACACACACACACACACACACAACACACACACACACACATCAAAACTGTATTATGATGATACATCTGGGCTCGACCACCCAAACCTTACATTTAGTGATAATGATATAATCTTCACATAACTGCCCCATAATACTCTGTTAATAAGGGACATAACTATGCCTTTTATTTATTTTTTTGTTATTGTTGTTAACATGTATAGTAGACCCTTAAGTGTCTATATATCCTTTCAATATCCACTTCTAACATATTCTACAAATACACCATGATTTTCATGTTATTAGCTACTCTTAAATTATCGGCAAACAAAGCAAAATAAAGCAAATGAAAACAGCTCTTTACAAAACAGAGTCCATAATAAAGCGGCTTCTTTTGGAGTTAACGTAATATAGCCCACGTCAGTCAAAAGAGTTTAATCCCAGTATGATATTGTCTCGCAGAGCACTATTGTCGGGCTTGTAGGTGTTTATGTCTTATTTGTTGTGCTTCCGTAATATATAGTGCCATTGATTTGATTATGACTTCGTCATCAGACGACAAAATAAATACAACATCTTGTCTTTTGGCCATGTCGGATTCAAAAACTTTGCATTTTCCACGTATTGTGTCAAAAATTTGGCATTGGAATAAAAAGTGTTTTTCATTATCGACATTGTTGAAAGGGAGAGAGAGAGAAGAGAGAGAGAGAGAGAGAGAGAGAGAGAGAGAGAGAGAGAGAGAGAGAGAGAAGGAAGAAGAAGAAGAAGATAAAGAAGTAGGGAAGGAGAGAGAGATGGTAGAAACAGATGGATGGAGACAAAGATGGAAGAAAACAGAAAAATAGGGGGAAGAAAACAGACAGACAGAGAATAGATTAAGGGAAGTAACAGACAGAGAAGGGCTGGAAATGACAGAGACCAAATACAAAAGAAGGAACCAGACAGCTAGCATCCACCATCACCAGTCTGAAAGCAGATCCTTTATACACTCTGAGAAACAGAGACACAGAGGTAAGGAAGAGAAAAAAAAACACGTATACACACCCCTCCTTACATATACTCACACAAAGAAAGACATACGGAGAGAGAGGAGACAGATACAGAGAGAAAGAGAGAGAAAGGGCGAGAGAGTGAGTGAGTGAGAGAGAGGAGAAAAGAGAAGAGAGAGAGAGAGAGAAAGAGAAAAAGAGAGAGAGAGAAGAAAGAAGAGAAAGACAGAGGAAAGAGAGAAAGAGAGAAAGAAGAGAAGAGACGAGAGAGAGAGAGAGAGAGAGAAAGAGAGAAAAGAGAGAGAAAGAGAGAGAGAAAAAAAGAGAAAGAGAGAGACAGAGACACAGAGAGAAAGAAAAGAGAGAGAGAGAAAAGAGAGAGGGAGAGAGAGAGAGAAAGAGAGATTCAGAGACAGAGACACACAAAGAGAGACAGACAGAGAGACAGAGACAGAGAGCCATTCCAGCCACTCAGTGAACACCCTCCTGTTTGTTGTCTGTGTACGTTTCCAGCAAACCTGCAGACCTCATGACTCGCCTCAGCGGTTGGTAGCCACTGGTACATCCTGCAGGCAGCCTTTGATGTCCGGTACCACGGGTAGAAAGCAGGTATCTGACAGGTACTTTAATCCTTCCCGGGAATCTTCTGACAGTGGCTCACACCTGGAAGCCGTCTGTGGACCTTCTTTACGGCTGTTCGTTTATTTGGAATCTGGAGGCCGCACTCACAGCAACTTTTCCTGAATAAACATAGCCGTGGACATAGACATTGAAGGGATGAGAGGTGGCTGCAAGGTTCCAGATATCTACTCGGATTGATGAGAGGCATAAACTGAGACAGAATTGCAACTAAGTGATTTCACAGGATATCGCTGCCATTCTTTAGCCCCCCCCCCCCCCCACCACCACCACCACCACCACCACCACCCTTTTTTTTAAATAATTATTTTGTATTACAATATACATCAACAAACGATATGGTAACAAACGATGATACAAAAGTTCAGGCATATAATACATGAAATTACAATGTTGATGTGCAAAGAACGTGAAACATACATAAGCATACATAACAACATTTAAAACAGTGATAGATTCATCGTGAACGTCAACATATCTTGAAGTAAATCCATTGTCTGCTGAAAGAACTTGGCAGATAGACGTACGTTAAAGGTTTAAACTGGGCAAGGAAACAATTATTTTGACAATATACTGTTCAATGTTGGATCTTATGTTTAGTCATCTTTAAAACGCAGGTACTGCTGTAAGATATTTGTCAATCTTTCACCTAACAACAAATGGTTCGCTGTTTTGCTTGGTCTCTGATATTGT
>CM060305.1:140140291-140160291 GCA_030674185.1 Monoplex corrugatus
TGGTTACATATTACAATATAATACGTATTAAGTGTATTTTTAGCTCTAGGGAAATGAGATATGCCGAAGCAATTTTAGGTAAAGTAGGCCGGGTTTTTGTTGTTGTTGTTGTTGTTGTTGTTTGTTTGTTTTTTGTTCTGTTTTGCTTTGTTTTCTTTTTAATGTTTTAGTGTCTTTAGTTATGTTTAAATTTGTATTGAGGTATGTTATTGAAATCCCCTGTATGATAAATTGGAGGGAGTAGTCAACTCCAGGGCATGTCCTTCGATTATGTGCGCGAATGCATTGATACGTGTGCTTAATTTTCTGTTCCTTTTTTGTCCCCTGTTGAAGTACTGTGTGTGTACTGAAACGGCTATAGCCCTGAAATGCTCTACTTAGTCGGTTGGGCTTTAGACATCAATAAAAATAAGAACACATCGTCAGGCCATATGTAGCGATGAATGTGGCCGTTTTTCAGTGGGGGGGGGGGGGGAGCTGGGGGGTCCCCATTTTCTGCCATGGAGTTTGGCGGGCAGCTGACTTTAGGTCGGCCATACCTCTTGTTTCTTCACTTGATAGAGGTGATATCATCATTTAATCCTGCAAGTGATGTGATCATTGATAGAGCTGACGGAACGTAGCAGTCGACACGATCTTCGATCATTGCATTGGGGCAACAACAAAAGAATTCGGATTATTGTCATGTAATCGCATTGAATTGGTATAACCTGTTTTGATATTATCATGTTTTTATTTCACAGAATAAAAGTCTTCAGCATAAGGAGGAAAATCGACTCGAGTCGAAAAAAATATATTATTTATCCTTCTGGCATCTGGAAGATTCCGTTGGGCGGCCAGCGGAAGGGCAAAAGGGAAAACATACGTATACCTGATCTTTTTAATGTGTTTGTTGGCGGGGTTGAGGGAGGGGGAGTGGGGGAAGGGGGAGGTGGGACAGGGGGAGGGAGCAGAGGGGATGTGCGGTGCATATGCAAGGGCTCTTCTTTAATATGTTATCACCTTTCCCTTACCTCCAAAGAAAACGGTAAAAACTGTCCGAAACGTTATTGCGATGCAACGCTGATACTTCATGCTCAACCAGTCGCTGAAGAAGCTGAATCACTTACGAGCCAGGTATATGAAAAGGCGCCAGGCACGAGTGTTGAGATTACGGCACGGCTGTAGATGAGTCACTCACTCGCCGTAGAACAGATGTTCGGAAAGTGAGGTGGGGGCTAACGTGAAAACATGTCTGCACCGACACCAGAACCAAAACAAATGGTTGGGCCAAGTTAGATAATCTCCCATTTTTTTCCAGAAAATTAAAATCTGCAGCGGCTGCGATGACGGTATCATCATCGTCGTCGTCGTTGTCGTCATCATTATCATCGTCATTGTCGTTGTCGTCACATTCATCAATATTATGATTGTCAAAACAGCAATTAGGAATAAAACAGCGGCAAGTTAAAAGTACATTCTGGACACAGGGGAAGTAATCTTTTGGCTTTTCTTCGCGGGAAACTAGATTATTGTTCCCTATGGGACTGTTGCCTCTTTCAGTCTTATATAACGACCGCACATTTTAAGCTGGAATAAAAATGAATTGGGCTATACCCATAATGACTTAGTTTATATCTATTCAATCGTAAGCATCAACAGATTTGCTTTTTGTTTCTATGGTTGGTTGGTTGGTTGGTTGGTTGGCTGGTTGGTTGGTTGGTTGGTTGGTTGGTTGATTGGTTGTTGGTTGGTTGGTTGATTGGTTGGTTGGTTGGTTGGTTGGTTGGTTGATTGGTTGGTTGGTTGGTTGGCTTGCTTGCTTGCTTGCTTGAAAATGTATAAATTGAAAACATTCTAATCAAGTAGAACATGAGTGCACGTTCACACACACACAAACACACACACACACATGGACATAGGCACACACACATACACACACACACATGCATACACACATGCATACATACATACATACATACAAACACATACATACATGCATATATACATACATACATACATACATACGTACATACATACATACATACGTACATACATACATACATACATACATACATACATACATACATATAATTATACATACATACATACATACATATATACATACATACATACATACATACATATATACATACATACATACATACATACATGCATGCATGCATACATACATACATACATACATACATACTCATCACTCATTCATGTTACTCATTCGCTCGTTTATTACTAACAGAATACATACAAAATAAGATGGAGGGGGAATAAATTGGAAGACAGAAAATTGAACAAAGAGAGGGATGAGACAGACAGACAGATACAGACGTACATACACAGACAAACAGGCAACGACAGAAACAAACGAAAGAAAAACAGACAGACATAAAGACTGATATTGACAAATGAAGAAAGAGAAGAGAGAGAGACAGAGACAGACAGACAGAGAAGGAGACAGAGAGACACAGAGAGAGAGAGAGACAGAGACAGACAGACAGACAGATAGAGACAGAAAGAGACCGAGGGAGACAGAGAGCGATGATAGATCTGAATAAACGTTTCTTTTTTTTCTAAACGTTGAAGCTTTTTAAAAGCCTGTATACATGATCCATACTGAGTTGTTGTTTCAGCATCGTCTTCCAAAATGCATGGCGAGAAAAAGCTGCCAGCTTCGGTATTCGTCAGCATCCGTGTCGGTAAACATATTACATTCCCGTCATCACGCCAAAATCCACACATCCGCTGTACATCTATTCTACAGACTGGTTGAGAAGACAAGAAGTTTTGCACATGTTGGTAAACCAAAACTATGCACTGTCAATGTCGACGATAGGAATAACACAAATTTTGCCATCGGAATCATTATCATCGTCGAAGGGTCATTATCATCACGAGGAGATGGATTACTCCATATTCGTTACATCACTCGAGCCATGCACTAAAAATCCAAACCTTTTATGGCATGAATGTCTGAAGCTTGTCATAAAACGCACACGTTTAGGAGATCTTGAGGTCCAGAAATAAGAGAAGAAAAAAATAAAACAGCACGGAAAGGACTGAAATAGGAACGTTAATTATCCAGTGATCATAGTGATGATATTTGCAAATTACTACAAAACAAGATATATTGTAAGCCTTTGGAATGTTTTTCTGTTGGTTTAGGATGTTTTTTTTCCTATTCCAAGGTCAGACAGGATTCGTTTCACTAGGCACGATCCATTTACATCAGCCATACCTCTCGATTATATATTTTCTCATTCAGTCGATGATCATATGCTTATATTTTCTCTTATGCATTGTTTAATAGTAGGATCCTTTACATTCCAAACACTACTCTTAGCTAATGCATCATAGTTTTCATTTTAGCCCTTTACCCTCTTCAGGACAAAACAATATGAATATGACATGACCACTTTTCAAATTACAGAATTTATCTCACTTTCGCTCTGATACCATATTTACTCAAAAACACATTATGATGTCATTTTAGTCAGTTTGTTTCCTTTCTCACACTAGACAGAGCAGCAGGGAAGTTTCAGTCTTTTTCTCCTAATTTTTGTATCTGGTGTTTGTTTGCTCGTGATCCAACGCTTGGTAGCCGAAAATGTATGCCTCTCTTGTCTGGCTGTATTAAATACGCGTTCTTATTCTTTTTTCGTGTTTTTTCTGGTTCCTTTGGAATGTTTACCAACAGGATGTGGCAAAACCATGGCATCAGACTCACCACAAAGATTGCTATGTTCAGCACAGTGGTCCTGAGTTCTCTTTGTTCTGCTGTCAGACCCAGACTACTTATCAACGGCACATTCACGCAGCTGGAACATTTCCGTCAAAATATTTACAACACCACGTGGCAAGATCGAGCGTCCAAACTTTAAGTTCTCAAAAAGCGTGGCTTGCTAAGCAGTGTCCACTAAGCAAGTGCCAGTTTAGCTTGACAGGACACTGTCTATCATCATCATCGTCATGTGCCCTGCCCCATGGCGATTATGGCCCTCCATACGAATCTATCCCTTGTCGCCGCAAGCACATCTTCCACCCTCTCTGTCCCCAACCACCTGCAAGTCCGTCCAATATTTTCTCCCTGGGTCTACCTGGTGCTCTTTTTCTCTCCAGCTTTCCTGTTGTGACCAGGTACTCTAATTCCCCTTTGCTCATAAAATGGTCTATATATTTTGACTGTCTTTTCCTAATCTTCCTTATCAATGATCTTCTTGTGTCTGCCTCCATCAAGACTGTCTCGTTTGTTTTCTTTGCTGTCCATGGAACTAGTTTACTCTCAACAATCTTCTTGGAAACCATATCTCGGCTGCCTCAATCTTGTTCCGGCTTTGTCTGTATGGAAGACAAAAGACAAACCGCATCCCAAGGATGTTCCTAATATGGAGAGCTGCAGCAAGGACATTGTTACCAAAGAAGACCACCAAAGCGATATAACGAAACACTCTACGGCATCAGCACCACCAGCTGGGAAGAAGCTGCCCAGAAGAGAACATACCTGTGATAGCAATTCATACAAGGCGAAAATCACGTTCGTACACCACAAAGGTAGAGCTGTATTCAACACAAGAGGGACATGCCGGCAGACGCAGAATCCGGGGAAGCAGGCCTCTCTGCCATGCCAGTCCTGTGAAAAGACATGCGTCTTCGGGATTAGTATTCTATCCCACTTGAAAACCCACACCAGGCTCTGAAGACCGGTGTATCTTCTCATCTGTCCGATTGACAAGAGAGTTCATCATCACTATTATCATCATCACCATTATCATCATCATCATCATCATCACACGACATACATTTACCAGTTTTGATTCTACCCTACGATTATCTCCTACCCCGCTGTTCACATTCCTATTCTAAGTCATGTCCTTCACCCATGCACTCTATCTACTAAACCACAGCCGCCCCCCGCCCCCCCCCCCCCCCCACACACACACACATAATATACATATATATGTATATATGTATATATATACTCGTACATATGTATCATGAAAAGGTCTCTGATATACATGTATCTATGTCCAGATACAAAGAGGCCAGCCCTGTGTCTTATCACCTGTATTAAAGGCTTATCAAGTCTGTAACGCCTTCCTATCTGCTCTCAATATTGGGACATCTGATCTTCAAACATCCACATCTCTCTTTTGCATCCACCCCCTTCTCTCTCTCTCTGTCTCTCTCTGTCTTTCTCTGTCTCTGTCTCTATCTCTGTCTCTCTCTCTCTCTCTCTTTCTCTCCCTCTCTCTCTCCCTCTCTCTTTCCTTCTCTCTCTCTCCCTCTCTCTCTCCCCTCTCTCTTCCCTCTCTCTCTCTCCATATCTCTCTCTCCCTCTCTCTCTCCCTCTCTCTCTTTCATTCTCTCTCTGTCTGTCTCTGTCTCTGTCTCTGTCTGTCTGTCTGTCTGTCTGTCCTCTCTCTCTCTCTCTCTCTCTCTCTCTCTCTCTCTCTCTCTCTCTCTCTCTCTCTCTCTCTGACTCTGAGAATTCGGAAACACATGAAAATAGAATGAGAACGCACGTTTGATTAATGAAAGTTTCGGTTTACTGGCCTTTGTCAAGCATACACAAAAACCAACTAGAATATTCACTATCATCATCATCATCATCATCAGGTGCCATGCCGCATGGCGTTGGCGATCATGGACTTCCATCTGT
This sequence comes from Monoplex corrugatus, assembly GCA_030674185.1. Classification (NCBI taxonomy): domain Eukaryota; kingdom Metazoa; phylum Mollusca; class Gastropoda; order Littorinimorpha; family Ranellidae; genus Monoplex; species Monoplex corrugatus. The sequence continues at coordinate 140,145,945 of CM060305.1, forward strand.
CTCTATCTCTTGTTGCCCCAAGCATCTCCTCCACCCTCCTCGTCTTCAGCCACTCCGCAAGTCCGTCTAGCATTTTCTCCCTGGGTCTACCCGGTGCTCTCTTTCCCTCCAGCTTTCCCGTTGTGACCAGGTGCTCCAAATCCCCCTTCCTCATAAAATGGCCTATAAATGTTGCCTGTCTTTCCTAATCTTCCTTATGAATGATCTACTTGTGTCTGCCTCCATCAAGACTGTCTCCTTTGTTTTCTTTGCTGTCCATGGAACTCTCAACATTCTTCTTAGAAACCACATCTCGGCTGCCTCTATCTTGTTCTGGCTTTGCTTGTTGACTGTCCACGCCTCACATCCGTACAACAGTATTGGTTCTATATAACATTCAAGAACTCTCTTCCTGATGTTAATTGATAGGCAATTGTTGGTAAGAATGCTTGTCATCTTCTTGAAAGCTGTTTTGGCTTGGCCGATTCTGCCGGCTATTTCAGATGTGCATCTGCCGTCTGATGAAATGACCGTTCCCATGTATTTAAACTTATTAACCTGTGTCAAGGTTGTGCCATTTGCTGTTATTTTGCATGAGGGGATTTCATGTTTTTTTACTGATCACCATGACTTCAGTCTTCCTGCTGTTTAGTTCCAACCCCTTACCGTTGCTTTCTATTTCCAGTATATTCACAAGGTTTTGTAGGTCCCTTTCATTTTCTGCAATTAGCACGGTGTCATCTGCGTATCGAATGTTGTTTACCATTTTCCCTCCAACCTTTAATCCAGGGTCTTCTTCTAGGTTTCTCATGATGTTTTCGCTGTAAAGTGAAAACAGATCTGGTGACAAAACACAACCCTGTCTGACTCCTCTTTTTATGTTTTGGAAAGAGCTTATATTGTTTTCTATTTTCGTTGCAGCTGTTTGTTCCCAGTACATATTTCTGATTATTCGTAGATCTTTTCCATCAACATCTTTTCTATTCACTATACATACGACAAAAACAAATAACAAATCAGATAACTTTTCAATCAAGCCAGATTCCGCTCGTTAAAATCTCCAGCTCTGGAGAAATGTTAAGTGTTTCTGACCACACAGCAGATGCAATCCGATGGCTGAAAAGTTTGCGATGTACAGGACAGTAGCATTTGGCACACACGTCAACATACACATCAGAAAACTATCAGTAAGGGTCTCAGCGTGTTTTGACAGCTGTGGTACCCATACATCAAATAGCCAACCTGTACGAGCTTGGCATCTTTGGCCATTAAGATACTAACTGACCATTAGCAGGCCTAATTGGTGTAAAGGCACAGTTCATACTTTCTAACCTGACCGCACATATTCCCGTTTGGCTACGAGTGAAAAAAGAACTTTGAGCGTGCAGTTTCCAGTCAATCCAGCTGTAAATGGGTACCTGACCCTATTTGGGGTTGGATAAAGTAAAAGCAAAGAGGGAAGGGAGATTGGCATCACCTTCATAATGCTGGCCCGGAGAAAAAGTTGAAGTCTCGACCACTTCACTCCCCTACAGCATCAAGGTGACGGGATCACTTTTTTCTTTCACTTTACTTTCCAAGCGGATGTCCAATGGAGTCAAGATGGCGTCATTACATGTTAAAGAACGTGTAGGAAAACCCGTCCTTTGCATAATCAAAGTGATTATATGCTGAAAGAGGTTCGATTGGCAGTGCATCATCTTGTCTTTTGATACAGAGTCAGGGGGAAAAAAAAGATTGTTCAAGGTATTTGTTAATCGTAATCGCCTTTTATATGTGTGTGCGTGTGTGTGCGTGCGTGTGTGCTTGTGTGGAGAGAGAGAGAGAGTGTGTGTGTGTGTGTGTGTGTGTGTGTGTGTGTGTGTGTGTGTGTGTGTGTGTGTGTGTGTGTGTGTGTGTTGTGTGTGTGTGTGTGTGTGTGTGTGTGTGTGTGTGTGTGTCTGTCTGTCTGTGTTTTAAGGGAGGATTTGGATGATTAAATTTTCGGTCGCCTTTTATATGTGTGTGCGTGTGTGTGCGTGCGTGTGTGTGCGTGTGTGAGAGAGAGAGAGTGTGTGTGTGTGTGTGTGTGTGTGTGTGTGTGTGTGTGTGTGTGTGTGTGTGTGTTTGTGTGTGTGTGTGAGAGAGAGAGAGAAAGAGTGTGTGTGTGTGTATGTGTGTCTGTGTGTGTGTGTGTCTGTGTGTCTGTGTGTCTGTGTGTCTGTGTGTTTTAAGGGAGGATTTGGATGATTAAATTTTCGGTCGTTCTTTTTTTTTTTCCTTTGATTTGATTGTGGTTGTTGTTATTGTTGTTGTTGCTGCTGCTGTTGTCGTCGTCGTTATCTGTGGAGCGTGGAGGCGGTATATGGTCAATGTGCCCCTTCCTCTTCCCTTGAAATAAATGTGAACAATTATGGGCACAAAATCCCAACCATCTGTTACTGCAGTTGTACTAAATCTGTCTTACATAACTATGTGTATTTCAAAGATAATGTACAACGCAAAATGCACAAACTGTGTTTTATGCACAAAGCACAAACTGTGTATAACTACATAAAAAATAAACTCGTTAGGTTGCAGTTTGATATCTAATTTCTTAGTCTAAATATATGCAAATTCTTCTTGATATTTCTCAAACTTATTGTGGTGTAATTATTTTAAGTTTGAACGAAACTGGCGAATTTTTGACGGCTCTTTCATGTCAAACTGATGTCCATGAAATGTGCAAAAAATAATTACATATATGGCTATATAAATATTTATAGATATACGAACTCACTCTGCATTTAATTGTACATTACTCTCTTTATATTCAGTATAGGTACATTATGGTCTATCGTTGTCTTGCGAGTTTCATGGTTGTGCTGTTTTTGCCCCTGCAAAGAAGTTTCTTTTTCTTTCAAAATCGTGGAATTGCACAAAAGCATTTCAGTTTGATAATTACAGATACAAAATCATATACAAGATATATTGTGACATTGAATGACAATTGATGGCATGTTCAAAAAGTATGTTTGTTATAAACTGTCGGTGACTTCATCTCATGAAGGATTCAAGTTTAGAAGCTGAAATAGACCATGAGCTTTGCGAACATCAGTTCAAGATCAAAACTCTTTTGTGTTTGTGTGAGATAATAACCAATGAAAAGTGTATGCTATTCCAGTCCCTGTTCATTAAGCGTGGCGATGAATATGATTTCATCAAATGATTCAACGTGGAGAGGAGAATCTGCCAGATTTCCTGTTTGTGCAGCTTGTATCGTCTGATCTCCAGGTACACCACAGGGTGAGGCAACATTGATAGAATGAAAGGAGCAACAGCTATATCTAGTAAGTTAATGGCCGTGACATTCTGGGAACTGCTTCCTATGTGTAAATGGGTGTTTATGTAGTTGTATCATAGAGAAAGAGTCAGGGCATTGGCTGTTTTCCATGCTTTGTTTATCAGTCTGTGTGTTGACAAACGCATTATGAGAAAAAAAAGAGACACAAAATGAAAGGGAGAACAGTTTTGAAAAATTCATGTGGCGTGTTCATTTCAGTTGCTACTTTCAGATATAACCGGTGTGGAATGTTGAAGTATTTCAAGCTTAACGAAATGCCGCTGCCACATATAAAAAGGCGTATCTAAAGTAAACATAAGCGTTATCAAAGTTTAGATTTGGTGTTTCATAAAACCCAGTTGATTCCTCTTGGAACACAAAAATAAAGAAACATGAAATGCACGAGCTATACAAATATTTAAATCGAGATTAAGTCATTAGATGTGCCCCGTCCTATCTTTCTTATTTTTTCTTTTTTTGTTTTGTTTTGTTTTTGTTTCTTTGTTTTGTTTTGTTTTGTTTTGGGGTTTTTTGTTGTTGTTTTCGTTTTTTTAAGTAAAGAATGTATACAAGTAAATATAACAAAGTGCTGGTTGTTCTTAGGGTGCCTTACAGCTGATCTGGCAAAATTGATGTCTCTGTTAGCGTCTGGTTTAATGTCCATTCTTTGATGCTGTCGGACCAATTTCAGTCCTTGATATTTTAAACAGAAATTAGATTTTAAGTTCAGTAGCTATGTGTTTATGTATTCCATAATCACTCCTTTTATTCTGCTGTGTTCGCAAGAAAATGTCAACGCCAGCAGCATCTCCATGGATTATATGCACGAATGTATGGATATGTGTACTTTCTTTTTCTTTTTTTTTTTTTTTCTTTTTTTTTGTTGAAGCGTTGTGTATATTTTAAAATAGTATAGCCCTGATATAGCTCCACGCAGTCGGCTGAGCTTTAAATTAAACAACAATAACAATGACAGTGGTCTTTACTGTACTTATTTCCATTCTACATGCATGGGTTTATTTTTCTTACGCGTGGGGTGAGGATCCAAGACAGTGTATTGAACCCACTGTTCAGACTCATCGTCTCTGTTTCCTTTTCTCACCAGCGTTTCTCCTTCACCCCCCACCTCCGTACAGCAGTGACCACAACCACCACCCTGCTCCACGTCAACAACAACATCAACACACAGAGTTTTAACCCCCCCCCCCCCCTTCTCATAGCTTTCACTCATCAGTTCCCCATCCCTGTCGTACTTCTTCTCCTTCACTCTGACTCACCAGAGTCGATCATTTGCTTCTGACACTGGAGGGCTTTGTTTCAGCAAAATCAGCAGATTCTGGGCCTTGTTTTTCACCGTGCAGTGTCAAGCTTTCATCTGACTGCCGTGGCACTCGCTGCTTGTTTTCAACATAGACTGGCGCGTGTCTGTCTGAACTAGGAACAGACCAGACATCACGAAACGCTTGCGTGAAGCTGTTTTTGAACTAGGAAAAAGTCTAGGCATCAAGGAACGTTGTAGTTAAAAGAGAGAAGAAACGCACACACACACGCAGACATACATACACACACACGCGCACGCACGCACGCACGCACACATACACACATACACACACAAACAACACATACACACACACACACACGCACACACACACGCACACACACATACACACACACAAACACACACACACAAACACACACACACATACATACACACTCACACACATACACACACACATACACACACACATACACACACACGCACGCACAACACACACACACACACACACACACACACACACACACACACTCATGCCGAGTACGTGATCACTATCACAGCGTTAAACTCTCTCTTTCTCTCTTTCCTCCTCCTCCTCTTCCGCAGCAGCAGCAGTAGTGTCATAATGGTGATGTTCCTAGCAGACTACATCAGTCTTGCCTGGCTCCCGTCCAACAAACCGTTTTCTGATCTTTTCTCGGCACCGTCACTTGTGATCTTGCCAGCCTGCAGGTAAAAACTTCCAGACAGGTAGATATAGGTCTAGTCTTGGAGAGGGTGATCTGTAGCAGCGGGAGCAGAATGCTGAGAAGGTGTATGGCTTTGTAGAAGCGACAAACTGAGGTGATCAAGAAGTGTCAGTGAAAGATTTGATTCAGATTTCGATATGTGAAACATGTGATTGAATGGAAGTTGGGAAAAGTATATGTCGTTTGTATGTTTGGGGATACGGATGGCTGATGAACACACGTGTGTGTTGTTGTTCATATCGGTGTTTATCAGAATATTGGCTCTTTTTGGTTCTTCATTATTAACAATTTTTGATAGACACATTCTGATAACAAAACGAAAAAACTATTACAAAGACGATGCAGCACATTCATATTTAGTGGTCCAGATAGCTCAGTTGGTTAATATGCCAAACTGATAACTCATGGGTCGCAGGTTCGAACCACGGCTGGGCCACAGGTGATATTTTGTTGTTGCTTTGTTTGTTCTATCATCCCATTTGGTCAGAGTGCCATGATGACAATCTAGAGGTCGTGGGTTTGACCCTCAGGTAGACTGTATGTTTTCCAGTGACCCCCTTTAGCTTGTTTTTGGTTGTTTTCTTCTTGTTGTTTGAATGTTTAGTTTAGGGTTTTTGTTGTTGTAGTTGTTGTTGTTGTTGTTGTTGTTGTTGTGTTGTTGTTGCTGTTGCTGTTGTTGTTATTGTTGTTGTTTTGGGTGTTTTTGTTGTTGTTGTTTTTTGGGGGGGGAGGGCAGAAGGTCTCTAAAGGGTGAGAATACATAACAATAACAAACAGTTTGTGTGTGTATCTATGTTACTACGCATCCACACAGAGTACGTTCTCTATTACAGTTCACCTGCATGCTTCCCCTCAAAATCAAAAAAGCATATTTTATTAAATTAATCATCTTGATCACATCAGCTTGTCGCTTGTAAGTGTACAAAACGATACACCTCTGCTGCCACTACAGGTCACCTCTCCAAGACCAGATCCTAACCTACCTTTCTGGAAGCTTTCACCTACAGGCTGGCAAGATTACAAATGATGGCGCTCAGAACAGATCACAGAATGTCTCTTGTTGGAAGGGAGCCAGGAAAGACCGAGGTAACCTGCAAAGAAAGAATAACATCGTCATTAGGACCCTGCTGTGGAGGAGAGTGAGGGAGTTGGGCGGTGTGATAGTAATCATTTAATCAATAGCTGCATTTGTTTAACTAGGAAAAGGCCAAGGTAACAAGGAACGATTCCAGTGGAACAAAAGATGCCTAGTCCTTTTCCCAAGGTTAAAAAAAATGCAACAAAAGTCTTTCTTGATGCCTGGCCTTTTCTTGAATGAGAGAAAACGCTTCATCGAAGCGTTTCTTGATTCCTAGACCTTTCCTAGTCTAAAACAAAATGGTTTATGGTAGCGTTTCTTGGTAACTGGCTTTCCCTTGCTTAAAACCGGTTGAGAAGCGTGTCTTAGTGTCTGGCCCTTTCCTAGTTTAGAAACGCTTTATGGAAGCGTTTCTTGGTAACTGGCCTTTCCCTTGCTCAAAAACTTTCAGAAGTGTACCTGAACATTTTCCTACTTTAGCAACGCTCTGCTGAACGTTTCTTACCTGGCCCTTTTCTTGGTTAGAAACGCTTTATATATATAGTAAATGGCCTTTACCTAGTTCAATAACGCTTCAGAAATGTTTCATGATGACTTGCTTTTTCCCTTGTTCATAACACTTCACGGAGGTGTTTCTTTGTGACTGGCCTTTTCTTTGCTCAAAAACGTTTGGAAGCGATTCTTGTTAACTAGTCTTCTCCTAGTTCAAAAACGTTTGGAAGTGATTCTTGATGACTAGCCTTTTCCTAGTTCAAAAACGTTTGAAAGTGATTCTTCTTGACTAGCTTTTACCTAGTTCAAAAACGTTTGAAAGTGATTCTCGATGACTAGTATTTTCCTAATTCAAAAACGTTTGGAAGTGATTCTTGTTGACTAGCCTTTTCCTAGTTCAAAAACGTTTGGAAGCGATTCTTGTTCACTAGCTTTTTTCTAGTTCAAAAAACTGCAGGCCTTTGTTGAAAACAAGCGAGCGAGTGCCATGGCAGGCAGATGAAAGCCTGACAATGTGCCATAAAGAACGAGGTCAGAATTTGCTGATGTCGCTGAAACAAAGCCCACCGAGTGAGAAGTACGGGATCTCTTTACTGTGAGCCAGGGATGGGGAGGTAACCTGAAGTGGAGAAGAAGGAATTGAGGAAAAGTACAGGGACTAACGAATGAAAGCCAAAGAGAAACTTTAAACTACGTGTGCTGATATTGTCAGTGGGGTGTTTGTTTGTTTCGGGGACAGGATGTGGTGGGGTGGGGGGATGGTAGTTTGAGGAGAGAGGTTGGTGAAACGAGAAACATTAGCAAACAGAGGAGATAGGGGTGAAAAAGTAAGTCAAGGAAAATGGAACTTGCACGCTAACTTGGACCACTGCCCCGTTTGTAGTTGTGCAGTCAAAACTTGCATGTGATGTATGGATTTGTATAGAAAAGTACAAGCTCCCGCCAGGGAACAGCAGGGACGTCAGCAGAGACTTTCAAAGGTTCAGAAAGACCTCAGCTTAGATGTGTGTGTGTGAGTGTTGCGTGAGAGAGAGAGAGAGAGAGAGAGAGAGAGAGAGAGAGAGAGAGTACGCCCATCATCTTTAATCTCGTGTTTAAATGTCTTTGTAACAAATTCATATGACGACAACAAATGAACTCCTATACTGTAAGTGTTGTACTATTATACTATTAAAAGATAAGTAACTTCAAGGGTTTCGGGAGCGCTCATCAAAGGATCCAACTTCAGATCCTTGCACGAACAAAGCAAACAGCACCAATCTGGATAATTCTGATATTGAATTTGGAAAGGCAAATGCAAAGAACATTTTATAGAAATGAAAAGAGCCGTTTTATAGGATAATCATATCCAGTGCTTCCGCTCTTCTCTCTACTTCTGCTTTCAACCCAGTTTTTCGTTGTATCCTGCAGATCGATTAGCACCCTACCACCAGAGCAAGTCTTAGTTGTGGCAGGCAGAGATATTTCCACCTCACGAAGTTCATTGTCAGTTGTCAAGGCTGTAATTCATGCACTCGACGACCACAAAAACAATTTCATCGCTTTCATTTCATCCCCACCCTGACATCCAGTGCCAGACCTGAAACCTGACCAACACCCTGGAGCATAAAATCATTTATTACTCATGAAACGCGTTGTGTGAGAAGAGCTGTCAACATGATACGATATGACATGATTAGAAACACAAAAATCACAAACATTATGGAAACAACCCCCTGACTACCATCATATTTATCAGCAAAAAATAAAGTAGTTTAGTCATCTGAGCAGAATGCAATCCTACCAGCCGATTCAACAAGCTTATAACAACAATAAATATATGTGAATATAAAACGAAAGGCGGTGCTAAGGAGATTATGACAGCACACTGCATTTTGTCTTCTTCAGGCCTTCCACTTCACTGTTGGCCGTCAATTCTCACTCCCCAACACATCCAGGACGGTACAAGCCGACAGATAAGAGAAAGAAAACAGAAGAAGACCCACATTACATCCTTTAAAATCTATATCAAATCCAACAAACTGTTTGACCTTTGAAGACTGTCTGTACACAACAGAAACAAGAGAGAAAAGGAAGTGTTAGGGCCATGTGGCCTCTTCAATAAGTCTGCCAATAACATCCTTCAGAAAACAGAAAGAGAATCCAGGACAGGGCGAAAGACCAAACAACAGAAGAGCGTCAAGCCACAAGCCATCATTACGATCTTCCTTCTTTTTTTCCTAAATAAGCCAACAAAAAACACACACTGGGGCAAGAGGTTGTAATTATGAGACAAGTTGACAGTTTCATTACATTGCTTACAGCCCAGCCGACTACTGGAGCTATATCGGGGCTTGATATTACTTTCTTTTTGATAGCATATTGTTTGTACAATAGTGATCTACTTGTTAAATGTCTTTTTATAAAACGTATATTGTTATGTTTTAGACTGACTGTGTAATCCGTGTTCAGTACATAAAGGGGGTTATAAATTAGACAACATCAAAGAATTGACATGACTAGATTGACATGACAGATGTTTTATTCAAACAAAAGTCTTATGAAGGGGCACAAGCATGTAAAAAAACAACCAAATGCATTAATAATAAACACGTTTAATATACACTTTATGAAGTCTTCATAGATCTCAGCTGAAATATCTCAAACAAATAAACTGAGCAAAGTAACCCAAATCAGGTATGAAAATTTATGTCAGACTTCAATGGGATATGTTTTTCCTCGACTGTATAAAACGGGGCACAACAGGCAAAGTTCACTTCCTGTTCTGTCCCAGTTTTGCACAAAAGACAAACGAAGTTAGTCTCTGAATGTCTCTTATGCCTGTAATGATGTTGGAGTTCCATTACTTGAAGACAGATCATGTGAAGCACGCAGCTGCTAAAATACTTCGTTGTTAAGTTAAATGTAAAGCCTCAAAAGCCATAACCACAATACGCTGTATGATATGAATTCTTTATTTTGAAAAAAAAAAGGGCGGAACGACATAAACAGGCCACCAAAGAATAGTTCAGCTAACTTACTATATTTAACTTTTTACGTTCGCCTGTACCAGAACTTGTCTTAGGGAGATGAAGCCGTCGATATGCATCAAGATAGGAGATCTGGCGTAGAGTCATGTTGACAACAGCACAGGGACATCCCGGAGTCATGACCTGGATGCGACCCGGCCCCCTTACAGTGTCATGAGTTAAGGTACCAAACTCTTGCTTGACGGGGCGTTTCTCCTCTGAGGACCTTCTGCTGTCCAGCTCTCCCCAGAGCTTCTTACCACTAGATGTGTTGTGTGCCTGCCATTCCATCTATCCAGCTCCGCTGTTGCTTCCACTACCTCTGAAGCCTGAGCATCTGGTATTGTTGGCTCGACGGGTTGGCTACTTAACTGGCATCCTGATCAAATGATCAAACCACTTGATCCAGTATTGCGCATTGTAATGAATGACAAGCATTGTTTCAACTCTCTGGTCTCTTCATTTCCAAACATGTCTCTTTTGGTCTTGTCTGCTGCTCTTCCGAGACATCTCATCTCACAGGTTGTGATCTTTCTTTCAAGGGTTTTGTTTAAAGTCTGGATCTTTGTACAGGTCAATTTGTGTGGGTACAAAGAATTGTATTGATTGCACTGGGTTTTGTTTCCATCATGATGATTGAGTGTTTTCGAAGAGATGGAAGTTCGTAGTTTATATCATTGGCCGATTGGACACTGGTCTTATATTCCCTGTCTTTTCTTTTCCATCTTCAGTAAATAAGCTTCCTAGGTACCTAAAATCGGAAGTTTGGTGAAGTTGCTGCCCTTTGATTCTGATGTCTACTTTGTCAGGTGTTTGCCATACTGATATAACTTCTGTCTTGCTGGTGTTGGTGTACATGCCGTAATTTCCACAGCAACGTTTCGGCGTTTTTGTTTTTGTTTTTTTATTTATTTCATCGTTGTCATTTTTGTTTCTAGAGCACTAAACTGAGTTTTATGACGAAACAAATCTAAACGATGCTGACGTGTCGGCTCATCTTGTATACCTGCTCATATCTTAACAGCTGTTATCTCAAATTTGCAGCTGAAACGAAATTTTGTATGATCTTTCCAATACTCTTATTGTCAAAATGCATTCGTCCGACATTTACTGATAATAAAGGAAGGGACAAAAAACCATTACCCGACTCTGCACGACACTGGCGATATAAACGCTCATTTATACACAGCAGTGTACTTCTCCACCATTAGCTAGTAAAAAAAAAAATAGCAGTCTCCGATTTCATTTTATCAAATTAACCTCAGCCCAGCAAAAGGCAAAAGTTGCACAACTAGGAAACTTGCCAGATTCCCTACACGGTGAATCATTCGATGAAATTATATTCACCGTGGCGCTTAACGACCAGGGACCAGAATAGCCCAGACTCTCCTCGGTTGATATCAAACACAAACACAGTGAAGTTTTTTGTCTGGGCTGATCTGTAGGAAGCTTATTGTTTTAACCATTCAGGAACCAGACGTCCTTTAAGTCGGTTGTTCACTGTACGTTCTGTAGACGAACATGAATACTAAACAGAAAACAAAACGGTCAGGCCATACTAATATTTGCAATGTGAGCAGACAATGAGTACTTCTGTATGCCTCCTCCCTTGGGATGCCGGGGGCTCTTTTAGTATAAAGAGTATCCCCACCTTCTGGACGCTTTGTGCCAGAAATTTCCTCTTTTCTGTCGCTCTCTTTGTTTCTTTCTTCCTCCTTTGCTTTCTGTCATTTGTTTCTGTCATTTTCTGCCTTGCTGGTCCATTCACCTGTATGTTTTCCATAAAGTCTTACGTACTTTCTCTTTGGATTGATAATTGGGTACATGTAGTAAGTGCATTTTTGTCTCTAGGGAAATGAGATATGCAAAAGCAGTTTTAGGTTATTTAGGCCCGTTTTTAGATATGTTTTAGTGTCCATAGTTATGTTTAAATTTGTATTCAGGTATGTTTTTGAAACCCCCGTGTGATAAATTGGACGGTGTGGTCAACGCCAGGGGCATCTCCTTAGATTATGTGCGCGAATGCACTGATATGTGTACTTAATTTTCTTTTCTTTTTTTTTTCCTGTTGAAGTATTGTGTATGTTCTGAAATGGTTATAACCCTGGTATAGCTCTACGCAATCGGCTGGGCTTTAAACAAAAATAACAATAAAAATAACTTCTGTATGCTGGGTATGTCTATATAATTGTGTGTACTGGCATTGTGAATGTGATGTATAAACGGTTGAAGGGAAAGGGAACTGTTTTATCAAGGAATCACATTATTAACAATCTCTTTCTAACATTTTTTTTTTTTATAATGTATACAACCATCGAGAATAACTGCAGGAAAGTGATACAGAAACACATTTACGTCCTTTGACTTTGAGATCCTGCTGCTTTGCCCCCGGAGGCATGTTTGGTGTAAAGGTAGAGCTCTCACCTTGCAATCTGACTGCAAGAGTTCAAATCTGATTTGAGAAACACTTGAGCACCATCCTCATAATACTGGCTTTGAGAAAAGGCGATTTTTCTACTACTCACTGCTGTGCGACCCTAAAACCAAAACCTCATAACTCAAATCATATGTATACGCTATAAGAATTAAAGAAGATAGGCCTTTAAGACACAGGACTTTAAGACACAGGACTTTAAGACACAGGACTTTAAGACACAGGACTTTAAGACACTGGTTGGCTATAATAAGCTGACATGATTTCGACTTGTTGATGATTTCACATTTTATCGGAGAGGGAGGTGTTCTGCCTGCCTGCCTGCCTGCCTGTCTGCCTGCCTGCCTGCCTGCCTGCCTGCCTGTCTGCCTGCCTGCCTGCCTGCCTGCCTGTCTGTCTGTCTGTCTGTCTGTCTATCTGTCTGTGAGAAAAATGTATTAGCACAATGTTTTCTCAGACTCTCTCATATGTTTTTTTTTCTTTGTTTTTTTTGGTAGATCTCTTAACAAAGTTTGGGTCAAAGTTATAGACCGTTAAAAAGAGTTGCAAATGCATACGTTCGGAGGTCAAGATGTCAAGGTCAAGGTAATACAGACCAAAATAATGACTGAAAGTAGCACTTTTGGGGGGAAGGAGTGTGAACTGAACTTTCAGGGGAAATTGTAAGAACATTTACATTCTATTTTTACAGTTGTAACAGTCTACATCGGCAATAACTTTTTTGTATAAAAAGGAAGATTGTTAGAATAGCTTGAACATCCTGTTTATGCTCTGCCTCTTATACATTTTGCCCGGAAAATTAGTTGATCTTATTCTACTTTACATGGTTCTGACAGCTATGTGCCTCAAACATCAAGAAGGATCTGCATACTCGAAAAGAAGGCTTCAGCGACGAGATAGCTATAGCTGCACAATGTCTTTTCCCTGGGTCATACTTAATTTTCACAACACTAGTCCTAAATATTGCTCAAACACAGTTTGCGCAGAAGTTCACGTAATTGTTAAATATTTTTTTAAGTTTACAAGACTGAATAGTCATCAATAATGTACAAACACAAAGCAAATTTGGCATAATTCCTCTGAAACAAAGCCAAGAACTCACAGCTCAAGTTTTCACATTTTGGTGCAAGAAAAAAAAAGATGTCACACCCTGTTAAATGCCTGTTTTCGAGACTTTCTCTACAGCCAAATTTGTGACCTTCTATAACGGAATGAAATGAATTGCTGACCACTCTGCCACGGTTTCTAGCATTACAGCTTAATATTTGCTTCAGCAAAATTTTTTTAATGAACCGAAGCATGACGGATTTGTCTGGACAAGATACAGGCCAGCAACTGGTTCGTCTCAAGTGTAATGGAACAACATGTCTGCAATAACTTTACTGGATTTATCTCAGGTGTCATGTCTTGCCATTTGTCTTGCTTGTGTCTCTCTTTTTTTTTTAACCCATTCACTCACGTGCCTTATCTACTGCCTTCCTGCATGACGCTAGTGGATAAGCTGAGGATGTGAAAGGATTAAAGAGACACTCATAATGTGCAGAAACAATATCTGAAGGATTTGTGGGGTATGAGCATTACTCCAGAAAAATAATTCGTCTGGGTTATGTAAATGTCTGTGTGTGTGTCATGCTTCATGATTAGTTATACACATGTTTCTAAAGTGCTCTTTTTCCCCCTCCATCTCTCTCTCTCTCTCTCTCTCTTTCTTTCTTTCTCTCTCTCTCTCTCTTTTTCTCTCTCCCTCTTTTTCTCTCTCTTCTCTTTCTCTTTCCCCTCTCTCTCTATCTCCCCCCTCTCTCTCTCTTTCTCTCTCTCTACCTCTCTCACCATACCCGCACACACTCAAAATGCATAAATATACACATCCAGCACACACTCTGTATACACACACGCGCACACTCTCAACACACACACACACACACACACACACACACACACACACACACACACACACACACACACACACACACACACACACACACACACACATCCGTCTAATATCACTTATAGTGAAAAGACGTTAAATC
>CM060305.1:140165291-140182791 GCA_030674185.1 Monoplex corrugatus
CATACACTTTCCCTGCTGTCGTCAAGACTTTCCCTGCAGTCACATACACTTTCCCTGCAGTCACATACACTTTCCCTGCTGTCGTCAAGACTTTCCTTGCTGTCACATACACTTTCCCTGCAGTCACATACACTTTCCCTGCTGTCGTCAAGACTTTCCCTGCAGTCACATACACTTTCCCTGCAGTCACATACACTTTCCCTGCTGTCGTCAAGACTTTCCTTGCTGTCACATACACTTTCCCTGCTGTCGTCAAGACTTTTCCTGCAGTCTTAAAGACTTTCCCTGCAGTCATCAAGACTTTACCTGCACTAATCAAGTTTATTCCCTTCAGTCAGCAAAAAAAATATTTCCGATCAGTCACCGTGGAAGTGGTTAGCGCAACGGACTAGAGTGTGATGCTGTGGGTTCGAATCCTCATCAATCAAAAACAAATCATTGTGGAATTTCTCACTAGGAGCTGAGCAGGCTATGGGCTGGTGGGGAAGACTGAGACCAGAAAGTCAAGTCTCATCCACACTACGGATGCGTTGTTGTTAGGACGTGGCTCCAAGTTTTCTTATCAACACCGCAAGTGTTTGTATCTCTCGGACCTTGTAGGCGGTAAGATACGTCATGAAATTAAGCGTAGAGTACACTACAGCCCTGTCACACAGTCTCAGTTCTGAACGGAACTCTATAACATCATCGTTATCATTCCGTTTTCATCCTCACAGCACCGTGAAAAATTATCCCAGATTCATCATGACCTGCTCTGTTATAGTGACTTCAGTTTCGAAGAGTTTTGGGAAGAGGGGTGGGGAGGGTTATCAGAGAGCTGAAATGAGCGACATGGGGATAGTGACCCATTATTGGTGAAAAGTGGAGCAGAGAAAACAAGAAAACAACAAAACTATTTAATTGCCTAAATAAAAAAGAGGGTTTGATCATAAAAGTTTCAGAGTGCAGATAATGCAACGCTCGCCGTGTCTATCAGAATGAACGATATTTTCGCTCTGATAGACGGCTCTGCGTATGTTGAAAACTCGAATGGCACAAATAATGAAGTAGCTATGTGCTGATAGAGCAGCAGCAGTTATATCTTGGCAGTTTACCTACGTGCATGGATCTCTGTTTCAAAGGGAATGAAAGATTTGTGAGTGTTCTGTTTACTGATAAATGCATTTCTGTGATGTTAGACCTGGTACGCAGCTGAAAATTATGAAAAAAAAGAAATGTACAGTTAAAACATTAATACACCGTTTAGTTGGCTGACTGGCTGGCTGGCTTGCTGGTGGGTGAATGGATGGATGGAAGCATAGGTGGTTATAGAGTTCATTGGTTTCATTTCTTCTTATAATGTTGTCTTCGTTCTTCAACAGACCAAAGAAAAAAAAGATAATTTAAATCCTTGAGATAAATATTTAACGCAATCTGTGTACGAGCATTCATGCGTGTGAGTCATTACATGCTCTCTCTCTCTCTCTCTCTCCTCTCTCTCTCTCTCTCCTCTCTTCTCTCTCTCTCTCTCTCTCTCTCCTCTCTCTCTCTCTCTCTCCCTCTTCTCTCTTCTCTCTCTCTTTCTCTCTCTCTCTTCTCTCTTTCCTCTCTCTTTCTCTCTCTTGCTCTCGCTAGCTCTCTCTCTCTCTTCTCCTCTCTTTCTCCTTGCTCTCCGCTAGCTCTCTCTCTCTGTCTCTCTGTCTCTGTCTCTGTCTCTGTCTCTGTCTCTCTCTCTCTCTCTCTCTCTCTCTCTCTCTCTCTCTCTCTCTCTCCTCTTTCTCATTCCTGCTCCCTTTCTCCGACAGTGGGTTTTTATTTTTCGCGTTAGGCAAAGTTCCAAGAAAAGTGGAAAAGTGTTGAGGCAGCAGAATGTGAGTGTTGGCACAGGGGTGCCCGGTTTTTTAATGCATCCAGTCTGTCACCGTTACTCCCAACACCTCTCACTACACTGACACCTGATGGAACGATAAAGATAACTCGCAGCCTTCAGAAGTCTGAACATATTCTCAGAGTTTCAGTCTCTCAAGATACTCTCAGAATTTCAGTCCAAAAAGACAGAATCGTGTTCTTGATAACAGATAAAAAAAAAGTAAATTTTTTTCAGTCAATTCAGACGAAGACCATATAGATGAAGATGGTCTCTGAACAGGAGTAAGGGAGATTTGCTTTTTCATAGTGGACGAACATCATTTCGGTGAATTCAGGCCAGGATCGTGGATGGTCCGAGAGTGTGGATGAAACGCATCCCATTCAGGACGATAGGTAAATTAATATACGGGGAGTTAAGTTCAAGATGGAGAAAGGTTAAGAGATTCCAATGTGAAGCAATGTTGGATACAAATATATAATTCAAAGTGACTGCCAGCATTCAACAATACACATGTATAAAAACCAGAAATACACAAAAATAGAATCAGAAAGAGTATCTAATTACCACAACATGACCGGCGCAAATTTTCGGCCAATCGCCTTTGTCAAGTGTATATAAAAGACAACAAAGAATAGAGATTGATACCACCAAATCGCCACTTCCCATTTCGCCACTTCCCATATCCCCAATTCCCATATCGCCACTTCCCATATTGCCAATTCTTATTTTACCAATTCCTATCCACTTCGCCATATGCTTCCTACTTCGCCAACTCCTATATCGCCACTTCCCATTTTGCCACTTCCCATTTTGCCACTTTCCATTTCGCTACTTCCCATTTCGCCACTTTCCGGTTCGCCAGTTCCAGGTATGCCACTTCTTATATCGCCATAACGAAGAATGCAACATTACTGATGTCCTATTTTGCCACTAACACACACATCAAAGAGTACATTCTTTGAAAGATCACATTTATTTTCATCATAGAAACATAAAGACACACACATGCATACGCATGTGCACACGCACACACAAACGCACGCATATACGTCGCACATGCACGCACACATAAAAAAGTATATACTTTGAAAGATCACACTTACTTTCATTGTAGAAACGTAAACACACACTCGCGCGCACACACATACACGCACACACACACACACACACACACACCACACATACACAGCACTGACACATACACACACACACATACACACACACAACACACACACACACACACACACACACACACACACACACACACACACACACATACATACACATACACACACTCACACACAAAACGGATGAGATGAAAAACACATTTGAATGCCAAACGTCTTTAAATCTCTATGACACAGAGGCACCAGGAAAATTAATAATGATTAAAACGATAACTTATGCAAAAACAAACAAACAAACCAAGGCTGAGCAGTGAGTGTGTGGGATGGGGGGAATAGGCGGTTTATGGGTGTGTGGGAGTAAAAGTGAGGGTGAGGGGGATCAGATGATGTGTAAATGGGTGTGTGGTAGAGGTGAAAGCGAGAAAAATAGGTGATAGTGTGTGGGTGGTGGCAGGAATGAGGGTGAAAGTAATAAACGGTGGTCGTAGAGGAGAGGGATGAGGGTGACGGGAAGCAGACGGTGAGTGGATAGATGGTGATAGGGGTGAGGGTGGAATAGTGACGATGTGTATGCATGTATGTGTGTATGAGTGAGTGGGTGTGGGTGGGTGTGCGCTTGCGTGTTGACGTATGTGTATGTGTGTGTGCGGGAGCATGAGTACGTACATACGTATGGGTGTGCATGTGCATGTACGTGTGTAGTGTGTTGTGTGTATGGGGGGAGGGGGGGGTATGCGTGAGCGTGTTGGCGTATGTGTATGTGTCTGCGTGAGCATGTGCATATATGTATGGGTGTGCGTGTGCATGTGCGTGTGTAGTTTGTGTGTGTAAGGTGTGTGTGTGTGTGTGTGTGGTGTGTGATGTGTGTGTGTGTGTGAGTGTGTGTGTGAGCGTGTGTGCATGTGTGTGTGTGTGTAAGTGTATGTGATGTGTGTGTGTGTGTGTGTGCGTGCGTGTGCACGCGTGTGTGTACGTGTGTGTATGTGTGTGTGCGCGCGCGCGCGTGAAGTAAACATCCGCAGTATCAATCAGCCCTCTAAGACAAACACCAGTCTGGAACAAATTACACACAGATGAAGGTTTCACAACAGGAAAAAAAAAATCTTCTATCCTGGCGAAATACGCAACAACAACAACAACAACAACAAAAATGAACGTGTTCACGATAAAGAATACAGTTTATTTTTTCTCAGTTCTCTCTTCAAAAAGACAAAAGTCCGCAGAGAATGACTCGTTGCGGGCTGAGCCACCCCACAGATCGACTGGATGTTTGTAAAACAAAATATATAATAATGTCTGTCATTCTATTTGTTAGACTGTCTGTCTGTCTGTCTGTCTGTCTGTCAGGCTGCCCTGCCATAGTTGACTGTAAATGAATGTCAAAACCACAGAGAAGTGTTCAGAAACATTCATGCTGGCTGCAGTGAATTCCGACTACAGCTGAGCTATGTGAAATTGCCCTGAAGTGCAGTTTTTGAACGGTAAGGTCCGTTTTAAATTCAAGTTGAATGACGGCGTTTATCAAAAGATTTTTTTTTTTTTGTGTAAATAGACATTTAATGCTGTCTTCAAATCTTTTTTCCCACTGATGCCTGCACAAATTCAGCCCCCTACCCTTTTTTAATTTATTTATTTATTTGTTTGTTTTTTATTTATTTTATTTATTCATTTATTTATTAATGTTTGTTTGTAGGTTGGTTGGTTGGTTTGTTGGTTGGTTGGTTGGTTGGTCGGTGGTTGGTTGGTTGTGTTGGTTGGTTGGTTGGTTGGTTGGTTGGTTGGTTGGTTGGTTGGTTGGTTGGTTGGTTGTTGGTCGGTCGGTCGGTCGATCGGTCAGTTGTAGTTATAGTTAGTTAGTTAGTTAGTTGTATCTATTTATTTTGAACGGAATGGCTACCGCTTGGCGTGTGGAGTCAGTGAGAGATGTTTCGCCGATGGTGAGGCACTGTTGTTGTGGATCCCACCCAGCACCCAAGAGAGTTTCTTGATAAAACACACGCAACAGAAACAATAACAAGAACAATACCAAAGACTAAACAGGATAAGTTTTGACTGCATTGTCCCAACATGTTTAACACCTAAGACAGATCTGTTTCCTCAGCTCTCCTGCCAAGCGTTATAGAACAGGTAGTGTGTGTATGACGACTGGTACATAGAAGGGAAAGGCAGGAGGATGAAGCAGGTGAGCGAGGAAGGAAGGATAGGAACGTGAAAATCAGAGGACGTACTCACCCTGGAATCCGCGAAACAGGTTCCGACAGGTATTTGTTTTCATGCTGTGTAGCCCGTGCTGGAAATGTCAGGTAAAATATCAGAGGTAAGTCAGACAGTGCCTGTTGTGATCTACGCCTTCCCACGTAATGTACTTGCTCTGTGCTTGTGGAGGCGTCTTCACGTTCAGTTCAGATCAGTTCGTGTTGCTTGTAGCCCAGCCGACCACTGAGACCCTACCTTGCGGCGTGCGTAAAAGGCAAACCTTGGGTACCTGTTAAATCCTATTGCTTCCTGTCTTATAGTAGGTCTGGGGGGTTTGTTCTTTTTTTTTTGTTCTTTTTTTTTTTTTTAGAGTTTGTCGTCTTGAGGTCGTCAAAGGTGAAACTAACGGAAACACCCGACTGATATGATATAAAATCCAAAAACAAGTGCGACTGACCTCTTCTCCCACTGGACGAAGCAGCAGGGAAGTTTCAGTCTTTTACTCCTAATTTGGTGTTTGTTTGTGATCTTATATTCACGTTCGACAAAGGTCAGTCGGCTGAAAATTTGCGCCAGTCTGTATAAATACACGTCCTGATTCTGTTTTCGTGTTTTTCTGGTTCCTGGTATGATATAGAGAATTAGAATGAATTCAAGACGGATACTCGGACGATTTCATATACTCTCCACCCAAATCTGCCATAATGATCTGGAAGACTCCTTGACTCTGTTCTAAGGCCTCTCCTTGGCAAGGTCTAAGGGAACTTAGGAAAAACAAAGCCGACATCATCAGAATGCCTGAAGTATTAAGATGGGCAGCGAACAGTCCAGTTTTTACGTTGCAGGTTGAGGGTGAACTGGAAATATGGGATATGGGTACACGGCTCTACCAAAAGAGTCAGTCAGCCAGCCAGCCCCCTTCCCTCACCCCACCCCCACTTCCAGAATAGCAAGCTTCCAATAACTGCATGTTTTAGACCATGGCTTCATATATATGACAAGGATAAGGCAAAGATAAATCATGTCACGATACAAAATCCAGTAGTCTGCCCTTCTGGCGTATGTTATGATCAGTTTGCAAATCCATACCATGGCCTCTGTGATGCATAAATTGTCTGGACTCATCCATGCCCTGTGATGCTTCCTGAGCTATTTGAAACTGAACAGACATGAAACTATCCTGTGGCATCTTAACGGACCAGCAGGCTGATCTTTTATGATCTATAAATATCTTCCACTTCTACCATCTTCCACTAGTAAAGTAGGTCTGTATTGGACGTCGTTTTGGTATCAAAAGGCAAGCCAGAGAGTACATGATGTGATATGTAGTTTCCCATAATATACCAATCCTATATAGCTTCTTACATATAAACAAACAGTACTCATTTACTTTAAAAGTAAGGGAAACACGTCATCCAACAATGTTCGATATTTATTCTCTTGTTTCAAGACCCGATCCAAAACTGCCATAGCTGATCTTCATACGAGAAATATTTCTGAACAAAAATAACACTAACGCTTCTTCATAACTTTGATTTTGTAAGAGTTACCAATATCTCACTAATTGCTAGGTAAAGTATGTCCAGAAAGATAACTTCCATTATGATGATCTAAGAAAAAATGATGTTCCCGTTTTACATAACATAAAGGGGCACATACATAAGAGGATATCATGACTTTTTTCTTTTTTTGTCTAGTGCGCACTACAACAATGATTTACCCAGCAAATCTGTTTTTTTTAAAACTATATCACAGAATAAATACCTGGCTAAAAAAAACACTCTCTATGATGCTGTAAGTTCTTTTAGAAGACCGGGTTATGTTCAGTGCAATTCTAAGAAACAGTTCATCACTTTCTGCATCACCGCATGTGCACAAGCTACAAGGGGGAAAGTGTGTATCGCATCAAACACGATCAGATTGCCCAGCGAGCTGTCTGCATCTGTTGAGTCACACACGTAATACGGCAGCTGCACTGTCTTAGAGGGGTGGTTTTATTTATTTGCACTGAAATGTTACGAAGGCAAAAGGTACACAGTGGTAAAGGTAACCCTGCGTAAGGTGAGACTAGGGCCTCGTTCAACACTCTGCTTATAGTTCACTCCGCCAGCTGCATTTGGGTTTGTGTAGTCTACACTACTCGCTCCATTAGTGGCACGAGAAACAGAGTACTCAGTTATTTGACTTAATAGTCAATTATCAGAGGGCATGTAGTGGGACAGTCGTTCTGTGTAAGGTATGTCGAGGAAAAGTAGATTACTCCACATTCCCTGGTCAGTCATTCAGCCTGGTGGAAGATTTAGTCTATACAAACAAAAGGACAAGTAAACCATGCAGATGTCGAAGAACTGAGCGAAATTTCTGAACAAAATATGAATATTCAAATTCAAAAAGGAACATCAGCTACACACAAACTTGCCTTACTCCTAACGTAAATATTTCAATATACGTGTATGATATATGCACAAGTTCTGAAGAAAATATAAAATATTCAACCCTAAAACCAAACGGTAGATATATGTAGATTTGCCTTAATCCTAGTCTGAATATTTCAATAATATAATCTATGTTCTTGCTTCAGTAGCTTGCAACTCTGGAAGAAAGAACGATACGAACGAAAACAAACAATCAACTGTTGTCTCAACTACAAAAAATGTAATAGAATTCTGCTCTTGCATGCTTATCTTCAGTAAAAATGGAAGATGTGTGCTTCTGTAATAATCATAATAATGATCATCAGTCAGAGTTTCTAATTTTGCAGTTTATATTTTGTGTGAGGGGCGCGCGTGCCAGCACACACAAAGAGAAAGGGAGGGAGGGAGAGAGAGAAAGAGAAACGGGGGGGGGGGGGGGGATTAGGGGAAAGAAAGAGAGAAAAAGAGCGAGAGAGAGACAGGCAGCCAGACAGATAGATGGGGACAGAGACAGACAGACAGACAGATAGAGACAGAGAAAGAGACGGTCAGACAGACAGACATATGGAGACAGAGACAGACAGATAGAGACAGATAGAGACAGAGACAGGCAGACAGACGGACAGACAGAGACAGACAGACAGACAGATAGAGACAGAGACAGACAGACAGATAGAGACAGAGACAGACAGACAGACGGACAGAAAAACAGAGAGAGAATCAAAGTCGGCTATCTATATTACATAAGGATGCAAACGAAACCTTCCTTATCGGTGTGGTATACATTCGTGTTCGTCAAAAGAACGCCCAGTAGACAACTTTGTCGTAAAAGACTTCTGGTTTCTTGGCGAACTAATGGGAAAACCAGAGAGTTGGATGCTTGCCTACAAGAGAGCATGGCTGACACCCAAAAACAGACATCCGTAATTATGCCCCTCTGCTGGCTTCCAAAGGAAACCAAAGCAAACACACATAATCATGACTATTTGTAGCACATTCATTTCAACCAAACAGGGCCACACAATGTCCTTTTAGTAACTCAATATTAAAACAGGAAACTGTTCCTTCTACCTGAGTAAAGTAATAATATATATATATACTAACAGACCAGCTTCGCCTTTCAACTGTCGGGCTTTGTACGGGTATAGAAACGAAGAAACGAACAGACGAACGAGACTGTTTTCATTTCTTTTACTGTAAGTAAGCCTTGAGTGCAAAGAAGCGCTAATGTATCGGCTGTCCTATAACCCATAGGTCATATGAAAGAGAGATGGTCCTAACCTCAACAACGCTTAAAGGCAGTGGTTATCTGCTGTCCATCGCTGCTTTACCATCTCTGACTCTGAAGAGGGTTACGTACCCATTCACAGCTGGGTGGCCTAGGGGCTGGACAAAATGTCTCTACAGCAAGACTCGAACCTATGCAGAAAAGCCTGAGTGTGGCAGCTCTATATCTATATTAACCAGGCCTAAAAGGGGAGGAGACTATATTCTGAACTCGCTTGTATCGCCTTTTAACTCTCACTTTTACTGTTTTAAATTATCTATTTCCGAGGCAACAGCGAAAGAGAATGAGAAAGAGAAAGAGAGAGAGAGACAAACAGATAGACAGACAGACAGAGACAGAAACAGAGACAGAGAAAAATACAGAGACAGCGACACAGAAAGGCCGGTGTGAGATATGGAAACGGAAAGAATAGGACTTCAGTTTGTGTCTTCAAAATTTACCCCAAAAAGAATGTCTGCAAAACAACATTCAATCACTGTTATAACTATACCATAGAGATTCTTAATCAGGTATCGTCTAGACCACTTGATTTATAATTATCAGTTTCAAAAAACTATATTCCACTAAAACGAGAAACACCTACTTTAAAAAAAAGATTAATTCTGAATTTAAAGAAGAAGAAAAAAACACGGCGAGTATCACTGCAAAATGGGCAGCGAGTTCGCATCCCAGTGTTCATGATCATATTGCATAGTTGACGTTCTTTGTGCACTGCTATCTTCAGTCCACCCAGTTGTGGATGAGTCCCTGAATTTCTTCAGAGTTAAGGAAAGTGAAACAGCGAGGGACAGGAGGTGATAACACTGACCCTGAGAAAAGTTGATCTCTACCACCTCATCCCCATGAGATTTCAGAGTTATGAGACAACCTTTCTCTCTACCTTTTACATGCGGTCAGAGAGAGAGACGAGCAATATGGCAAGTACCTCCAGATTTACAAGGCGATATGATGTGGACAAAGAGGGGGAGCTTGGGGGGGGGGAGGATTAAGGGATCAGGGGGCGGGGGGTACCAGTAGGTTGCCAAAAAAAAAAAAGTTGACAGCATTCAAAGAAGAAGGCAACACACCCAGCAGCTGAAATGTTTATTGCTAAAATACCTCAACAGGTCAGGTGATTCTATGACCCATTCGTTTGTGTGCTTCATAGATATATTGTACAGATACATGGGTCTGCTATAGTTAGTTAGTTGGTTAATAGTTAGTTAATCAGACAGTCAGTCAGTTAGGTAGATAGATAGGTAAATAGACAGGCAGGCAGGCTGGCGGGCAGGTAGATAAGCAGGCAGGCAGGCAGGCGCTGGCTGGCAGGTAGATAGGTAGGTAGGTAGGTTGGTAGGTAGGTGGGTAGGTAGGTAGGTAGGTAGTCAGTCAGTCAGTCAGTCAATCAGTCAGTCAGTCAAACGGTCAGTCGGTCAGCCAGCCTGCCAGTCATCCAGCCTGTCAGTCAGTCAGTTAGTGGGTCAGTCAGTCAACCAGTCAGTCAACCGGTCGGTCGATCGGTTGGTCGGTCAGCCAGCCAGCCGGTCGGTCGTGGGTCAGTCGATCGATCGGTCGATCGGTCGGCTGGTTATTACTTATACTTACTTATACTTACTTACTTATTACTTACTTACTTACTTACTTACTTACTTAGTCAGTTTATTCATTTACCTACTTTTGTTCATACCGGTATTATCAACCAGAGCGGACATTTTCTAACACAAAATGACTCTCAGTCGATCTATGGTTCTAACATTTGTAAGGAAACATTTCTCGTATGTTTTGTCAGGAGGAGTATATTTCTTACATAAAAAAATGAACGAAACAAATAAGAACTGCGGGAAAAAGACAGGACAGAGGTGCGCCATGGCAGCCTATTCTGGGATTAATCTTTCTGGATACCTGCCGGTTTGCACCTGTGATTGCTGAAGCTGGCAGCAGAACCGGAGAAAACGTGCTATCGCGTTTCGCCTTTTGCTTCTTGCCCCAACAAAAGTGCCACGCCAATGATAGAATGCCAAAGTTGTACAGGTAGACAGGAATGTGCCGAGACAGGTGAGCTGCATTGTAATGTGTTGGCTGCCCTTCTTCTCGTTTTCTACAGGACTTGGCCATTCAGAAAAGGCACTGCGGAATAAGTTCAGGAAGATTTTTGGTCAGTTGCCATGATTGGTGTAAACACAAAGATGCTGTATATGTCATACTATGGTCATCTTTATCACTCTACTGGCCATATGCCAGGCTGTTGTTGCTTTGTTGTTGTTGATGATGATGATGATGACGATGATGATGATAATGATGGTAATGTGTGGGATGGTGATGGTGATGATGATCTTGCTGCTGCTTGTGATGATAACGATGATGATACTGATCATGATCGTGACGATGTTGATATTGTCGTTGTTGTTGGCTGCTGCTGGTGCTGCTGCTGCTCTTGCTGCTGCTGCTGATGATGATGATGATGGTGGTGGTGGTGGTGGTGGTGGCTTTTAAGCCTGAAATGTAAAGTGTACCTGGTCAAGTTTCAGGATCCCACAAAAAGTATGTGTATATACATCAGCACAGTGTTTCCATACATAGATACATGCACGCATACATACATGTACACATGAAATAGTTTTATCAAATTAGTCAGGATGAATGAAGGCTTGACTTTGTTTTACTTTATCGCCTTGTGAAGCTAACCGTTTTATAGAGAACGCGTGACTGCCTCAGTTTCCAGTGTTGGACTGGACATTGTGACACCACATGCAGCATCTTCTTTTATGCGGTTTTTTGTTTCTGTTTGTGTGTGTGTGTGTGTGTGTGTGTGTGTGTGTGTGTGTGTGTGTGTGTGTGTGTGTGTGTGTGTGTGTGTGTGTATGTGTATGTGTGTGTGTGTGTGTTGTTGTTGTTGTTGTTGTTTTGTTGTTTGTTTGTTTATTTGTCGTTGTCGTTGTCGTTGTTTTACAATGAAACCCCGTCGAGATTTGTCCTTAGTGACTGAGTCATCCGCATTATGATTCCATATCTGGAGTTGCAGCTTACGTGTTTGCTCGATGAGTACTTTGGTTTCTGCATCAGTTTTACCTTCTGGCCATTCTTGACAGTGTCTCCCTAGACGTTTTAGTATGATTGTGTGAACCGGCCTTTGTAACTGTTTGGATGTATTCCTCATTGTTTTGTCCCTTTGAGTTCTGTCAGTTGCCATCTATGTTGAATGGGCTCTTCTCCCTGTCCCATCACAAAAGCGTTTTATGCATTTCATGTTCAATTTTTTTCATCATTGTTTATTAGCGAAGTGATTCCTATACACATACATATTTCATACATACATACATAATCATACATGCATACATACATACATGAATACATACATACATACATACATATATACATATATACATATATACATACATACATACATACGTACATACACACATATACACATACATACACACATACACATACACACATACATACATGCATACACACATACATACATACATATATACATACATACATATATACATACATATATACATACATACGTACACATACATACATACATACACATACATACATACATACGTACGTACATACACACATACACACATACATACACACATACACGTACATACACATACATACATATATACATACATACATACATATATACATACATACATACATACGTACGTACATACATGCATACATACGCACACATACACTACCTTACACCACGCTACACTACATTACGCTATACTACAGTACACAACACTACGCTACACTACGCTACCTTACACTACACTAAGCTACGCTACACTACACTACACTACACTACATACACCACACTACACTACACTAGGCTACGCTACGCTACACTACACCACACCACACCATACCACACTACACTACACAACATTATACAGTACAATACAATATTATACAACACAATACTATGCTTTCCCAACAATATGGCAAATTGTCAAAGTATAATGAATTCGCCGAAGAAAGCATCAGCACAGCCACACCACAATATAACGTTCTTTTCAAGTCTTACAACAAGCACGTTCTTTTGCTTATATCTGCATGCCACCCTCCACACATGGCACAACTGCATAAAATCCACCTGGCATAACCCCAAGGGATCTACACGTCACGACCTCTATGGGATCTACACGTCACGACCTCTATGGGATCTACATGACACGACCTCTATGGGATCCACTTGGCACGACCTCTATGAGATCCACATGGCACGACCTCTATGGGATCCACATGGCACGACCTCTATGGGATCCATATGACACGACCTCTATGGGATCTACATGACACGATCTCTATGGGATCTACATGGCACGACCTCTATGGGATCCATATGGCACGACCTCTATGGGATCTACGAGACACGACCTCTATGGGATCCACATGGCACGACCTCTATGGGATCTACATGACACGACCTCTATGGGATCTACTTGACACGACTTTATGGGATCCATATGGCACGACCTCTATGGGATCCACATGACACGACCTCTATGGGATCCATATGGCACGACCTCCATGGGATCCATATGGCACGACCTCTATGGGATCTACATGACACGACCTCTATGGGATCTACATGGCACGATCTCTATGGGATCCACATGACACGACCTAATGGGATCTACATGACACGACCTCTATGGGATCTACATGGCACGACCTCCATGGGATCCATATAACACGACCTCTATGGGATCCGTATGGCACGACCTTTATGGGATCTACATGGCACGACCTCTATGGGATCTACATGACACGACCTCTATGGGATCCATGTGGCACGACCTCTATGGGATCTATATGACACGACCTCTATGGGATCCACATGACACGACCTCTATGGGATCCATATGGCACGACCTCTATGGGATCTACATGACACGACCTCTATGGGATCCACATGACACGACCTCTATGGGATCCACATGACACGACCTCCATGGAATCCACATGGCACGACCTCTATAGGATCTACATGGCACGACCTCTATGGGATCCACATGACACGACCTAATGGGATCTACACGTCACGACCTCTATGGGATCCACATGACACGACCTAATGGGATCTACACGTCACGGCCTCTATGGGATCCACATGGCACGACCTCTATGGGATCCATATGGCACGACCTCTATGGGATCCACATGGAACGATCTCTATGGGATCCACATGGCACGAACTCTACGGGATCCACATGGCACGACCTCTATGGGATCCACATGGAACGATCTCTATGGGATCCACATGACACGACCTCTATGGGATCCATATGGCACGACCTCTATGGGATCTACATGACACGTCCTCTATGGGATCTACACGTCACGACCTCTATGGGATCTACACGTCACGACCTCTATGGGATCTACACGTCACGACGTCTATGGGATCCACATGACACGACCTCTATGGGATCCACATGACACGACCTCTATGGGATCCACATGACACGACCTCTATGGGATCCACATGACACGACCTCTATGGGATCCACACGTCGCGACCTCTATGGGATCCACATGACACGACCTCTATGGGATCCACATGACACGACCTCTATGGGATCCACATGACACGACCTCTATGGGATCCACACGTCGCGACCTCTATGGGATCCACATGACACGACCTCTATGGGATCCACATGACACGACCTAATGGGATCTACACTTCACGACCTCTATGGGATCCACATGGCACGACCTCTATGGGATCCATATGACACGACCTCTATGGGATCCATATGGCACGACGTCTATGGGATCCACATGGCACGACCTCTATGGGATCTACACGCACGACATCTATGGGATCCACATGACACGACCTCTATGGGATCCATATGACACGACTTCTATGGGATCCATATGGCACGACCTCTATGGGATCTACACGTCACGACCTCTATGGGATCTACATGACACGACCTCTATGTGATCTACATGACACGACTTCTATGGGATCCATATGGCACGACCTCCATGGGATCCATTTGGCACGACCTCTATGGGATCTACATGGCACGACCTCTATGGGATCCACATGACACGACCTCTATGGGATCCACATGACACGACCTCTATGGGATCCACATGACACGACCTCTATGGGATCCACATGACACGAGCTCTATGGGATCCACACGTCACGACCTCTATGGGATCCACATGACACGACCTCTATGGGATCCACATGACACGACCTGATGGGATCTACACTTCACGACCTCTATGGGATCCACATGACACGACCTCTATGGGATCTACACGTCACGACCTCTATGGGATCCACATGACACGACCTCTATGGGATCCATATGACACGACCTCTATGGGATCCATATGGCACGACCTCTATGGGATCTACATGACACGACCTCTATGGGATCCACATGACACGACCTCTATGGGATCCATATGGCACGACCTCATGGATCCTTTGGCACGACCTCTATGGGATCCATGGCACGACCTCTATGGGATCTACACTACACGACCTATTGGGATCTACACGCACGCCCTGGATCCACATGGCACGACCTCTATGGGATCACATGGCACGACCTCTATGGGATCCACATGACACGACCTCTATGGGATCCATATGGCACGACCTCTATCGGATCTACATGACACGACCTCTATAGGATCCACTTGGCACGACCTCTATGGGATCTACACTCACGACCTCTATGGGATCTACATGGCACGACCTCTATGGGATCTACACGTCACGACCTCTATGGGATCCACATGACACGACCTCTATGGGATCCACATGACACGACCTCTATGGGATCCACATGACACGAGCTCTATGGGATCCACACGTCACGACCTCTATGGGATCCACATGACACGACCTGATGGGATCTACACTTCACGACCTCTATGGGATCCACATGGCACGACCTCAATGGGATCCATTGCACGACCTCTATGGGATCCACATGACACGACCTCTATGGGATCCACATGGCACGACCTCCATGGGATCCACATGGCACGACTCTAATGGATCTACACGTCACGACATCTATGGGATCCACATGGCACGACCTCTATGGGATCCACATGGCACGACCTCTATGGGATGCACATGGCACGACCAAATGGAATATACACTTCACGACCGCTATGGGATCCATATGGCACGACCTAATGTGATCTACACGTCACGATTGTTATGGGATCCATATGGCACGACCTAATGGGATCCATATGGCACGACCTAATGGAATCCACATGGCACGACCTAATGGAATCCACATGGCATTATCTAATGGAATCCACATGGCATGATCCAATGGGATCCACATGGCACGACCTGATGGAGTCCATATGGCACGACCAAATGGGATCCACATGGCACGACCTAAAGGGATCAACATGGCACGACCTAATGGGATCCACATGGCATGACCAAATGGATCCACATGGCACGTCCTAAAGGGATCCACATGTCACGACCTAATGGGATTTACATGGCACGACCTAATGGGATCCACATGGCACGACCTAATGGGATCCACATGGCATGACCAAATGGGATCCACATGGCAGACCTAATGGGATCCACATGGCACGACCAAATGGGATCCACATGGCACGACCTAAAGGGATCCACATGTCACGACCTAATGGGATCCACTGGCACGACTGATGGACCCACGTGGCACGACCTAATGGGATTCACATGGCACGACCCATGAGATCCACATGGTACACAGGACCCACACGGTGCAACTTGAGGTGATCCAGATGGTGCAAGCTCGTGGAACCTACATCCTTGTAAATCCTTATGGACTGGTTTGCGGGGGAGGGATAAATAGTGTGTGTGTGTGTGTGTGTGTGTGTGTGTGTGTGTGTGTGTGTGTGTGTGTGTGTGTGTGTGTGTGTGTGTGTGTGTGTGTGTGTGGTGTGTGTGTGTGGTGTGTGTGTGTGTGTGTGTGTGTGTGTGTGTGTGTGTGTTTGTACGTGTGTGTGTGTGCGCGCGTGTGGGCTTCATGCGGATATGTTGCGGTGTCTGCTTGTCAGCAGAGCATCCTGTCTCCTCATCTTTTGAACACAAATTAAGGAGTGGGTTTTTTTTCTTCAAACTTTTGCCACCTGAAGTACACTTCGTGCAGTCAGCAAAATATAAATCATTTTCAATACGTTTATCGCAGAGACAAATTTATCTATTAAATACAGTGATCGACAGGCGTGATAGTCAAGTAGGAAAGACGTGGGACTTCTAATTAGAAGGTCTGTGTTCAATCCTCCTTGGGTACCTCGCAGCTGGTGGATAAAGGGTGGAAGTTCTTCTAATCTACCACACCAACATAATGTGAAGACCTCTTCGTGCTTAAACCTCGTTCGCGTGTATATATGATGCAGAATATTAACTACACACGTTAAAGATCTCGTAAGTTATGTTAGTGTCCTGCGTAGCTTACGGAAACATGAAAACGCCCAGAAAGCACGCTGACAGAAGACAGTGTATACAGACTGCGAGCAACATACAGCTTTTGAGCAAAATGACGTGCTGTGCTTATATGCATTCAAGAAAACTAGACACGCTTAAAAAATCATAAAAATTGAATGATAGAGTCATACAGCAACCAATGTT
>CM060305.1:140187791-140190291 GCA_030674185.1 Monoplex corrugatus
TGTGTGGGGGGGGGTGGGGGGGGGCGTGTGTGTGAGCGTGGTGTGTGGGTTGTGGGGTGGTGGTTTTGTTTTGGGTTTGTTTGGTTTGGTTTTGGTTTGGTTTTGTTATTTTGTTTTGTTTTGTTTTGTTTCGTTTTGTTTTGGTTGGGGGGGGGGTGAATTGTGAATTGTGCGTGCCATGTGCTGTTGTGCCCTTTTTCTTTTTCCAGGTGGTGCTTATGACTGAGCGGTGTTATGACTCTGGTTTTGACCATTCTGAAGATATGGCCCATCCATCGCCATCTCCGCTTCTTCACCTCGTTGACAATACTCCTGATGCCTAATCGTCCGGGCACCTCTTCGGTTGAGTGTCTTTTTCCCATCCAATTCACAGAATCCATCTTTGACATCTTCCTCGAAGATCTTGGGCAACTCTCGATTTCTGCACTGTCTCTGAAACAGAGCAGGACAGATCGGATGGACTTTGGATTTGCAGATTCTTTGCTTGGAATCCATGTGGATTATGGAAGATTGCTAGATGCTCCTAAGTCTGTTGAATGTCCTGTGCTGACATTGCAAATCCACGTGGATTTTGGAAGATTGGCCAGATGTTCCTAAGTCTGTTGAATGTCTGTGCTGACACTGCAATTCTGGAAAAAAAGTTCGTTACGATACTGTTGTTGCAGAGATGATGCTTCCCAGAGATTTGTACTTCTTCTAGCTCCTTTGTTCTGACTGTTCATACTTTCAACTTCTTGGTCTTCAATTTTATTATCTTGGTATTTCCTGGATATATCCTGGATATGTGACAACAGGCCTATATCGTCTGCAAAATGACCACCTTCCAATCGTTTGGTGAGGCCCGGAAACAATCCCCTCAGCTGGTTATTTTCTTTTTTTTATCATCCAACTGATGACAATTAGAAAGAGTAGAGGTGAGATTGTGCAGCCCTGTCTGACTCCGATTTTGGCTCTGTCTGTTGACCATCGTGTCTTACGCAGCACTGCCTGCATACGTACATGTCCTCTAGGATGTTGATAATCTTCCTTGGAAAGCCATACGCCTTTCATATTTACCAGAGGGATTGTGATGTATGTCATCAAAAGCTTTCTCAAAAAAATCGATAAAGTTGAGAGAGGGGTTACATTTTAGCAACTGCTTTACCACTATTCTGACG
Source organism: Monoplex corrugatus (assembly GCA_030674185.1). NCBI lineage: Eukaryota > Metazoa > Mollusca > Gastropoda > Littorinimorpha > Ranellidae > Monoplex > Monoplex corrugatus. The sequence continues at coordinate 140,188,949 of CM060305.1, forward strand.
ACAAAAGTCTGGTCAGGCAGGATGTAGCACTCTGGAAGCGTGATTTTTCTTTTCTCGGTTATTCATCAACCCTTTCCTTGGTTCGCTTGAGCAAGACACTGCAAAAAGTTCTTCCCAGGTTCAGACAGGAGGTTGATGCCTCTCCAGTTTCTGCATTGTGTGAGGACACCTTATTTCGGTAGTGTGATGGTGATTCCTTTCTTCAAACGAGTTTGGTGCTTTTTTTATTTTTCCTATGTAGGCTATTGTTTGAACGATTCTTCTCGAACTCCTGCTTTAAGATTTGGATCTGACTGTAGCGCGACAGTTGTCATTTTACTTTTTTTTTTTTTTGATGCCCGGTTCCCCTTTATCTATTTTACGGCTTCTTCAATTCCGTGGTGTGTCATGAGCTAGCATTACTGAAAAGAGGATGTGTCTGCAAAACATCTTTGCGCAGTTTCGCTACATGGCCCTTCTCTGTTGGCAAGCCTTCCAAACTGCTCCTCTGGTTTATGCCAAGTTTGTTTCTCTTCTCACTGCACTGGTAAATAAAGGTTGATATTGGCAAGGTGCTCATTAATTAATTGAACCTGTCGAGTGTCAGTCAAGTATAATCATGTCAAGTTTGACGAGTTCTGAGTCTTGTGAGCAGCTGGTGTTGCTGGTCATTGATGTCTGCTGGACGCGGAAAGGGGGGGGGGGGGGTTAGATTTAAAAACATACATGATACACTGTAAACGGATTGACAGACCTGTTTTTGTTTTTTGTTTTGTTTGTTTGTTTGTTTTGTTTTTTGTTTTGTTTTTTGTTGTTGTTGTCGTTGGGGTTTTTTTTGTTTGTTTGTTTGTTTTGTTTTATTTTATTTTGTTTTGTCTTGATTTTGTTTGTTTGTTTTCTGACCAGCTAAATCGAAACATTTTATCGCAGCATATTTGTTTTCATATGATCTCCTAATTGTGCAATTAATATGAAGTGAATTGTAGTACTAATATACAAACCAATTATCTAAAATAACGCATTAAGAGCACACTGTTGTCAATGACACAGACTTTTTTGTCAATGTTTATTTCTTAGTTGTAAAAACAACTTATTCTGACAAGTCAGTTATTTATCCTCTGTGTGATTTACATCAGTGGGTTAAAAAGTTGACTCTAAAATCTGCTGGAAACCAAAAACTCCTTTACAGAGTACTGTTCACAGCCTATTCTTTCAGCTACAGAAATGAAGAGACAGCAGGAAAAATCTTAAGCAAGTATATAATCTAGTGAACAACAGACAGTGCCTCTTCTTTTCATAGACCCTATTTCGTTATTAAGGAAGTGCTGCGTGCAACGAAAAGGTTGTGGTATTAATTGATTATA
>CM060305.1:140200291-140312791 GCA_030674185.1 Monoplex corrugatus
TCCTCATAATACGTCCTATAAATGTTGCTTACCTTTTCCTTATCTTCTTTATTAACTATCTTCTTGTGTCTGCCACCTTCAAGACTGTCTCCTTTGTTTTGTTCACTGTCCATGGAACTCTCAACATTCTTCTTAGAAGTCACATTTCAGTTGCCTCAATTTTGTTCTGACTTTGCGTGTTGATTTTCCACGTCTCACAACCGTACAACAGTATCGGATCTATAAAACATTCAAAAACTCTCTTTCCTGCTGTTAACTGATAGGCATTTGTTGGTTAAAAGACTAGCACCTACTATTCTCTTTGATTAGGGGTTTTAGTAAGCAGTTTCTTCAGAAAGTTGGATCAGATTAGGTACTGTTGAACTCCTCCACCGTGATCCAACAGCAATGCAGAATCTCCTTTGGTGGGTGGTCCCATGGTGGTTTCACATCGTCGGCTCTTGTTGGATTCCTGGCACTGGGACTTCGATTGGATAAACTTGGGGTAGGTGGTGTGTTGAGGAGCCGGAATCAGCAGAACGAGGTCAAAGCCACTGAGACTGCGCAGGAGTTGAGTCAGTGAAAAAAAAAAAAACTTTTAATTTTTAAAAATTAAAAAAATGAGGGGCGTGAAACTCTGGTTTTGGCTGCCAGCCATTTCGTTTCCAATACTGGTGTTTTGGAGGGTGTGTTATTGTTGTTCTTGCTGCTGCTGTTTCGATTCTATAAACGCTGACTGAGAAGTAGATTACGGTATAATCGATTATTAAGCCTGCCGCGTGGTTGTGTGTCCACATACACGCATTTAGAGAATCGAAAATTGGATATTCAATTAGAATATGTAGGCCCTACACTCATTGCTCTTCATTGTAGCGTTTTCTTTGTATATACTTTTCTTGATGTGTTTGTGCCTATTTCCCTAGCAGAATAAATTTTTATTTATAAGAAAAGAAAAATAGTTAGAGGGAGGCGGAGGCGGAGAAGAGGAAACAGAAAAAAGAAACAACCAAACCTGAACTTTCCTACGTTAAAAGCATGGGTGTGCACACACAAATGATCAATAACTTTCCTTTCACTAGAGCACAGATCCGCGTACATAACAGAGAAACGAATAATCTACTTTCCTTTGACAAATGTAGGATGCATACGAGCACACACACCCATGTTGTATATAGCAACACAGACCAGACAAAAAAAACAAAACAAAACAAAAAATTTGCACATGCACTTACATGGCACAGAACCCCACGATTTCAGCCTCGTGCAGGAAAGATTGTTTTTATTCCTATCACACTGCCAAAAGCATCACCATATGTGCACTTTCTTCTAAACCAGGCAAAGACAGTTTAACAGTTAATGCTGAGACGTAGACTGTTCCTGATTTCGAAGATGTCTCCTAATCTCTTGATAGATCAATGTTGTCCCTGTCGTTTTGCCAGCGCTTTCAGCATGCACACCCTTTCTTATCACGCAGGTAAAAAAGAAATGTTAACATTCTGACGCAAACTTCAGGAGGGTTTCTTTTTTTTTTTTTTTTTTTTTCTTTTTTCTCCATCCTCTAGAAAACACGTAAACATGTAATTTTTCCTCTCTCTCTCTCTCTCCTCCTCTCTCTCTCTCTCTCTCTCTCTCTCCTCTCTCTCTCTCTCTCTCTCTCCCTCTCTCTCTCCCTCTCTCTCTGTCACACACACCACCACACACACACACACACACCATTTCACACACACATGCACGCACACACACATACACACACACATACGCACACACACCCCACACTCACACACACACACAAAACACACACACACACACACACACACACACGCACCCACGACATGTATCCGTTTCTTTTCCTTCCCCAAATCATTCTACAGGTATGACGTCATTAACACCATGGGGACCAATCAGTGACGTCAAGCATGTGCTTCCATCCATCCACCCACGTGCAACAGAGAAAGAAAGAGAAAAAGAATGTAAGCTTTCAGTGTTACAGGCCAGAAGATGAATAATAACATACGCACGCGTAACGCACATGTGCACGTATGTGTGTGCGTACAACACACGCGCGCGAATACACGTACATACACGTACGAACATAAACACACACACACACACACAACACACATACACACACACACACACACACGCACACACACACACACAAAATCACACAATGACACGCACGCACACACACACACACACATACACACACATACACACACACGCGCGCGCGCGCGCGCGCGCACTCACACACACACACACACACACAAAATCACACAATGACACGCACGCACACACACACATACACTCACACACACACATACACACGCACACACGCACACACACCACACACCACACACACACACACACACACACACACTTGGACTGCAAAAGTCTTAAAATTGCACTAGGTGTACCAACTCATGCTTCTACTCTGGAAACGTACAAAGTTGCTGGAATTCTACCTCTAAACAACCATCGTGAGCTAGCTACAGCAAAGTTTGCAATTAGAACTACTTCACAAGCGAATAATTTTGTGAGCAAAGAAATTAAAATCAGGTCTGATATTGACTTTCCAAAACGAGCAAAAAACATTTCATCACAAATTACAACCGCAACTTACATATCTGACCTGATCAAACAATCCAGCATAACTATGGATGAAATAGCCGGAAAAACCAACGTTAACGCCTATCCCTACATGGGAAATGCTAAAGGCCACGTTTGATCTCGATTATGCAGACGTTAAAAAAGATGATAATGTCAACATTATGCTATCCACAGCTTGTGAACACATCCATGAAAAGTACCGTACCCACCTCCACATTTTTACCGATGGGTCAGTCTTAGCAAATCAGAGCGCTGGAGCAGCGTTTTATATTCCAAAATTTAACATTAAAAAGTCTTTTTTCATTGGGGCAAATGTATCTATATATACAGCAGAATTGGTCGCTGTTGTTCAAGCGTTGCATTATTTAATAAGCCTTCGGCCTGTGCCTTTCAAAGTAGTTCTGTTTGTTGATTCAAAATCTGTATTATATGCCTTACAGTCTTTTGATACAGACACAAGACCTGATTTAATAATTGAGGCAAATCATCTAATACACTGTTTAAAGATAAATGGCTCGGAAATCAGTTTATGCTGGGTGCCTTCTCACGTTGGTCTTCACGGCAACAACGTAGTTGACAGAGCAGCTAAATCCAGTGCACTCCATTTTGAAAATTCCATAGAATTACATGTTAATACCTCGGTAAAAGAAGCTTACAACTCGCTAGAATTAGCATCATGGATTCGATTTCATGAACATTTAAATGAAAAATTTGTGTCTCAAAAAAGAATCAAACTTTCAGTTCAAAATATCTGTAAAAAACTGCTGTATTCTTCATTATATCATTTGAGATTAATTGTTACCACATATTTTCGTATTCATCTGAACGCTTTGAAAACAAAATATTGTAAAAAACGTTTTATGTATTTGCGGTGAACAATTCACATTGTATCACTGTTTGTTTTACTGCAGAAAGCTTCGTTATTTTTTTACCAAAGATGTTTACACAAGGAAACTGTCTTGAAAAGCATTTTAAAGAAGTGATATCAGATCAAGTTCTGTTAGTTAAAATTTCAGAATCATTGGTTCACAGTCCTGTTAATGCGTTACTTTAAGGTTATTATTTTAATTATCATTATCTTGTTTTGTTTTGTTTTGTTTTGCTTTTTATGACGATTTTTCTTTTACATTTGATGTTAGCGTTGTTCTAGTTTCATTTCTCTGTTCATCCATATCATTTTTCTTAAGACCTTGCCGATTCCTTTTAATTTTTTTTCCGTCTCTTACTCTGTTCCCTTCTTTCCCCCTCCTCCCTCCCTCCCCCCCCCCCCCCAAAAAATCATCCTCCATGCCATTTTTACCCGTCTAATATCACTTATAGTGAAAAGACGTTAAATCAAGGAACGAACACACACACACACACACACACACACACACACACACACACACACACACACACACACACACACACACACACACACACACACAAAGGATACAAAAGGATACACAAACAAAAACCCGGTTGTTCATTCTAACAATCTCCTTTCCTACACAAAATTTATTACACGATATGCAAAGTTTGTGCTTCCCAAGGTTGCCATGACCCATAAAGAAGTACCGGAAGAAATAACACCCGATGTAAAGCGAGAAAGATGTTAGATTGTTAAAACAGTGAAAACAGGATGCAAATATATCAGAAGTTCATGAGAAAGCCCAGTTTACACACCTTCCTCAGAAAAAGCTGATTTTAGACACTTTTGGGGTCCATTTGACCTTGATTCTGGCGACGTAACTGTCAAACCCAGGCAATCGCGACTCCTCAACAGTCCAACAGTCTGTTTGTTTGTTTGTTTGTTTGCCAGGTGCAAAATCTAAATACACGTTCACAAGCAGCTCGTAAATCATATGAAACGTTTTCTTATGAAAGAGAATACTTCAACAGGTTTGAGCTGACCCAGTATCAAAAACATTCTTTTCAAAGTTTTTCTGTTGGAAGGGTGTGGGTGTGAGTGTGGGTGACGTTGTTGTCGTTGTTGTTGTTGTTTGTTGTTGTTGTTGCGTTTTCTTGTAACAACAACAAAGGTTCTGACGCCAGTGCATAACTATACCAAAAGTAGACAGTTGACTGATCAAGTGAGAACTCAAAAATACATTGGAAAGGCAGCTGTTTCAGACTGACAGAACAGCAACAGAAAGTGTGCTTGGGGAATCAAGATAGCTTCAAGGAGGAGGAGTTGCAGAAACTGCAGAGTTCAAAGCAACAGACAAACACCCTCTCGTCGAGGCTATAAATCATTCTTTGGCGCCTTCCCCAACATCCTCTTTGAGCATACTGATCTGTGCCTGCATTCTTCCTTCAGGAAAGCGTCTATCTTCTTCTTACTTCGACTGCACTTTCATTTTTCCAGCCATCCCTATTTTTAGCCACTTCTCTTTCTCTATGAATAGATACGTAATTTGTTCGTATGTGTGCATGCGCATGTGTGTGTGTGTGTGTGTGTGTGTGTGTGTGTGTGTGTGTGTGTGTGTGTGTGTTATGTGTGTGTGTTTTGTTTGTGTGTGTGTGTGTGTGTGTGTGTGTGTGTGTGTGTGTGTGTGTGTGTGTGTGTGTGTCCCCTTCGGTCTGGTCTGTCTGTGATCTGGTCTGTCTGTGGTCTGGTCTGTTGGTCTGGTCTGTCTGTGGTCTGGTCTGTCTGTGGTCTGTCTGGTCTGTCTGTGGTCTGTGTGGTCTGGTCGGTCGGTCGGTCTGGTCAGTTGGTCTGGTCTGTCTGTGGTCTGGTCTGTCAGTCAGTCTGGTCTGTCGGTCGGTCTATCAGTCTGGTCTGTCGGTCGGTCTGGTCAGTCAGTCTGTCTATCAGTCTGGTCTGTCGGTCGGTCTGGTCTGTCATATTTGTCTGATCTGTCTGTCTGCTAGACAGGTTTCTGTTACGCTCACCTTCCCCTCTTCTCATTTCATACGCCACTTTAATGGCCACAGAAGCCGGCACTTTTTCTTAGGTGTTTTTATGCGTTTGGTTGGTTTGGGTTGAGTTGTTCTTCATGTGATGCTGATGATGACGATGAGAATGACAGTCATGATGCTATGGTATTCCATCTAGAACTGATACTGCGTGACAGGGCTGCATTCTACACTTACTGTCATAATAGGCCTGCATCCTGGCCCGAGATATACAGACACCCGCGATGCTGGTGAGGAGATTTGAGCAACATCCTCAATGACGCATCCGTGAAGTGGATGAGACTCGACTGTGTGGTCCCAGTCTTCCCAATAAACCCATAGCACTCTCAACTCTGTGTAGGAATCGGCCAGAGCTGAAAAATCCCACAATGGTTTTTGAAGGGACTGATGAGGATTCGAACACACAACCTTCCAGTTGGCAGTCCGTTGCGCTAACCACTACACCACGGCCACTTGAATCACTTCCATTTAGATAATAATACATACATGTACACAGATAAACTTTTTTTCTTCTAACCTTAAGAGCAAAGCATGGGTACATGCCATCCACACAGAACAGAAACTGTCATCAACTTTCCAACTACACAAAAAGAATGCAACATTTTGCCTTCGTACAAAAAATACAGAACTTGCCAACGAGTATATATATATATACCTTTCTTGTTTTCACACAGAACATTGCCAATAGTTTCAGCATGCATGCCTTTCAGTTTATTTTTAACATTCATTCTTTTTATTACACAAGCAGAGTTAATATTCAGCAGTAGACTTACTAATTTAAGATTATTCCACATTTCCGGATAATTCAATTTTGTCCCCCTCAGTTTGCCAGTACTTTCAGCACGTAGCCTACACTCTTTCTTATCTTACCTGGCAAAAAAATGTTCTCCAGGAAACTGCAAGAGGGAATCGTCCTTTTTATTTTTTTTTCCCCCTTTCTCTCTTCTGGGGAAACATTGAAACTCTCTCTCTCTTTATCTCTGCTAGTTTTGTTTAGTAACACACGCACACACACAAACGCACGCACGCGAACACACATACACACACACACACACACACACAAACACAGAGCAGATTTGCATCTATTTCTTTTCCTTCACCAAATCTCGCCTCCAGAAATGACGTCATCAACGCCAAAGGACTGATCAGTAATATGACGCATGTTTTACCATTCAGCCACCCACATGCAACACTGAGAGAGAGAGAGAGAGAGAGAGAGAGAGAGAGAGAGAGAGAGAGAGAGAGAGAGAGAGAGAGAGAAAGAAAGAAAAGAGAGAGAGAGTTATTATTATTATCTTCTTATACATTATAGACCAGAGCATACATACACACAAGCACACAGACATGCCCAGTCACCGTGGTGTAGTAATCAGCGCAACAGACTACCAGCTAGAAGGTTGTGGGTTCCAATCCCCATCAGTCCCTTCAAAAATCATTAAGGGTTTTTTTTGTTTTGTTTGTTTTGGTGTGTTGTTTTGTTGTTGTTGTTTTTTGTTGTTGTTTTTTTACTCCAGCCGACTCCTAACCTGAGTTGAGTGCTATGGCCTCATTGAGGAGACTAGGACCACACAGTCGAGTCTCATCCACTTCACGGATGCGTCACTGAGGGTGTTGCTCAAATCGTCCAATCAACACTGCAGGTGTCTGTATCTCTCGGGCCTGATTGACATTGTGATAGTAAGCGTAGAGTACACCCCTGTCACGTAAACTCAACCCTAGCTGGAACTCCATAGCACTATAATGGTCATTCTTATCGTCATCATCATTACTGCATTATTTCAACAACAAAAACTGTGCCAGCTTCTGTGGCCATTAATTAAAGGTGCGTAGAAAATGGGAGAAAAACAGATGAACACAAAGGAAATCTAAGTGCCACGATCGTTAAAAAAACACACTCACACACAGACACATATACAGTGAAGCGTGCACTCACACACACACATATATGTATATGTGTTATGTATATACACATACATATAACACATATACATAATTAAACACAACATATACACACAACATGAAACCACACGTACACACACTATTGTCACACACACATAGATATACCTGTACATGTACCCGTACACACACACACTACGCACACAGACACACACACACGCGCGCGCACGCGCACACACACACACACACTCTCTCTCTCTCACACACACACATACACCCCCAACACACCCACCCACCCCACCCCCAATCACACACACACAGAGTATAAACATGAAGATGAGTGTCAAAAACAGAAAAGAATGTTATTTGCATCTTGCATGGTGGTCCCTTCTGCATTATTCTTCTTTTCGTTGCCGTTACACCTGGGTCCCTTCTGTATGACATGTGTGTGTCTGTTGCAGGTATCTCAGCGCTTTATCCTCCATTTCACCTTATCTTCACTACACCAACACCATCCTATCGTTCCACCAGTTCCTACCGACCCTCAACCAATTCTCCACACAGGTACACTCAGCCATGTTGAACATGAAAACTAAATCAAAGCAACGTTCACAAAGCTCAAATCATTCAACAGCAGCAGCAGCAGCAATAATAGCTTTCAAAGTATGAGTGTTGTATCTAACTCTGCCGTAATAACTTCATCATTGTGCGGTTTCCAATCCCATAATACGTAAAGCATAAATGACCACCCAAGACCAAACAAATACTAACCAGAAAAACACACATACACACACAAAAACAGAATCAGAGCGCGTATTCAATATAACAAGGCAGGATAGGAGCAAATCCTCGGCCAACTGGCCTTTCAAGTGTACACGAAAGACAACAAAGAAGAAATACAATGTAATTTAATGTGGGGCAGGGGGGAGGGGATGCAAACAGCAAAAGTTCCCCGTTTCGTCGACCAGAGGAAGATGCTTGCTCGACAAAACACACTGGTTTTACTGTTCTTTTCCTCCATAATTATGTTTTTGTTTGCTTGTTTTGTTGTTGTTTGTTTTTGTCTTTAGTGTATGCTTGACAAAGTCCAGTTGGCCAAACATTTGAGCCTGTCTTGTCTTTTTGTATTAAATATGCCTTTGACTCCCACACCCTATCCTACAAAAAATTTAACCCTTTGACTTCCTTACTGTATCCACAAACTTCCTACAGGAAGGGTGAGGGAACCAAAGGGTAAGTTTTCGCTTTGCTAGCATGGTTGACAATGCAGGATGCTGGTGGACAGGGTGTAGGAGTCAAAGGTTTAAGGAGTCTCGACTGCTTAAGTTTGGAAGTCATGACGCCAAGATCCAAGTCACACGGCTCAACAAAGAGATTAGAATCAGCAGTTTCTGAGGGAAGTGTGTGAACAGCACTTCATCTGGAACTTCTGAAAATATTTACATTCTGTTTTCACTGCTGTGGCAATTCTGCCATTGTCTCCGCTTCATGCCAGATTCATTTCATCTGATGCTTCTTCAAAGTCACGGCAATTTTGAGAAGTACAAGCCTAGACTTTCTGTTATTGTTGTTATTGTTATTGTTGTTTAAAGCCCATCCGACTGCATAGAGCCACATCAGGGATATAACCGCTTCAAAACATACAAAAGTTCAACAGGAAAAAAGAGAAAAAACATTAAGTAGGCCTACATATATCAATGCATTCGTGCACATAATCTAAGCACGTGCCCCTGGCGTTGACCACTCCGTCCAATTTATCGCACAGGGGATTTAAAAAACACACCTGAATACAAATTTAAGCATACCTAAGGACACCAAAACATATAAAAACAGGCATAAATTACCTAAAATTGCTTCCGGATATCTCACCTCCCTAGAGCCACAAATGCACTTAATACGTGTAGGCCTACCCAGTTATCAATCCTAAGAAAAAGTAGGCCTACGTAAGACTTTATCGAACACATACAGGTGAATGTACCAGCAAGGCAGAAAATGATAGGAAGAAATAACAGAAAACAAAGGAACAAGGCAGAAACAAAGAGGGTGACAGAAAAGAGGAACTTTCTAGCACAGAATTTCCAGAAGGTGGAGATACTATTTATACTGAAAAGAGCCCCCGGCATCCACACAGGGGAATGGATTTTCTGTAATACTTTTCATATCAAGAGGGAGATTGTTGGAAAGGCTTGACCGCCTGGGTTTTTGTTTTTTTTTCCTTCCTTCTCTTTTTCTTCTTCCTTTTTCCATTCATTCTTTATTCGTTTGTGTGCCTGTTTGCTTGTTAACTTAAACATCACCACCAACCCATTACTCTTTCTTTACAGCAAGCGTGTACACGTTCGTTATTCACAAGGTATTGGGAAGCGGGTACGGGTGGAAAGGTTGACGCCATGATGGGTTGGGAGTAGGAATAAGAGTGGAAGATAGTTGCAGAGATCCATATACCATTGAAACCAAAATGAAACATTCAAAAATAGAAGATAGTTGGTCAGCCAATGATGTTTTGGCCTTCCTCAGTATTTAAGGACTAAGGACTGAGCCACTGGATAGTTCATCCCCAGTGCTCCAGAGCACAAGCCTGGGCACAGTGAGGTGGTGAATCTGCTGTTTTCTATGTTGTACGCTTCTCCCTTACGCTATAGCAGTGAGGCGAAGGGAGAGGCAAAAGCCAGTAGGCCTAGAGCTTGGAGCCAGTCAGACTGTAGAACCCAGATTACGTAAGGTAGTATCAGACCGCTGTTCCACATAGACGAAACACCAACAACGAAAAAAAAATGTACCAGCGAGTTCAAAATAATCCAGAAGAAATAGCAAAGTTCAAAGCAACGAACCAACAGCCTCTCGTTTCAGATATATATAAAAAATCCAACACTTCTTTGAACATAATCAGCGTCTTGACCCTTCACGAGTAGAACATACATTTCAGTTCGGATTCAAGTCTAGCTTCTTGTCATGGCTTCATATGTGTGTGTGTGTGTGTGTGTGTGTGTGTGTGTGTGTGTGTGGTGTGTGTGTGTGTGTGTGTGTGTGTGTGTGTGTGGTGTGGTGTGTGGTTTGAGAAGACTGTCATCTTTCCACACACACACACACACACAAAACCGGTTATAGCCCAAATATTCCACAATGGTTTTCACAGGACCAGACAGGATAGGGATTCAAACCCATGGACCTTCTGTTCGTTAGTCATTTTGCTAACCACTGAACTAGGGCTTAGATAGATTTCGAAATCTTCAGACATATCTGATCAAAAAAAAAATATACAAAATGGGCAAGTTGTTTCCCATAGTTTTTGTTTGATTTGTGTAACGAGACATCTGAAGAGAAGAAGGAGAAAATATAGCAGTGCATGCAGACTTAAAGAAAGGGCTGGATAATTTAAGTTCGGATAATTTCAAATCATTTGAGCGCCCAGGCACTTGAATTAAGCGGTTTCCACAGTCTTTGAAAAGAACTGCAGAACAGACAAGTTCATACAGATGCCGACTTGCGATTCAGAGGAAAATGTAGAAATTTCTCGGTATTTGCTGTCTGAAGTGTGTACTCAAAATGTATCAGGAATGGGAAAATGTAGAGATTTCTCAGTATTTGCTGTCTGAAGTGTTCTAAAAATGCATCAGGAATGGTTTATGATACTTCTTTGCATTGTATTAAATGGAAATTATCACAAAGGTAGTATCTTTGATCGCTCAGGCTGGCTGTCTGTCTCTTGACCCGTTACATATTTTTGCACAGGCAATTCATGTTTTTTTTTATAGTTTTCTTCGTACCGTTTCGTATCAACATTACTTGCAGTCATGTGTGTGTGTGTGTGTGTGTGTGTGTGTGTGTGTGTGTGTGGTTGTGTGTGTGTGTGTGTGTGTGTGTGTGGTGTGTGTGTGTTTTTTTCTCCCATATACTCGTGTCTTTCATTACATAAAGGCTTTGACTTCCATGCAATATATGCATCCTTCTCTCTTGTGTGTGTGCGCGCGCTCGTGCGCACATGCATGTCGAGTGCAGACTTTAACTGTTTTAGAGGAGTATAATGTGATCATTACAGCGAGTCAGAAAGATAGACACTAACAGACATATATACATACAAACAGACTTTTGCTTTTAAGCTGGAAACAATTCTGCAAGGAAAATTATCTCAGCCAGTTCCATCACAAGCAATTCAGCCAGTCCCAACTTAAAGCAATTTTAGTTACAACTGACGTACGGCTGTTTTCAGTTAAAAACAAACACGAAAACTCAAGGGTGAGATTTCGTGTGTCATTTCAGAGGGTAATGATCTCAATATCTAGTTGGGTTTCAACAACATGTTTTAACTCATTGAGAGTATAATCTGCTTAGGTTTTAGTTAAAACCAATTTTACAACACAATCTGCAAGTTATTTTGTAAGAACATACAAGTAGGCCTACAACAGAAGAATCATAATCAGAAGAACTTTGTTGCTGTGGCAATTGCCAGTACCAAGTACAGAAGAATAATTTTACTGCTGTTGTGGCTGTCATTTTAAAATTACCAACTGATTGCGCGCACACACAACACCCACACACACCCCACACAACACACACACAGGTGCACATAATTAGAGAGTGAGATACAACGAGAGGGAGAGAGGTTGTGTACATAATTAGAGAGTGAGATAGAATGAGAGAGTAGGGAGGCTGAGGGTTTTTGATGTTTTCAGCCAATTCCAGACCTGCACCTAGGTAATAAACGAGCTTGCTTTTCGCCAAAACAATTATAAAAATTGCGTAAGGGTCCAATCCTGGAAACACCTGGCCCCATGTGTCTTTTGTGTGTGTGTGTGTGCGTATGCGTGTGTGTGTGTGGTGTGTATGCGTGTCAGTGTGTGTGTGTAAACTAACAAGTTGGCTTTACCCAGACTTAAACTGATAGAACACTCCCATCATTTCACCTCATCGCTTGAAATAGACTCACCTGCGTGCATGTTATCAAAAATTTTGATTGTGGATACTTGATAAAGTGATAGCACTTAGTTGATACATTGAATTGATAGCATTTGTTTATGTGTGCACACCGTGTGTTGCATGTGTGTACGTGCTCACATATTCGTTTTTCTGCATCGGTGGTGGCCCACAATATGCCGGCATCAATTTGCTACACAGTCTACATATTCCATCTTCACAGGGTTATCCCATGGATATTCTATCTTTGATGGTTCATTGCTACACAGCACGCATTGTTCTTACTTGCTTAACAGTTTCTGCAATAGTGACTCACACCGTTTTCGATCTTCAATAAGGCAGTACGAGACCCTGTTTACAACAACATATCTCAGTCAAATTTACTTGTCAACTTGTCACCAAGAAATGACGTGATCCACGACTAATACCAGTATCTTCTCATGTTATTTGCCTGTCTTCAATCAAAATTTTCCCCACTTTGTTAACATTTTTCTCGTCAGAAGCTTCAACTGGCCTCCCAGGTTATTATACCTGCTTTCATGTCATTTGCTCCATCTTTAAAGAATGACACGACTAATACCAGTATCTTCTCATGTTATTTGCCTGTCTTCAATCAAAATTTTCCCCATTTTGTTAACATTTTTCTCGTCAGAAGCTTCAACTGGCCTCCCAGGTTATTATACCTGCTTTCATGTCATTTGCTCCATCTTTAAAGAATGACACCCACGTATAAATTGCAGCTTGTGAGAGAGCCACATACACTCTTTAGTGTTTTTAATAATATATCGGTGCCAGAACTTTCTCTACAATATTCAATTGCACTGTAAGGTGTGTTCTTCAATGCTAAATGTAGACACAATGCTTAGAATGACTGTTACCCATGTGAAGTCCTAACAAATGGCATTACATTAATTGGCATATAATTTCATAACTAGATCAGAGAATAACTGAGCCTGGTGTGTGTAAAGTTTTAAAGCGCTTTGACAAATACTTCAAATTCAGCATTCTCCTATTATTGGATGACCCTCACAGGACCTACTAGTAACAATGAAAAAGATGAACACATACACACACACACACACACACATGCGCGCACGCAAACGCACCACAACAACATCATGCACACACATGCATGCACACACACACTATTCTTCCATAGCACTATTATCCAAACTCATTTGAACTCTGCACATCAAAAATACTTACAGACGCAGAGTATAAAACATACAGAAGCACTGACATGTCATATGTGCACACACACCAGAATACACACAACTATATGCGTACACAAATAAACACACCATCTAGCTATATATACACAGGTATCTACGATCATAAACATAATACACACGAATGATTACACACCACTACACAGACAGTATATGAAGTGCTGGTACACACTGGTACAGTAATTATAATATCAACAATGGAAGGCCTGGACGTGCAGGCAAGTCTTTTAATTGCGACTTGAAATGAAAATGATGGGCAGATCTCTCAAATCAGCTACATGTATTCAACTGTGGTTCTGGCAAGCCATACGCATTAGTGTTTGCTGTGAAACATGTAACAATAATAATACACATAAAAAGAAAATCATTCTTTTACATCGCTATTTTCCAAACTCAATATACATTACCCATTACACCTACTGAGGTACAAACACACATACATCAGAATAAACACATATATATGCACAAATAAAAACATACTAATTACACCTAACCATACAGACACATATACCTATAGTCATAAACATACATAAATGAATGATTAAACGATGCCACATGATCAGTCCATAGAAATGGAGATACATATTAATGGATGTGCAGTTATGATACCAACACATAAACAAGCAAGTCTTTATGCTTCTTTTAGATGCGTTTCAAAATGGAATATCTTTTTTGTTCGTTTTTTCTGTTTTATTTTGTTACTGGACAGACACTTGCTTAAAAGACACAGGGAATGAGTTCCTTGCTATAAGGGCAAAAAACTGCAAAGGATTTCTTTCCAAGGGGAGGTGAAATACTCCCAAGAGAGAGGCACTATGAGACACTTAGTGTTCTGGAAGATCTGTAGGGCAGTGAAGTTCAGACAAGTAAAATCATGTTGGCATGTTTCATAAATTGGGGCGCTAGACATAAAGTCTAACAACTTTGTACTCTAATTCATGCTTTGACAGAAAGCCACTGTACCTTCTTTAAAGGTGCTTGAGCACTGCACCGCTTGCCCTTCCTTAGTGGAAGTCTGGCTGCACAGTCTTAGATTGGTTGGACTTGGAGTGTAGATACCCTATTTTACCCTATTTAAAAAGCCGAAAAGACAGAACACAATAACATACACAGAATAAAAGCTACCCACAATTTGTTTGTGGCATCATTAGAGAGGTACATATTCTATTCAACTGGAGAAACAGGATTTCACACAGGTAAATTACATCAATCATGGGTGCATACGTATGAATGTACTCATCAATATCAAAATGATTTCTTCATTGCAATAAAACTTTTACTCCTAAGGGAAGGGAAAATTGCAAAAAGCTTATAGGCAAAACAGGTAGTCTTTTCAAATGATGTTTCAATTTAGTCATCTGTTGCATGAACATCTGTTCAAAACACGCACACACATACACATATACACAACCACAGATGCATACACACTAAAAACCATAATCACACATTGCTTTCAGGTTTTCTTTCATCAGAAAACATATATACTGTTGCTATCACCCAACAATCCTGTGTCCTTAACTGGGAGTTTTACTTTCACACACACACACACACACACACACACACACACACACACACACACACACACACACACGACACACACACACACACACACACACTCACACATACGCACACTCACACCAGCAAACACAAACACAATATGAACAACAAGCACGTATATACAATCGCGACACAAACACAAGCACACACACAGAAAAACAGGTTGTACAACTATTCTTTCCCTGTTTATTCTGTTGCTGTTAAATGTATTTATAAACAATTGCACCTCAAAATCTGAGTCATGGACACACTTCAGCTGACACATTTTATTTACATGTTGGGTATTTCATTTTTTTTTTCTTTTTTCTTTTTCTATGTTCCGAATTTTCTTGGAGATATATATGCACATTGTATTTCTCATATTATGCACGCAATATGTTGCAGTACAAGTCTGTATGCTCCGTCTTTGGTAGACCTGCTTGCTGGGTAATGTTTCATGTTTTTATCAACCACTGAACACTGACATGACTTACAGGATCTTAACCATGTAAATTCAATGTTCTGCGTGCATGAACATACTATGGGACTTAAAGCACTAACAGATCCTGCCCACACACTGACCTAAAAGATCAGAACAAATCTTCATCATTCACCCACCAGGTGGGACATACCTATCAGGCAGGATAGAACCTAGACCTTCCAATTTGAAGTCCAATGTCACATGCACTTCACTACTGTGACCATCATTTAAAGTTTTAATTAATCTGACCATTAGCAAAGTGAAAACAAGCATTCTCTGACATCACCACCTGTAAAATTGAAAAGAACTTGTCTAAATTTAAGACAATTTTTCTAAAATAAAGTTGCACTTAGAGTCTCTAAAAGATTTGATCTGATTTGAATGGAATATTTTTTTATAAACTAAAATATCTTCATTATGTCATATACCTTAAATACATTTTACAGACACTTTCTGTACAGAATGTGATGACGATGGATGTGGAAAGGGAGAATTAGAAAGGAAATATACTGAACATGAACAGCTGAGGACTATGACATCAGATGGGAACAAAGCTACGAAAATGAATAATAACCAAACCAAACTAAAACCATCTCATAAAACGAGATTTTCAATCATCCACATTTCTACTATCAACCATGCAGACTAGAAAATTTCCATCCAACTATTAAACTGGCAGACTAGACTTCTGCACGCTCACGATGAGTTTCATTATCTTCTAAGGCCTAAGTTTCTTCTGTCGTGATGCCTTCTTTCTCAATGGCTATGTGAAGGAAAACGTAGAAAAACTTTCAATCTGGCTCCTTGGGCTGCTTGCAGTTCCACGTGAACATCCTGAGGATTCCTTGTCTCTGATTTCGACATTTTCCACTGTGGACTTAAAACTGGAGAAACAAGTCTATTAGAAATGTCTCAGAAGAAGAAAAAAAAAGAAAATGTATAATGAATGAAAAGATGACGTGAAAAAAAAATATACACAGAATGAACAGAAAAGGGAGAGACAACAAACAGAAAAAATCACAGAATGGAAAAACTATATGGAGTTTTACTCTACATATAAAATGAAAATAAGTATAAAGAAAAAAATTCTTATTAACACAGTAATAAAGCAATTCATACTGAACATCAATTATTCTGAATGCACATCAAGCTCTGCTGAACAAAGGACATTTTCTATCGATCTCGCTAAAGCCCATGGCATCTTACTGAACAATGCTCATTTCTGCAGTATCTGCACTTTCTGTCTTGCCCCGTCATAAACAATTACTTTTTTTCTGTTCTCTCGTTTTAATTCTTTGCAGAGAATGTGGGACAATTAACACCATAAACTCTGTAAAGCTTACAACAGTTACAGCCTGGGCAGTTTTCCAACACAGCAACTGTTTGCATTATTGAAATCAGAAGTCTTTTCAGGCTGCCATTCCACTCAACTTCCATGTCATGTTGGTGGGAAGGAGTGAGGGAGAGGATGGGATGGGAGAGATGGAGGAGTCTTTTATTTTCAATTTTTTATCAATCGTGTTTAAAAAAAAAAAAAGCTGTTAAGCTTGTACATCTGTCAGGAATGAATAACTATGGGCTTCTGAAGAAGATCCTCAATAAGATAATGGACGTTTTTCCTGTAGAACATGGGAGACAATTTCAGTCATAAAGTGATGCATCTTAGGACAACAAAACTGTCATGCAAGGAAATGTTCTCTTTACCTCACCCACTGCTTTCCCACTCCCCCATTCCACTCCTCCCTTAAAACACACACACACACACACACACACACACACACACACACACACACACACACACACACACACACACAAACACACACCCCAAATTCTGGCAAGAACAAAACAAAAACAACCAAACAAAAATTTACAACAACAACAAAAAAAGAAACAAAGAAAGCCCCATCGTAGCAGTTTTCAATACTGGATGAGCTGACCAATAACACTATGTTTCAAAATCAGCGCAAATGACAAAGGTGCTGGATACAGTAGACATAAAAACTCAAACGGAATACACTACAGCAAAAAGTTCATTTTCTTTGAGAAACTTTGCTGTAGTCTACAGACAAAATTAAGTTCAAAAGTATCCACATACAGAAACATATTTGTGTAACATGTACTTACAGTTTGTCTACAACATTATATAATTACAGTGCACATATATGTTATGACACTCATATTGTAACAGACTGACACAAACTAAACAAAAATAGCAATAACCTCTTGATGTTATATATGAAATTAAAAGTCTTATTTCACCTCATTGGTAATAACGATTGCTAATATCCTACATTGCAACCAGTTAATAAATAAGAGTAATGTGGAGTATCACAAGTATAATTATAACGCACTGTCAACTTGACAAAGAGCAAATATACAAAAATTATAACTGTACAAAAATAATAATCCAAACAACAAAAAGTGAAGCTTCCCCCCAAAACAGTAATAAATTATGTAATAACTTACAATTTAATGTCAAATTATGTAAAAAAAATCTACAGTTCAGGATTTGGAGTTTGTTCAAGAGGGATTCATCGCACTCTGACAATTCAATATGTATTCCCCCTAAATCTACCAGCAATTACCTAGCAGATTCCATATTTCTTAATTCCTTAAGCCGATGCAAAACCCTGTGCATTGGCAAGGTCTTGAAAAGGGGGAGGGGGGAGGGGCCTATGACAGGCTAACACCATCACACTGATGGAAACATTAACTTGATTAAGATTGGCAGTGAACAGAAAAATGATGCAGGGATTTGGTATCGAACACTAAACATCAAATCTTGAGTCCACAGCTCTATAACAAGAACCAACCAACCCCTGTGATTTACAACATAACTAGTTGTGAACTTGTTTGTGAGCTTGCATGTCTCACCTGTCCCACTGTCGGCATCATCGGGTTCAGTGTAAGCCACTGCACTCTTTGACACCACCACCCTCTTCCAAACGGCTCTGTCTTGGCTTTTTGTACAACTTCTTGAATATTTAGGTCAGTGATGTTGGTTATGTGCTTGATGTATGAGATTGGAGGTCTATCTTTCTTCCATTTTGCCTCTGTTTTTTCCCTGAAAAATGGTTGCCATTAAGTCGGTGTTCTTACTACGTGACACATGGCCAATGTATCTTGGTCTTCTCTTGTTGATGTCTGCTAGTAATTTTCTGGACATCTTCATTATTTCTTCGATCTGTCCATTTGACATGAAGTAGTTTCCAATAAAACCACATCTCTGCTGCCTCAATTCTTTTGCAATCAGCTATTAAGTATTATTGAGCTTGTAAGTACAATCTACTAATAACTGCTTGCTTGCTTACCTTACCTGCTTGTTTTTTTCCCCTTGCAAAGATCAATAAAAAAAAAAATCTATTTGCAGTCTATGTACATGTGCGTATGTGTGCGCATGCATGACTATGCATAAAAAGGGGGGAGTGAGTGTTTATTTCTGTATGTTAAGTTTGATTGGTTTGGTTATTTTGTATGTTAAATAAAACTGTTTGTTTCATTTCAAATGACATATCATTTTAAATAACTCGAGTATGTCTGCTCAATTTCAACTGAAAACAATGGAAGCGTACAATACCACACCGAAGCAGACAGTAAAAAGATTATAACACAGGCTCAGAAGATTTATACAAAACTAATAAATTCCCCATATATACACAGACATACTGCATGTGCCAACAGTTGCTTTAGCCGTATGTCTGTCACATGATGCAAAAGCATCAACAGAAGACAAACATTTTCCATAACAAACAGAGGAGTAAATCTACATGCTTTTGTACTAAACTATCCCTTAAGAAGATGTAGATCACCTGAGCCCTATCAGTTTCTCCACAGGTTCATACTGCCAGTCATCCTCTTCAATTTCTTTCACCAGTTTCCTTAGCTGTTTTACTCTCTGGTCATGCAAATCTGAAACAGAATGCGAACAGATATAAGTGACCCCTGGAAAACACTAATTCAACACTGACTGAAATATGTAACAATCAAAACATAATAACAACAGGCACATAAATCAAATGGGTATAATATCAGACTTCCAGTCAGAAGGTCTGGGGTTCACTCCTGTCTGGTGGGTAAAGGGTAGATACTTTTCTAATCTACCACGTGCAGATCTGTTAGTCTGTATATATAAGCAGAACATCAAATATGCAAGTTTAAAATCCTTCGAGTCATGTCAGTGTCTGATGGCTTATGGAAACATGAAAACATCTAGCATACATGAAAATGGAGCATACTGACTGTGCAACACCACATTGCCTGCACAATATGGGAAAATCAATATGCATTCATTCAGCCAAGAAAATACAGAATGCTTAACGTTTTCGTTTTAAAATAAATAAAACATGCTCCTTTACTTACACAACAAGCTTTATTCTTTAAGTTATGGACAGGACTAAGCTTAGGCATTAGAGGTGGTGGTGGTGTTGGTGATTCAAAAAAAGTAAAAGTAGTTTCATAATCTCAGTAGTAAGGGAGTGGTAAGCTTTCACCATGCTCTGGTCAGCTTTTCAGCTTCTGAAGATGGCTCCCATTTCGTTGCGTTTAACCTTCCCAAAAAATGAAAGTGAACAGTCACTCACAGCTGGGTGGGTTGAGACCACACACACAAGCCAGGCTTGAACCCATACTGTCAGACTGGGAGTAGGGAATTTTACCTCTATGCTATCCACACTTCTTTACTTATGGTACTAATCTATAACAACACAGAGGTACTGCAAAGATTACTTGTCAAAATCGTTTCTGCCATGGTAAGGGAGGCAATCTGTTGTTAGGTGGCAAACACATCATACACAGCCAATTAATATCAATCAGTTTTCTTGTCATGAAAAACATTTTAGTGTCTGGATGTCAGTGGTTGACAACAAAGAGTATTGTCCAGATTGAGCTAAAACACAAAAACATTAAATATGTGAATGTCGATGGTTGACAAGAGAAACAGTCGTCCAAAATGAGTTAAAACATGAAAACATTAGAATGTCAATGGTTGACAACAGAATAGATCATTGTCCAAAATGAGTTAGAACATGAAAACATTAGAATATCTTAATGTCAGTGGCTGACAACAAAAAGGGTCATTGTTCAGGATGAGTTAAAACACCAACTGGTCCTGCCAGCATCCAATGAACTTAAACTATTTTGACAAAGACAAGCTTTTAAAGTGCAGGATCACAAAACTGAGCCTCATCTACTGGGTGCATGTAATTCTCAATATTGCTCACAGTCAAACTGATTGATCGACAGGAGGGCTGTCATGACTGGTGATGTGTCTGTGTGTGACATACTTACAATGGGAGCATGTGCTACAGTATTTGAAAGAATATGTGCACACAACCACACACACACACCCCCTATACACAAATCAAATTTTCTGTTTAGATTATTTTTATTGAACATTAGGTGAACATTAGACATTTAATGTTCTAACGGGAGATCTTCTAAGAAAAAAAAAAGATCTGAAACACTGTTGCATGATGCCTGATGAAAATCTTTGGTAGAAACCATTACCACCCTCTCCTTCCACTTGCAACATTGCCTCATAACAACAATTCTATCAAAATGCTACTGAAAACAACATTAGCTATAAAAGTAAACATCCCCCCAATACATACACACAAAAATTAGCAAATGTATACATATGGGAAACACTCATGATTTTTTAGAGGAAAAATATCCATTGACTTCCCCCAAAAGCTATATAATTAAAGGTATGGGAACACTCATTTGACCAACAAAAGTGTCCCAAACACGGAGAGCTAAAATAAATAAATAAACAAATAAAAATAGCAAAAAAAAATTTCTGAGAAAAACTTACCTACTTTTTGGTTTCATCATCAGACCACTGTCTGTAGAATCATTCTGATTCAGTTTTGAACAGTTTCCCTCCATCTTTCTTTTCTTCTTTCACTCACACTCTATAAAATCAGACCACCTCTGGCAATGAATGCAACTGATTTTCCCAGTTCCTGCTAGCTGCCATGGAATTTCCTTCCGCATCTCTTGGCATGACAAGACTGACAGGAGAGAGCTCCATCAGATGCTGAAGACCCAACAATGTTCCAACTTGAAGGGACCTCAACTGGCAAGCACCACTCTCAACTGATGCAGATGACACAGCAGACATTTGTCTTGTATGATATTGTACCATGGTTTGTTGGAAGGCAATTACAGGCCTGGTACTTCTGATTTAGCCCTCTAGTACTTCTGTAGGTGTCACCTCACCCTTAGCTCATGGCCAAAAGACTTACCCTGTGAGCAGAGGGGCCGGGATTTTAGGCAGCCTTTATCTGCCTGATGGTTCCATCATATGACAGTCAGGGTATTTCCTAGATGTGGCCTTCCAAGGGCTAACCCCTCCCATCATGAGAGAAACCATCTTAAGTCAGTCAGGGATGGCTTATTCATCTAGGCAAGCTGACTTACTTTGCGGCTAATCTCAGTATGCGAAGGCCATCCAGCACCTGAAGCCCACTACCAAGCTGAGGGTAGCTTTTCTAGAAGTTCCCTGATGAAAGTAACATGACCAAAGACAGCGAAAAACTAGTAAACTCCAGATACTGGAAAACACAACTTTTCCCCCCAATCCATATGATACCAGAAGCAAGAATCAAACCTACACTTCTAAGGGGGGGGGGGGGGGGGGGGCAGACAAAAGGAAAAAGAAACTAAAAAGAAGAGAATGTAGAAGAAAGCAGCAGCAAACTGACCTTTCTGCAAAGCATGTGTGTTCATGTCAATGGCTTGTTCCAACTGTACTTTGCTCATCATGGTGCAGCTGTTCAGGCTCAACATATACTTGTCTGAAATCAAGGACAGGACAGTGGCACAGAAAAGCATGATGACTGCTGAAATAAACACATGATTGGTATATAAACATAATAGCAATACTAGATTATTAATGTCATTAGTCTGAATCAATATAGGTGTAGTCTGTGCTAAGTACACTGGGAGAGAACTGATCACTCTATTCAAGTAGAAATGAACTCATTTACATGCTGTAATACAGGAACAAGCACAAAACATCTGCCCGTTATAGATCTTACAAAGCATGTCACACATGCAATTATTGTTAAAGTCAGATAAAGACAGGGGGTGGGGATATTTAGAACCTGCTGTCATAATCTGTCGCAAAATTTATCGGCTGTGTCGCAGAAAAGGCGACAAACATAACATGCCCAGTCCTGATGACAACTAACGAAACAAACCGAAACTGAAACCCTGAAGTGAACTTGCACCATGTATTATCTCAACTGGTGCTTATGATAAATATCTCAGCAGGTTGACAGTATATTAAATTTTTATTTCATCAATTTCTACTGGCATAATTTGATAAGGGAATATGAGAGGGGTTGAGTAAGTGGGTGAAAAATTTCCAGGCAAGGAAGAGAGCCAGCATGGTGGCGCGTGAACAGAAAGAAAACAATGTCACCAAACAAAATGTGTTGTTCTTTTGTCTTGTATCATGTTATTAGTATAGTTATCTTTTTTTCCAGCTGTGCCTAAACAAAGTGACAATGCGCTTTTTAATGCAAATTAAAAATATAAATGCTAATCAACAAGATCAATGAAAATCAGTGAGTGCCCATGTGCATTAAACAACAGTTAAATGCACTATGCTACTACACAGCTGGCACACTCGAACACAAGGGGTCAGGGAGACATTAAGTTGTGTCAACATTTAAGCAAATTAGCATCAAAGTTAATATCACACTAACAGTGCATTTTTTTTTCTACTTACCCTGCAACAAGTTATAACCACAAATATACAGCATAAAAAAGGTCCACAACTTACTACTGCTGGGTCCTGTCCTTGCTGCTTCAGACGGTTGTAAATGAGGCTGTGTAAGCAGCTTAACCAACAGTGTGTTTGACATCTCTACACCAGATCTGACTGCCATCAGTGGAACAATTCAGGCTTTAGACTGTTCCTGCAATGTGTAAAAGGGTGAGCTTTGGTAACATACTGATGATATTATTTACAGTTTAGTACATCATTCTTTTAATATTCATTGATTATGGTTCCAAGCATGGTGTCCTTTCCATTTAATTACTAAATAGAATTTTAAACCTGACAAGTGCTCAGATTTACAGAATGCTTTTATCTAAAAAACAAATGTAGATCACTCTGCAGTTTGTTTTGTATGGACACTTTAAATGAGGTGTCAAATGCTCACCACCCAAATCTACAAGTACAATTTATCTAATTTGGGCAATTTTTGGGGTCTTCACTAATCTCGATGCACAGCAAGACCTTAACATGGATTTATGCTGATAGTACGTAGGGGTGGAATAGATGTGGAACTAAATTTTCAAAGCAAAAACAAAATGTACAGAAGATACGAGCTAGCTATCAAGAAGTTGTTTCCCTATTTCATTAAACCTGCAAAATCTTCCTTTCACTCAACTCACGCAATTAATTAACTGTTCTGCAGGTAAATCTTAACTTTTCTTCATGTTCACATGAAAGAAAAAAAAACACACACACACACACACACACCACACACACACACACACACACACACACACACACACACACACACACACACACACACATGCATGAGCAGCAGTAAATGAGCTGATCGGAGATACTATAAGCAGAGATTTACAAGAGAATGAACTAAGAAATCAACAGAAACAGCTCTGCCAAACACAAATGACTCATCAGCATCATTATCATGAGCCATGCCACTTGGAGTTGGTGACGTGGCTTTCCATACTAATCAATCTTTAGTCACTGCAACAAGTATTCTTATCTCCTACCCTTTCTGCCCCTGTCCACCCTGAAAAACTCATATTTTCTCCCTGACTATATCTGGTGCTTTCCTCTTATGACTAGTGCTCAAAATCCCTTGCTGAGGTCATAACATATCCTATAAATGTTGTTTGTCTTTTTCTTATCTTCGTCATTAATGTTATTTTTGTGTTTGCTTCTTTCAAGACTGTCATTTGCTCTCTTTGCTGTCCATGGAACTCTTAACATTCTTCTCAGAAACCGAATTTTAGCTGCCTCACTCTTGTTCAGACTTTGCTAGTTGATTGTCTAGATTCTACATCCATACTACAATACTGGTTCTGTGTATGTAATACTGAAAAACTCTCTTCCTGATGTTAATTGATAGGCAATTGTTGTAAGAATGTTTTTAATTTTCTTGAATGCTGTTTCTGCATGCCCAATTCTGCTGGATATTTCTTATGTACATCTGCCATCTGGTGAGACGACTGTACCCAGATATCAAACTTATCAACTTGTCTCAATGTTGTACCATTTCCTGTTATTTTACATGAGAGGATTTCTATTATATTCACAAGATTTTGTAGGGGTTTTGTTTGGTTGTATGGGGTTTTGTTTGTTTGTTTGTTTGTTTGTTTGTTTGTTTGTTTGTTTGTCTGTTTTCAGTTTCTGCAATTAGAAAGGTGTCATCTGCACAACAAAGACTGTTCATCATTTTTCCTCCAACATATGTATTTCAGGGCATTTTTCTAGGTTCCTCATGTTTCACTCTAAAGTAAAAGCAAACCTAGTGGCAGACCCCCCCCCCCCCCCCCCCCCCCCCCCCCCCCCAGTCTAATCCCTCCTCTGATATTTTAAAATGAGCTTATATCATATATCATTTTCTATTCTCATTGTTGCTATTTGTTCCCAATACATTATGTAGAGTTAATAATATATAAACATACAATGACTATGTGTTACATTTAATTATCTCTTCATAACTTGATTTCTGAACAACCCTTATGCCAGTGACACTGTCAACCAACACCTGAATTTTAAACATCATGTGATGAAAGATCCATCATTGTCCTTTACAACTCTGTCACAACAACCTGAACGAGCATTATCAGCCACCACTGCTTCTAAACATTTAGCAAGGTTCATGACCAGAAACAGCATGCTGAAGGGAATATATTACAGTCTACAACTGGCTCCAGCTTATTTATTGACCAATCAACTCCATGGATAGTTAGCAGTCTTCCAATTAGCCAAGCTTCCAAGACACATCAAACTAGAAAGTTTAATTTTATGCACCAAACTGCTGGATGCTGAATGAAAAACGAACAGCAAAACTGTCAGCTTTTATGGGATAAACATTTATTTTCAGCTGATTGACCCATGCCACTGAAACCAAAATTTATATACAAGCAGTTAACTGATTGTACACCAAAATCCTTGGAAAAAAATTTAAAATCATCATAAAACAAATCTTTGATGAAGAAGACAACTAAGAAAAGAACAGGCAGGCTTCCTGCAAGGAAAGGGACATATTGACCAAACATTCACCTAGTGAAATATAATCATCCTGTGAAATATAATCAAACAATGCACAGAATGGCAAGAACAACTCTCTACCAACTTTGTAGATTTTGAGAAGGCTTTTGACAGCATACACAGAGACAATCTATGATGTATGTTCCAAGCATACAGGATCCCACAGGTCATGTTTCTCATCAAACGTTCTTATGCAAACTTGTACAGTAAGAAACCGAACACAATTTCAAAATAGAGAAAGGAGTAAGAAAAGGATACAAATAAACAACAACAACAACAACAAAATGTCAGCACTGCTCTTCAGCATGGCCACAGACCAGGTGTTGAGATGAACGAACAAGGACCAATGAAGAAGCAACAGATGGATTGTGAGATCTCTTTTCAAAACTGGAATATTTTGACTCTGCAGATGATCTGGCACTGGTTTCAGACACTCACCGACACATGCAGGAGAAAACCTGCCACTCTAAACATCTTCGCACCTGTAACAATTAGGTTTAAAGATCAGCCAATAATAATAAAAGAAAAAAGGTGATGAGACTGAACATGTATCCCAAACCCCTCACAATCCAAATGGAACAGACCTGCCCACAACTAAAGAGTTCACTTTCGTAGGCAGCACTGGTAGACATGAAGGAGGAGCAAGGCAATGACAATGACATCACCTGCCATCTCAGCAAAACCAGTAACAAACACCTTGAGAATACTGACAAATATCTAGAGATCCCCCTATTACATCACCAACACCATGCTGATACTGTTCTAGAGCTATGTCCTTTCTATCCTGTTTTATCAGTTTATGACTCAAAATGCTGGAGGATGACAGAAAGCGACCTTACCAAGCTATCAATCTTCCAAACAAAGAACTTCTTTAGAATCATGCAAATCTTCTTACCCAACACTATCCCTAACCAACTGATACTTGCCCTAAGCAATCTACAGACTACAGCACTATCAATAACTGAATAAGTATCATCATATAAAAAGTATGTGCACTATCATCATGAAAAACAATGGAAATAGAGTGGGTATATCACTCAAAGACAGCAGGACCGCCATTCAATGGACATATAAAGGAAGATTGGACAGAAAGTGCCAAGAACACCTGAAGATAAATAATAGATAACCTCAACGTCCCGGAACATTCATGGGGTACTAATACATACAGTATAGAGGCTGGCCCAGAACAGACAGAAGTGCAGAACCTTCATTACTGGCTTACACTACATAATTGATAACAGGCACTACGTAAACACTTAATACTACATATAGTATAGCAAAAGCAAGTGTGGCCCCTTAGCTCCACTACTTAAGACTCTTAGAGCACATGCAGATAATATTGGGGTCAGGTGTGTGTGTGTGTGTTTGTAACTTGTATGTATGTGTATGCATGTGTGTGTTGTGTGTGTGTGTGTGTGTGTGTGTGTGTGTGTGTGTGTGTGTGTGTGTGTGTGTGTGTGTGTGTGTGTTGTTTTGGTTGTTGCTGTTGTTTAAGAACTGGCCCCTTAGCTTAGTTGATAATCAAAGCACCATGCTGATAATGAATGCAAGGATTGTTGGTTCGAATCTGAGGCGAGCCAAATATACCATACCGCTGCAGACTGGTTTAGGCTATTCAGCCTTTAGTCTGGTCTTTTTCACGAAAAACTTAGTCAATCATACAATTTTAGAGATGGCCCATTATCTCAGACTGGTAGAATGCCATGTTCAAAGTTGATAACGAGGAGGTTCGATCCCCATTTGGGCCAGTGAAACTTAAACATAGGCATTGCCATACCTGTTCTCTTGTTCGAGCAGATCTATCTGTTTATCAGATCAGCCATGCAATCTTGTCACAGTGTTAGTGTGTATCATATACAATAATACTGTATATGATATAGGCATCAGGATCAGCCATAATGATAATCAGGTGACAGGCATCACTGGTATCAACTATCAAGATCATAACAATGAGATCAAATCAAAACATCATAAGGTAAGCCATCATGATCATCATCAAATCATCATCATTATAGCCCGTGTCTATCAATTATCGTTCTGCAAAATCTTTTGGCTTTTTATTTTGTAATTTTCGAATGTTGGCATAGACGCCTAGACGGGGGTCTACACGTTAGTTTCCCTGTTTTACTCAAACCTTTCCAGGATTCTGTTTAACACATACTTGAAACGCAAAAGGGGAAACGCAGGGACTGCTGAGAACTAACAATTATTGTTCTGAGCAGTTACAGGCAAACTCAAGTAATATTTAACAAATTACAATCGCAATGCAAACCCAATCGGACCTACTCACTAACTCAGTACTCACAGTTGAAGTCTCAATTCGTGGTTCAAACAATTTGTCTTTTTAGTTAAACCAAGCAGGCCAATAAAGCGAAAATTAACACCACGAGTGACAAAACAAAAGTATACGAAAAGATAAATTATACTTATGATTATTTTTTTTTGGACACTTACATTAAATTTGCAAAATTGACTTTTTTCTGTCTTTAGTTTGTTTCCGTTTAACCGTGCAGTTTTTCTTTACCCACGGAGCATAACTCTTGTGGCGTTAGGAACGTGATAATTCTTGCCTGCCAATGATTATATCCAAGGCAAGCTTGTCTATTCTACTTTCATTGTTTTGGTCAGTTTGTGTTGACATTTGTTTTTCCCGGTGTATTTACAGTTTCGGAGTAAAAGTGTTTTGTTTATTTTTGATGTAACCTAAACGATTAATCAGGGAAAAGGATTGTTGTGTGCATACAGGTTGAGCCCTTGAGTGAGAAATAGTGAACTTCGGTGTTTATATTTAGGCCTACTTTGTGTTACGCATTGTTCTTACTTAATTTACTGTTGTTAGTATTATGACTAATGGCTAAATGGGACAAGAGTCGCAGAGTGTTGTACGCTAGGGGTGTAAGCCGGCTAAGGGTGTACTACTTCACTGTGACTGTTCACTGAACAGTGTGTACAGTGTTCAGCACGAATCAGTGCTTAAAGTAAACTTGAATTTCCTGACCTAGGCCTATCATCGTCCTATGGAACTTGGAAGTAATCGTATGTGGTATGAGCCGGCAGGGCTTGTGCAAGAGTGATTTTGAATGTTTACACAGTATAGGCATGTCTACAGCAATTTGACAAATATCCTTAGCAATTGCCGGTCTTTTTTTTTTTTTTTTTTTTTGGGGGGGGGGGGGGGGTCTGATTCACTGTCAGATCAACAGGCAGACCATCATTATAATTATTTTCTGTGAAGATTGGAAAGTTGTACTTTTCATGAATTCTGGGGAGATATATGATCATTGACTGGGTTACGTACATGTGTAACATAGTGCCTGGGTGTGTACAGGAACTTGAGGAAGTTGGTATCCCTTAAGAGATATCACCAGAGATGGTCTGATCTATGGCATAAATCTGCCAGTACTTAGCAAGTACACATAAGCCTAATGCAATCACAATAACAGCCATCTAATATCACTCATAGTGAACAGACGTTAAATCAAAGAACGAACGATCACAATAACAGTACATTTACTAGTAGGCCTACCTGGTCACTGAATGAATGAATTATGCTAGTGCCTGTGGATCAAGTGTAATAACCAGTCTGCTGCACAGTTTTTGATCATGTCATTGTGTTATATATTCAAAATTGCCTCTGGACTTCACCAGTGGCCTTCTGTTGTACCAAAAAAGAAAAAAAATGTCACCCTTATGTTTTGATAATTCTAGAAAATAGGGAGTTCTCTCTTTTTGCCAAAAATTATGAAACAGTCATATCAAGAATTATAAGAAGATGCTATCACAAATGGCCAGAATGTAAAACTGATGCAGAAATCAAATTACATATTGAGCAGATAAGCTGTAACCTCAAATATCTTATCATATAATTATGCTGATGGCTCAGTCATCAAGAACATATCTTGATGGGGTTTACTGTCATTAGTGTCAAGCAGAATGGAAACATCTTAAACAGTGAAACTGCTGTATATGTATAATATCACAGCGTCCAGTCCAATAATAGAAACTGATGCAGTCACACATGCCTTAAACTTAAAGTGGTTAACTTCAGTAAATGATGAGGTAAAAGACATAGCAGATGAAGAGATACATTTCAGTACAATATGTAATCTAAGTTCTTTCATTGACATTTTGATTATTGACATAAAAATCAAGTAAGACCCCAAGGTCTTTTCCTTGTCAGCATGTGGGGCTTATTGGCAAGTATAACTATAAGACTTATGGTGACAATTTATGCCATAATCATTTTGGATCTTATTTGTCACATGGCATCAGTGCATACCACCATATAGAATTTAAACACCATCTTGAAAAATTGAAACTGTCATGCCCAGGTTCCACACACACATACCCCAGGGTTTTTTGTTTGTTTTGTTTTTGATTTGTTTTTTGTTTGTTGTTTTTGTTTTTTGGGGGGAGGATGTTGTTCACCCTGCCCCAGTCTTCATAGCTTTCTAGTTACATGTCTGCAGGTCAGGCAATCAACATAAACATTTCACTAAATTCTTTTAGTTTTTAAACATTCAGATCCATACATGGGCACACGCATAATGACACGAACATACATATGTTCCCCTCATTCCCTCGCAGCCCCATCTTCGCTTCCCTCGTGCACACACGTGACATGTATAGCAGTATACGTATTTAATTATGTAACATTAAACTACTAACTATGCATATTATTTTCTTTCAGTTAAAGTGATAGGTCTCCACTTTGAAAAGGAGAGGAGCGATGAGTCTCACTTTATGTACATGATTCGGCAAATATTGATGGTTTCTTTTGATCTGTGTTTTAGGCATTGAGGGGAAAAAAACGACAGTGCCAGCAATGGGTCATGAAGTGGTGGGAACTTGGCGCCAGGTGTTTCACTGGGGACCTTTCTTGGCACTCAGTGTGATATTTACGATAGCACAGTCACCGTCAAATGCTCTGCTATGTGGTGGCCTCCCACAGACAGTATTGGAGGTTTCATCCATCTTGCTGGCTTTTTGACTTGGGTGCTGTTAACGCTTTTCAATTACTTCATGGCCATGTTCAAAGGGCCAGGGTTTATCCCACTGGAATGGAAACCTGTAAGTAGACTTTTTGTGTATACTAATGTGCATGTATGTGTGTTTGTGTGGGCATTAACTGGATATGGTTCAAATGCTTTGCATTATGTGAAATACAATTTAAATGTTACAATTTAGGTTACTGATCTTTTTTTCATCAGGGTAGGTAGGTGATACTAAACGTGTACTTGCAGACACGCATTCACACACACTCGTACACACACTCTCTCACACACATGCACACACAGTAACTAACACCACACACACACACACACACACACACACACACACACACACACACACACACACACACACACACACACACACACACACACCTCTCTCTCTCTCCTTCCTCTCTCCTCTCTTCTCCCTCTCTCTCTCTCTCACTCACTCACTCACCTAGATCTATACACATGCACACTTCTTATTAGTGGTATAAATTATGATTTTTTCTGATTTTATGAAAGGTATGCACCCTTCATCTAACACACTAATTAATGCACTGATAGGATTTGTCTTGAGAAGGTCAATGAACTGTTCACTATTGAAGATGGTTTGTTGTTTGTTTTCATAATCATAATGTATGGATTATAACATGGATATCATTTTATGCTGTTTAAAGCCTTGGCTCTGAAACTGACCATTGAATAGACTGTTTCTTGTTAAAAGGATGCACTCTTCTGCTAACACACAGTTGCATTGATGGGATTTGTGTTTTGAAACTGTGAAATGTGTACTTAGTATTAAAGATGTTGGCTGGTAGTTGTTTTACAAAAATGCATGCATTCTAAGAATGTAAGTGAGTCTCGTTTATTTCATTTCTAAGCCATAGCTCTGAATCTGATCATTAGATAGACTGTTTTTTGCTGTGTCCTATTTCTTCAAGCAACTGAACCTGCCGACATTTTAAATTCATCATGATTAAAAAAAAAATTTATTTTCCTTATTTTTCAAACTGCAACATGTACTGATAAAGGGAGGACTTGTAAGTATATTCTGTGAATCTGAGACATTTAAAAGACCATAAAATTGTATTTGCCCACAGAATTTAATTAACTGGGTCCGAATGGGTCATGCAGCGCATGGACAGCCCCCTTTGCATGATGAAATGACTATCGAGTGGTGTCGGGAGCTTGGGAGGTGATTGTCTGAACAGTGGCAAGGCATTGATGATAGTCTGGGTCCCATCCACACCCTCATGGTATTTCTTGTTAACGTCTTGTTAAAGAGTTCCATGGACAGCAAAGTAAAGAATTAGACTTGTCTTGAAAGAGGCAAACACAAAAAGTTATTGACGAAGAAGATTAAGAAATGACAAGCAATATTTAAAGGACATTTTTTGAGGCAAGAGAAATTTGAGCACCTACTCGCAACAGGAAAGCTGGAGGGAGAAAGAGTACCAGGTAAGCCCAGGCAGAAAATATTGGACAGACTTGCGGAGTAGATCTATAAAGACAGAGAGGGTGGGAGGTGCGCTTACAGCGACAAAAGATAGATTCATATGGCGGGCCGTGATCGCCAACGCCAGGTGGCAGAGCACATGATGATGGTCTGATCTCTAAATATGACTAAGACAGAGAGAGAGCTTCTTTCTGAATCTAGGCATCCTACTTCTGCCAGCTGTGTCTGTTGTTTTATATGACTTTCAGCTTGTTGAGTCTTGATGAGGTGGGAAGTGTGTATTTGTCAGAGAGAGAAAGAGGGAGAGGGAACTGTATTCTCCATTACTAATGTAATAGCTAGGTTTTGACAGAAACTATATACTAATACAGCTGGTCTGGGGATATACAAATACATTTTTATGTGCTGGTACCCATATACTTAACTTTCCAAGAGTCAAGAAAAACCTCTGAGCACTTTGGCGGTCATGAGTGTATTCTTACCTATGCTTTAATCTCATTGATAATTTCGTATGCAGCATCGGCAGATAAAGGAGTTTTCAAATAAATGAGGATTATTTTAATGCACAATTGTCCAGTTATATGTTGCATTTAGCATGCATTGTTTTGATCTTTTGCAGCAAAAGCAAGAGAGTGTGAGGTGTTTACAGTTTTGTGATTTCTGCAAAGGCTTCAAAGCACCAAGGTCTCATCATTGCAGAAAATGTGACAGGTCTGTTGAAATGATTAAGTTCAGTTACAACTATACAAGTCATCACATGCAGACATAGAATAGTGTTTTGACTGGTTGATGATTGGTTGTTTGTTTGCTTGATCTTTGGTTGGTTTGTTGCTTGTGGCTTGGAGGGATGGACAGTTTGCATGTGTGTACATGTGTTTGCATGTATTTATATAATATGTATCATGACCAAGAAAATCAGAAATAGTGAGCAAGAGGCTGTCGTTACTTTCATTAACTAAGCATAGCACTTGACAGTGTCATACACCATTGTCTTATTGACTCTATGGAGAAGATGGGCTTCCCTGAACACTTGATTTCTGGTATCACTACCATATACAATGGCATGAATATTTTAACATCAGGAAAGAAGTCCATCAGGGATACATATATCCTTTCACCATTATATGGAGTTAGGATGTGAGAGAAGCAGTTAGGATGTGAGAGAAGCAGATACTGAAGAAAGGATGTGAGAGAAGCAGTTAGGATGTGAGAGAAGCAGATACTGAAGAAATGGGAATGAAAATTGGCAGTTGGAACATCACAGATCTACAATATGCTGATAATACTGTACTGATGTCGGATGATATTACAAATACAAGTATGAAAAGAATTTTGTAAGAGTAGATGCAGCAGACAAGATGGCAGGTCTGAATTGAAATTGTATGCCAAGAAGACAAAAGTAATAAGACTTAAAAGAAGGGGAAAATCAAGCATATCAAAATATTCAAATCAGCAAGACTGTATTAGAAAATGTGTGATTTTAAATATTTATGCTCAGTTAAAGCTCATGATGACACCAATATCAAAGACATCAAAATAAGAGTAGGAGTGGCAAAATAGAAAATGGTCCAACTCAATAACATTTGGACAAACAGAAGTATACCAACAGCCATTAAAATCAAAATTCTAAAAGATCTGATCTAGCCATTAATGCCATATGGCTGTGAAGCCTGGACATGAAAATATGATCAAAGCAGTAGATATGTGGTTCTACAGGCAGCTTCTTAGTGTCAAACGGACCGATAAAAGAACAAAATGAAAGCATTCTGAATGAACCCACGGTCTAAGTCAACTGCAGGCAGAAATCAACAACAACGACAAAACACACCACACACACACGCTTACACGCACGCATGCACACACACACACACTCAGAGGGATATATCAACCATGCAATCCACAACACCAACAGAACTCTAGTGAAGGCAGTTTTCAAGGTAAAGTTGGTACCAAAAGAAATGCGGGCTTATCACCCACTGCCTATATGAAACATCGCCAATATCAGCAGTTTGAAGGTCTATGAAGTAGCATAGAAAAGTCAAGATCGGAGTAATTGATGGAGAGTTGTTGTGATGTCTGCTGCAGCAGCTACCATTGAACTCGGTGATGCTGATGGATAATGGGTGATGTGCGTGTGTGTGTGTGTGTCACTTTGTGTGTGTGTGTGTGTGTGGTGTGTGTGGTTATTCTGAATTTCTTTTTCTGTCCTTATATTTATTCATTTCTTTGCTCACCTTCATCTGCTAAACACTGTGAGTTAGATTCTGAGAGTTAAAACTAAATGGTGCATACAGTTTGCAAAATACATGGGGCATTCCATTTGGTAAAATGTGATTCTTTTGATCAAACCCTCGTCATGGGCAATGTCATCCTTTCATCAGAGTTCTAAAGATCAGCGTGTAAGGGGAGACAATAGGTGCCATCTTACGAGACATGGCAGCAATGTTATTATTACAAAGTGGAACTACAGGTAGAGAATATGTAACAGGTATTAGTAATGGAACATGTCCTAACTTGTTGGGATCAGATACTTGACACATTGCTGTGTCCAAGACTGTGAAAGAATGTAGTTGGAACATATTTTCCAAGTCATTTAACTGATTCCTACTCCAGGATAAAAAGAGGCTTCATCACTGCCTGCCCTTTTTAACGCTCCAATCATTCTGCTTATGTCTGTGTTGCATAGGACTCGTTCTCCCCCTTTCAAGACCTTTCCAGGGTTTTGGCATAGGGTTTTGCTCAGGCTCAAGGAGTCTGCTAGGTAATTGCTGGCAAAGTTGGATGGAGCACATATGGAATTATCTGGAAAAGAATATTTTTTGTCATACATATATAATATATTTTCTTTTCATGTCATTGATTTATTAAGTTCTGTTGAATATTTTTCTGCTAATTTGTGTGCATGTTTGTTTATTCATCGTTGTTGTTGTTTTCTTTTCTTTGTTTGAATGTGTACTTTGTGTGTGTGTGTGTGTGTATGCGCTCCAAAAAGCAAGCAATCCTTTCATGTGTATTGCCATTGGTGATGGATGTATGTTCAGAAATTACTTTATGTTGTTTCTTAACGTAAGATCTACTTTTAGTTCTATTTATACCACATATCAAGTAAGTGAACAGTAGAAGTAGACTATTTCATGAACATACCACTCAGTGTTGAATGTCTGTAAGTGTAAATGTGTAACTTAGCCTTGTGTTTGCATTATAGTCCCATTAACCTGAACTAATTCAATAATTGTGTCTGTTTCCCTCAGGTGTGTGATGAAAATGGACCATCACTGCCCTTGGATAAACACTTGCTGTGGTCACTTAAACCATGCCAATTTTTGCTACTTTCTCTTCTTTGCTCCCTGTGGGTGTATCCATGCTCTGTTTGTCCTTCTTCCCTCCATATACAGAGCCATCCATTTTGTGAGTGCTTTGCTCTTCATTTGTTGTGGGATTTGAGAGATAAATGTTTACTTGATTAAAATTTGTCGCATTTGTGTATTCTTGCAAAATACATTCACTATTAGTATTAACATTAATGATTTGATTTAATTTATTGGTAAATTTGTCTCTTTGGTTATGAATGTGTATGTGTTAATATATCATTATATGTTTGTATGCGCATTGAATGGCCATGCATGTTTGTGATTGTGTATACATTTTGAACTTGAAGGATTATGATATGTTCAGCAAATTTTAAAGGAAAAAGGAAGAACACCAGTCATCATGGCGAAGTGGTTGGTGCAAATTACTACTTTCTGAAAGGTCCTGGGTATGGGCCCAGTCTGAAAAGTTATTGTGAGATTTTTCAGTCCTAACTGACTCTTACCCTGAGTCTAGTATTCTGTGCGCTTGTTGGAAAGACTGGGACCTCACAGTCCGAATCTTATCCACTTTGCAGATGCGTCATTGATGGTGTTGCTCAGATTACTTGACAAATGCCACAGGTGTCTGTAGCTCTTAGCTTTTAGGCCTGATTGATGCCAGGATATATTATGAAAAGATGCACAGAATAGTCACACAGTCTCAAATGTAGATAGAATTCCATAGCATCATCATTATCATTCCCATTCTCATCATAGAACTGTGCAAATTGTTCATAATATGACAGAGTAGTCACACAGTCTCAATTGTAGATAGAATTCCATAGCATCATCATTATCATCCCCATTCTCATCATCATAGAACTGTGAAAACTGCTCATATTCTGTGGCAATTTATGCCATGTTTACATGGTGACATCAGTTTTTGGAGATTGGAGAGCCAAATTGAGCAGCGTCAGAGTAGTGACACAGAAGTGTTGCAGAAGAAGATGCGGGCAACTAAAACCAAAGAAAACAAAACAAATAATTTTTCATGTTTTAATTTTAGAGGGAAGTCAGTATTTAGAGCTGTATTTTTCTGGTCAAAGTGTATTTCATGATAAGTCTAAATACCTGGGGACGATCATTTCACCAGACGGCAGATGCACATCAGAAATAGCCAGCAGAATGGGCCAAGACAAAGCAGCATTCAAGAAGATGACAAGCATTCTTACCAACAGATGCCTATCAATTAACATCAGGAAGAGAGTTCTTGAATGTTATATAGAACCAGTACTGTTATATGGTTGTGAGGCGTGGACAGTCAACAAACAAAGCCAGAACAAGATTGAGGCAGCCAAGATGTGGTTTCTAAGAAAAATGTTGAGAGTTCCATGGATAGCAAAGAAAACAAACGAGACAGTCTTGATGGAGGCAGACACAAGAAGATCATTCATAAGGAAGATTGGGAAAAGACAGGCAACATTTATAGGCCATTTTATGAGGAAAGGGGAATTGGAGCTCCTGGTCACAACATGAAAGCTGCAGGGAAAGAGAGCACCAGGTAGACCCAGGGAGAAGATATTTGACAGACTTGCAGAGTGGCTGAAGACAAAGAGGGTGGAGGAGGTGCTTGAGGCAACAAGGGATAGAGACAGATCGAGGGCCATGATCACCAATGCCATGTGGCAAGGCACCTGATGATGATGATGATGTCTTCTGATAATTGTTTTGATTAGGAAAATCATCTGAGAGGAGAGTGGGGGAGGGGAGAGATTGCTCACACATAAGTGAAAGTACTGTAAACTCTCAGAGGCTGATGAAATGTTATGTTTGATAAATAATTCTCTTCTCTTTTTCCATTTCAGCAATTCTATTTTTATAACCGGCGCAGTGATCCGCTGGTGTACCTGAGTGTGTATGGCTTTGTGTTTACAATGTTCAGCATCGGGCTAGCTATTGGTGTCATCATTGCTGTTGGCATGCTCTTCTACATCCAGGTACTCCACAGATTGGTGTTACTTTGTTTGGTATGATTTCATAATAACACAAGAGTAACCTTTATGTTATGAGTAGTATCAGTAAGAAGGAACAGTTTTTGTCTTCTGCTGATATAGCTACATAGCTATTTATACAGCACTAAGGCTACAACTGTTCATCACATTAGATTTATGAGTAGTAATTGTACTTGTAGGGTTATAATAAATCTATAATTGTATCATGCTATGTTTGTAGTATGGCTATATCTATGCTTTTGTTCTTCCTTTCATTTTCCATGAAATTTTAACATAACGGTGCAATTTTGTTTGCTTATTTAGTTATTGTATGAATGTGTCAGTTTGCTGTTCATAGAAATATGAAAAAAACATCATCTGTTTAGTACTGGAATGGTCTTTGTCTCTATGTTGTATCAGCATTATTTACTTATCAAATTCATTTTCTTTCATCATGTCTATATGACTATTTTTCCTCTCCATAAGACAGAATTATGTATCATTGTCTAAATGGTAAAATGAGTCATAAAACTTAAGCTGTCTGGTGAAATCTGATCTAGGTATTTCCTTCTAGTTCAAAATGCAAATCTTGGGGCTCTTGGACTAACTTTTGTGTTCAGGGTCAGTTGTACATATTCACACACACATTATATGCGTGCATGCACACACACATGCATGCAAGAAAGCAAGCAAGTAAGCAAACAAACGAGCAAGCCAAACTGAATTGAATAGTGAATATGTGATATGATGTTATAAGTGCTACTATTGAGTGCCACCCTTTCTTTAGCGTGCTTTCCCATCAAATGATGGACGGTTAAGTCTACCATTCAGATAACATAATCTACCAGAGCTTAAAGCGATTTGAAGTACCTTTATTGGAAAAAAAATATGCATTGTAGGTGGCACATAACTGAACCATATCTTGCAAGTGCATAAACGCAGCTGATGGGGAAAATCATACTAACTGCAAAGTACTCAGCTGGGTGGTCAGCAATTCAGTCAAAAGACCACCTGAGTATTTTGCATTTAGTATGGTCTTCTGCATCAGCTGAGCCTATGCACTTGTAAGCATGTTTATTTAAAGGCGATTTGAATTCAAGCCCTCTAAAAATGTTCATGTTCAGGTTTTACACAAATAAAGTTTAATATACTAGGTCACAAAGACAAAAGTATGGCACTTTCACTTTACTATGATTTGACTGCTTTAGTGCCTTTAATTTGAGGAATATTAATGTCATAAATTTTTAGAAACTTTCTGACACACTCAAATTTTTTTTATTCACTTAAGTTGCTGTCTCTTTACTTGAGAAGCTTTGTGCTGATTTCAGGAAATCTGTTGCTGTTGTGTAAATGCTGTAATGGATATGCAAAGTAAATATCTTTGTCCTAAAAAGTGCAGTAGATGATAGTTGTAGTGTTAAATTTGAATGACCATGAGCACTTCAGTTTTTCATGATATTCTGTGACATGTTGAGAAAGGGAGAAATGCAAAAAGATGTTAGTGTGGCTGCTCTGTCCTAGTCCATGTCTCTTTTGTTGCTAAAGGCTTCTTTGAATGTTCCAGATAAAAGCTTCTTTAAATGTTTCAGATGAAAAGTGTTTTAAAGAATGAAACTGGCATAGAGTCTTGGATAATTGATAAGGTAAGAAAATGTTATTCTTATTTTTATGAGAAGATTAAATTAATGTTAAGCGTGGGGAGTTTTCTTTCAGTTTATTTTAGAGCGAGAGAGAGTGAGAATGTGTGTGTGTGTGTGTGTGTGTGTGTGTGTGTGAGTGTGAGTGTGCATGTGCATGTGTTTGTGTGTGCAAATAGCTGTGATGGAGGATGGGGAAACTGAATAAAGAAATGAAAAGATAGAAAATAAGGATACATGTGTACACATATGATGTCTTCCTATAATGTATAATGACAAATTCACTTGAAGTGGCATTGATATGTCAAAGGGATAATTTTTCTATCATGTTTCAAAATTAATGTGTTCGGCTATTGATGACATTGATTATCTTTCTTTGAATATGAAAGTGTACATGTATAAAACGTCATTTCATTTTGAAGATGTGGTAAAATTGAATGCTTTAGTGCACCATATAAACATCCAGGGTGAGAAATTGTACTTTTAAATTCTTTTTCGTTTTATGCCACTTGAAATGAAAATAAACCGTTGACAAATCTAATGAAAGATACTAAAAACAACCTTGCAGGCTTTGGACCGAGACAGAACAGAGGAAGAGGGTCCTTTCATCTATCCTTATAACCTGGGTTGTCGGCTCAACCTGTGGCAGGTGTTTACATGGAACGGAAGGCCAAAATCTGATGGATTTTCATGGGATGTAGCAGAGGGCTGCGATCAGTTTACTCTCACTGTAAGAGCTTGATATGTTGTCTGCTTGTTTGTCTTACTATGTAACTTAAAAGTTCTGAGG
Source organism: Monoplex corrugatus (assembly GCA_030674185.1). NCBI lineage: Eukaryota > Metazoa > Mollusca > Gastropoda > Littorinimorpha > Ranellidae > Monoplex > Monoplex corrugatus. The sequence goes on from CM060305.1 coordinate 140,240,254, forward strand.
GATATGGTCTTGTTTTGTTTGTCATATGTAGTACATCATTCACAGGATCATAAAAATGGTGTTTTTTTTCTTTTTCATGTGATATTGATCCTCTGTAAATGTTTTGTTTGAAACATAATGGTGATCTTCTATGAATACTTTTTTCTAATTTGTTTTAATATGTTCCTCAAGTTATGGTGCTATATGAACATAACAATTGTGAATACATTTCAAATATTTATTTATGTATGTAATATACATGCACATATACAAAGCAAAGACAGTATAGACAAATACACATACAAACAAAAAATACATGAATGGCTTATTCAGTGATTACTTATGATTTACCTCATGTGGCACTTGTGGTATATTGCACACAAAATCATGCATGCACTGTGAAATACTGAGCAAAGAATAGTTTTCTGAACTGTTGTCTTTATTGAATGGTTTAGTTGAATTATGTGTCTGTTGTGTGTTTGTTCTTTGTTTGTTTGCTGCTTGTGTTTTGTTTTTGTCTTCCCTTCGTCTTTTTCCCTCCTTTTGTTCTGTTATGATTTACCCCCATGTTTAATTTTCCTATTTCACCACATACTTTTGTAATAACCTGAGTGTTGCTGGTGTTTCAGATAGAGCAGCTGAAACAAAAAGCTGAGAAGCGTGATCGCACAGTTTTATATAACATCGTGGATGGCTATTCTGGGAGGTTATTTCCCTGCTCAAAAGGCTTGAAGGTGGCCTGCTGTTTCCCTTGCACCGATGAACCTCGAATTGTGCTCAAACCTGGTGACAAAGTGTTGGTCACCAGATGGAAAAGGTAAGTTTTGTAAGAAAAATAAAATGGCCTTATCTTATGTTTAGATGTCTCATGAAAAGTAATTAGGAAAATTCAGTGGACTAGTTTTCTTGTATAATATATAATGAAATGATTTGTTGATTAATGAACTTGCATTTGGAGATGGACAACGAGATGAGAAAGTACAGTAGTTTGTGAAAGGGAAATAATTTACCTGACAGAAGTAGATTTTCTGTGTGGATTAATTTTTAAAATCATTTGTTCTGATAAATGGGGAAAAAAAACAAGGGATAAGGGTAGGGATATAAACATTATCTCATCTGATGAAAAGTGGTCATTCAATATGTCAGTATAGAAAACTTGTTTAACGCTTTGAGACTTTATATGTGATCTCATTGCATACAAACAATATTAATTTTTTAACACTCAAACAGTCAATTTGTGGTCCATGGGATGTAATCCATTATATTGTCCAGAACTTCAAGTCATCTCCAACCAAAAGATTGCCCCCAGTTAATCATTACTGGTCCTGTATAGTTGTGTGGTCAGTTCCTTTCGACCAAGTCATTTGGCAACAGTTGCCACACATCAGCAATGGTGGTGATCAATAAACATGCTTGGCATGAGACTAACAAAAACAATTTTTACCATTCAAGAAGTATTGGAAAGAATTATGGAAGAGAGTAGTAATGAAGAAAGGAGTCTGATGATCGATTCTTACAGTGGTAGTGACAGTAAGGGTAATTTAGTTGTCCCAGTCAATGACAAAAGAGGTGGAAAGAGTGATGGTTATGTCACAGAGTATCAGTGATGACAGAACTCGAGCCAAAAGTGTTAATGGTGCAGTATTTAATGCAGATACTGATGTTGATTCTAGTGGTAGTGAGAAGATGGAAACTGTGTGTGCACTGGTGTACTTCTATATAATAGCTTTTCTGTTTTCCAAATGAGATGCAACATTAATTTCAGGCTTCCTGTGTGTTTTAGAGGGGTTTTCATATTGGTTTTCAGTTTGTGGAGAACACTTTGGACTGTGCACATGTACAAAAAAATTCCTGAAGATGTTTCTTTGAAATTCTACAGTAAAATATGTATGTAGTGACTCTTGGCTTTTGTGTCCCATAAGGAGCACCTGCCCTCTTTAGTGGCAGAAGATTTTTTAGAACCATTTTGTACTACTTTTGCATCAGTAATTGAGATAAGATGCATGTCCACTGTATGTAATTCATTTTTATGTTATTCAGTTTGACATAAGTTTCGTGTATGTAATGAAAACTCAGATTTTGTCAAATTGTTAAAGAGTGTCAAAAACCCTGCATGCAGTGCAGGAAATTGCCAAGGGCCAAGAGACCAGGTCTCATTGAGTTAATGTTATGGATAATGATTTAATATCAGCATGGAAAATATTTCATGATACATGGTAGAAGCCATTGATCATTGATATAAAAGTAGTATATGTGGCCTTTCATTCTTTAGATTGATGTGCTTGTTGTGCACTTTCAGACACTGGTTGTATGGAACAAAGCTGTTATCTGCTGAAGAAAAACAAGGTATGTGTACATTAAAGTTTTGTTTTTATTTAACCCCTTGAGTGCCGACGTTTTTTGACGTTCAGTGTTTTCTATGTGCCAGGGGAAAACGTTGCATCGCTACCATGTACATTAAAACAACTGTTGCTTCCATATTTATGGGAATCTATGCATGAAATTAGACAGAATGGTGCATTAGGCATGACTAAATGTATTTTCAGATGATTTATTTAGTAATTTCTTGAAATTACTACATATTTGTAATATTTTGTGGAAATTCCCATAAAAAACTCATAATGATGGAAACCAGAAAAACAAAGGAAAAAATAGAAGATATGACCCTCCTGATGAAATCTAAAAGTATTCAGACTTAGGCAGACTTACTACTTAGAGATCACTGACAGCTGACGAGTTACAAGGAGCCACAGTATGCTAGTGCACTGAGTGGCTTGACCAGGTCAAGTTGTCGGCTGTGGCACGCCCCCCACCCCCACCCCACTCCATCACCCTAGTCTTCCCCTTGCCACTTCTAATACTAGCCACTGACAGTGTGGCTTATATAATTCTACAATGTGGTTGTCTGTCTCAACCCTGCAAAATGTTGGCTAGCTGCCATTATTGCCTGTAGCCACAAACCCTTAGTGTCACATGCTCGGAAAATCAATACTTTTCATGTTGGGCCTGTCTGCTGCACATTTCATACCAACAGCGAGTAACTACTGCTGTTTTCAACCTCTTCTTGTGTCAGATTTGTCTTCTGAATCATCCTACAGTCATAAGTTCTTGACTCAGCTCACGTACTTTCAAAGGCTGAAAACAAGCAGCATTGCAAGACAGTCCTGGTGTCAACATTTTTTTCAGATAAATAAAACCAATCTGGTGAGGGTTGCATAGGTCAAAAAGCCATGTAAGGGAAGCCAGTCACTTTTATGAACCCTCTCTGAGACTGACAACATCAGTCAGTGCTTCTCTCCCATTTACATTAGGCTGAAACGTGCGTCAAACTACCTCCGTAAATTTCATGTATGTAGGCACCAGAGAAGGCTCCGAGACCTCCGTAAATTTTACAGATACGGCACTCAATAGGTTTAACTGTATTAAGATTTCTTTGTTTGCTAGCTATAAAGACAGACTGTGTGTTTTCATATTTTAGTAGTAGCATAAATCATTTCAATTCATTATATTTATAGTAGTGGTAGCCTATATGTGTTTTCATATTTTAGTAGTAGCATAAATCATTTCAAGATATTACATTAATAGTAGCAATAGCCTAGGTCAATTCAGACTTGTTTAAAAGTATGAAGTATTCAGTGATAAAATACGGTCAAATGGAAAGAATTGCTACAAGCTATCTGAGGGTCCAGGAAACAGATTTAAGTTCCGTTGATTGATATTTGTACACTCAAGAAAAATCATTCAAATCTGACAGGCATTTATGTTCTTAAGCAGAAATTACAGTGTCGGAAGCTAATATCCAAGAAGACTCCATTGAGTTAATAGTGAGGCTTTGTTGCATGTAGGCCTATTACTGCACATACATTTGAGAGAAATTCCGTACATTTACATTAGAAAGTTTCATTGAAAATACTCTTACAATATCTCACAAGTGCTAATCAGCAACATTGTTAGGAAGCAATATACTTAGTCAGTAATTGCTAGCTAGCACTTATGAAATATGGTAAATGTTTATTTAATGAATTTTAGCACTCACAAAAAAATTTTTTATCGTAGGTGTGAAAGTTTCTGGAACACTAGGTGTTCAGTTGTAAGGTAAGTACCCAGGTATTGGGTGCATGTTATCACATTGTTTAATGATGGTGGTGATTCCTGTGCATTTGAGTTTTTTAAGCCTCTGAAAATATTTGTAAGCACAAAGCTCTGTGCATTTTTAACTGTTAGTCCTCACTGAAACAAATGACTCTGGGGAAATTGTTGCAGAGGGTATTTTGAAAATCTTTGGAGAGATCCATTGATCTTGGATCATTCCGTACGTGCTCCACCTAAATCTGCCAGCAATTATCCGGCAAACTCCTTGAGCCTACGCAGAACCCTATGCACTGGCAGAGTCTTGGTATGGGGAGGTGACGGGTGGGAGAATCCATAGAACAGTAAGCTAACACCACCAAAATGATTAAGTGTTAAGATGTGCAGTGGACATGACCAGTTTTTATGTTGTGGGCATCATATCCTGAGTCCACAGTCCTAATCAACAGAAGTAATCAGCCTATGAAAAAAAGCTTGAAATGTTCGTTCAAGAAAACAAGAAGTTACTACCACTGTATCTTTGTATTAATTATTGTTTCATTGATTATTTACATCCAGTGAAGCAACGCATTCGAGGCTGGTTCCCACGGAAATGTGCTAAAGAGCTGATGGATGACAATGAAAATCTACCTGAGAAGAAGGAAGCCTGAGATGACTGCTGACAGCTTGCTCCAAAACTTAGTCCACTGTGCATTCAAACTTGTCATGAGTGTGATGATCATGTCATCAAGTCCAGTCTGAAATTTATTTATGCTTTTTATTTGTGTCATGTGAATTTCATCTCAGTTTGGAATAAGAATTGTTGGTCATAGTTTCATGGCACTTGTAAATTGTTAGATTGGTTTGCTGGTTTGTTGCTAATGTTTCATCATTCTGACATTGCACCTCAATGACAATGTTTTCTTCAGGAAAGACCACTATAGTGTGTGCATGTATTAAACTAAGATTATGACATACAAATTTTATCGGTGAATGTATTTTAAAAACATGTGTATTACTGGTTGAAATCCTTTTTCTTGGGAAAGACTAGTATATTATGCACAATGCAAGCACAGACTGTATTGTTGTTTCATATCATTTCCTGTGGCCAAGTCTGTGAAGAGACTAGTGGGTATATTGGTGCTTTATATTCACATTGTTGAGCATATTGATCTATCTATACTATTGTGTTGTGTGGTATTCCATCACTTACAGGGAAACAGTGTGGATGTGACTTTGCTTTAATTTCATTTTGAGCAGACTATGTAAAAGTTTGTTTTAATTATTAGAATCCATTGGTGTCCACTGGGTCTTTGAGAATCGATATACTGAAACCATTTGTACTTTCATGTCACTATTCTAAGAATGGTGTCTGTCTTGTTTGCAGCTTTTATTTCTTTAACTGTGAACCATTCATTAGTTTTGCTCGTTCTGTAGTGATTGGAAGCTGAATGCAAAGAATTTTGCAAGTTGGATTCATGCCTGTGCAATCAGATTGGAAGGCAGGAGTTATACCTCATAAATATTATGTAGCATTCATGTTTCTGATGAATCAGTCAGTCAGTCAGTCAGTAGGAAATAGATATATTTGTTAAAAAAAGGAGAGGACAGAATCATTACAGTGGCGAGTTTGGACTTTTAGAAGATGGTGTTACAGTTTTCACTCTGTTAGTAAGTGTTACACTCCACAGCTAAAAGATAGAGCTAGTTGTTAATGATTTGTAAAGTAGTTTGTCATGATTTTTAATAGTAGACAATGATTTGTAAGCTAGTCGTTTGGCTGGTTGTATGGTGTATGGAGTCTTTCTGTTTACTGTGATTCTTTGTCAGCATCTTTTTTCCCAGCTGCTAATTGTTTTAATGTTAAAAATCGTTTAAAACATTCAAATATTGTATTTCATTCATTTCATTTTGTTTTACAATACATTACAAAAAAAACGTTTCATCATTTCGCTTTGTTTTACAAGAAATGTCAAGCATCAGCAAAGCAGTACACCCTGCATTTGCCTGTACATTTGGCAGTTGGAGTGCATTGAATGTTTTTCTTGGTGAGACTTATGTACAGTTTACACAGATGCCAACCAGTCTTTTTGCCATATTAGTTTCTACTCTGATATGATTACAGGCATTGTTGTTTTTGTTTTAGGATATGTGGTGTTAGTTTTGTGTACTTATTGTGAGGAAGGTAGGTGTTGTTTTGTATTGTATGGCACTTGTCATTTTAATCTGATGACAGAGAAAAGTTATGGGCAGTGTTGTACATCACTTGTCGCTTGGCAGTTTTAAAAAATATATACTGACAGAAAAGAGTTATGAGCAGTGTTGTACATCACTTGTCGCTTGGCAGTTTTAAAAATAATATACTGACAGAAAAATGTTATGAGTAGTGTTGTACATCACTTGTCACTTGGCAGTTTTAAAAAAAATATACTGACAGAAAAAAGTTATGAGCAGTGTTGTACATCACTTGTCGCTTGGCAGTTTTAAAAAAAATATACTGACAGAAAAAAGTTATGAGCAGCGTTGTACATCCTTGTCGCTTGGCAGTTTTAAAAAAAATATACTAATCTAAGTAGTAGAAATTATACAGTGTTTTAATCACTTTTGGCAGTTTTGTGCATTACCTCATTTCTGTGGTGATTGGTTTCTGTTTCATGTTTGTTGAAAATATAATTGAATGGATGTTTATAGAGTCAGCTAACTAGAAAGTTGTTGTTTGTTAAGATGCCTGGCTAGTTGTTTGTGGAGTCAAATAACTGGGAGGTTTTTATTTTTAAGATAACTGGATGGTGTTTTTCAAGTCAAGAAACTGAAAGGTTGTTAGTTAAGTGGATGATGGTTGGTTGTTGAGAAAAATGTAAAGTTGTCTATTAAGATAACGGTGGCCATTGTTTTTCAAGACAACCAAATGTATGGTTGTTGAGATGACTGATTGTTGTTTATAATGCTAACTGGTTGTTTTTTGAAAATATAAGATGTTGTTTATTAACTGAATAATTGTTAAGATATCGAGATTAGTTGTTGCTTTGAACAATTTGATCAGTCTGTTGCATTGAAATGATGTTAACAATTTTTTTAATGTTGATATGTATATAAATGGAAACAGGTCTGTAAAGTAGATTATGAAAAGTATGTATTTGTGTAGCGTATTTATTGTTTCTGGGTTGTTGTTATTTTTTTATAGATCATGCCTGTTCCCATTTTCTGGTTTTCCTGTTCTCACACACATTTCTACTGACATAACAGCAAGACATATACACCCTGGTAATAAATATTCAAGCAATGCAAATCAAAATGGCAGCAAATTTAGTTAACAGTGGTGTTCTACGGAAATTTCTTTAATTAAAAGTTTATTACTGTCAGCTTTGATGTGGAGATTTGTCCAGTTATTCTGTTACTCTTGTACTGGTGTTTATTGGCTCTCATATTTACAGTACTGGCAATGAAACTGACAGTCATGCAAAAACATGGTTTCAGACTGTTCCACAAAGTTTTTCTGGCTAAAGGCACAGTTTTTTTCTACACATATTTGAAATTACTCTAGTTTGCATGAAATATGCCAGCCAGACTGGTATTCTGCTTTGTAAAAATGTCTTAAGCTAACAGAAAGTAGCATTTCACACACACTCAGCCAAACAAACAAAATCCAATGGCCAGGCCGACAAAACCTAAACACACACACTCTCACATGCACACACGAACATACCACACATTATCTCAATTTGAAAGGTGGGGTTTGTTCTGGGTTATTCATAAACTGCTTCAGTCTATAACACATTGTTCTGAACATGTTTTTGTTCCATCGAATGGAGCTCTTGTATAGCTATCTTCTTCACATAATTTATACTGATCTCAATTTATCAAAAGATGAGCAGATCAGTTATCACTGACCTCAGTTTATCTGAAGATTGGCAGATCAGTTACCACACTATGATCTGACAAAATATATCTCAATTTGAACTGTGATAATGTTCATGAGGAACTTCACCATTCGCACAGTCTTACATTGTGATTATAATTATGTCTCTAATTATTTTGACCAGTTCTTCATAGTTATGTCTCTGTGTATTTTGACTGTTTTTAGCTGGAGTTTGAAAGAATCAACTGTTCTTCATCTCAGTGTAAGCTAGATATCTCAACAATGAGTCATTGTACACATGCTTGTATGTGTATATGTGCATAGGTGAATGCATGTGCGTCTAATGTATGGTGATAAACATGTTGTGGCTTAACAGTACTCTGAACTGCTGGTCTAGATGTCATCACATTTGTAGTTTGACTATGTCAGAATGTTTCCATTTTCATTTAGATATTGTCAGTTGTCTCTGTGTGTTTGATCATCATATGTTGATGCAAGGAGTGGCAAACTGAGTGTCTCGTCATGAAATATGCATAAGGCTAAGCTTGTGTACACATTTCTTAAGCACATTACATTGTATCAGATCTTGCTGACCAACCAGAGAACAAAGCGATGGTAATTATGCATAATGGTTTTATTCAGATTAATGTTTTATGCGTGAGATTTACTGTTGGCTTTATGTGTGATTTGTTGAGATAAATGTTTTATTTGTAAGTTAGATGGATTGTTGGATTTATGTGTGACTTGTTGGTATGTGATTTATTTATTCTTTGTTTGTATGCACATGCACCTACCTTTTTTTTAAGCTTGTTTTCCTGTTTTAAATTTTATGAGTTTTTACTTCTGCATTTTTAACTATAACATCTTAATCATATCTTTTTTTTCTCATGAATTCTCCACAGTCATTGCCATCTGTTCATAGTGTATAGCCTAAGTTTTTTTTTTCATGTCTAAAGCAAATGCAGAAGAATGGTTCAGTTATACTGACCCATACTCTGTCTGTTAGCAGAATGGACCAGTAACAATATTTCAGTGGCTTATAGATGGGTTATGAATCGAGGCACAAATGCAGTCATCATCATCATCATCATCATCAGGTGCCCTGCCGCATGGCGTTGGCGATCATGGACTTCCATCTGTCTCTATCTCTTGTTGCCTCAAGCATCTCTTCCACCCTCCTTGTCTTCAGCCACTTTCAAGTCCATATGGTATTTTCTCCCTGGGTCTATCTGGTGCTCTCTTTCCCTCCAGCTTTCCCGTTGTGACCAGGTGTTCCAAATCACCCTTTCTCATAAAATGGCTTATGAATATTGCCTGTCTTTTCCTAATCTTCCTTATGAATGATCTACCTGTGTCTGCCTTCATCAAGACTGTCTCATTTGTTTTCTTTGCTGTCCATGGAACTCTCAACATTCTTCTTAGAATCCACATCTCAGCTGCCTCAATCTTGTTCTGGCTTTGCTTGTTGACTGTCCATGCCTCACAACTGTACAACAGCATTGGTTCTATATAACATTCAAGAACTCTCTTCCTGATGTTAATTAATAGGTATCTGTTGGTAAGAATGCTTATCTTCTTGAATGCTGTTTTGGCTCGGCCGACTCTGCTGGCTATTTCTGATGTGCATCTGCCGTCTGGTGAAATGATCGTTCCCAGGTATTTTAAACTTATCAACCTGTCTCAAGGCCATGCCGTTTGCTGTTATTTTGCATGAGGGGATTTCATGTTTTTTACTGATCACCATGACTTCAGTCTTCCTGCTGTTTAGTTCCAACCCCTTACCTTTGCTTTCTATTTCTAGTATATTCACAAGGTTTTGTAGGTCCCTTTCATTTTCTGCAATTAGCACGGTGTCATCTGCGTATCAATTGTTGTTTATCATTTTTCCTCCAATCTTTAATCCAGGGTCTTCCTCTAGGTTTCTCATGATGTTTTTGCTGTAAAGTGAAAACATCTGGTGACAAAAGACAACCCTATCTGACTCCTTTTGATGTTTTGGAAAGAGCTTATATCGTTTTCTATTCTCAATGCGGCCGTATGATCCTCGTACATATTTCTGATTATTCGTAGATCTTTTCCATCAACATTGAGTCTCTCCAGTTGGTTGATCAATTCTTCATGTCTTACCCAATCGAAAGCCTTGGTCTAATCAACAAAGCATAAATACAAATCTTTATTCATCTCGATTGACCTCTCTATGATAGTTCTTAGGATGTATATGGCATTAATAGTTCCTTTCCCTTCCACAAATCCACACTGTTCTTCTGCTATTTCTCTTTTGATTCTATTCCTTGTCCTCATCATGATTATTCTTAACAGGATCTTTGTTACATGACTCATCAAACTGATTGTGCGATGAAGTTCGCATTCTATAGCCCTGTCTTCTTTGGAAGTGCAGTGAAAATTGATTTTGACATATCTTTGGGATTTTTTCAGTGTCGTAAATTTCATTTAGGAGGACTGTTATTTTTTCTATACCAAATTCCTCCAGGGCTTCAATCATCTCTGTAGTAATGTTGTCTGGTCCTGGGGCTTTTCCTGGTTTCATCTTTTTCAGTGCTGCTTTAACTTCATCTTTCATTATGGGTGGTCCTTCAAAGTTCTTTTTTATGATGTGTTCTTCGTTTTTGTCATCCTCAAAAAGGTCTTTAATGCACTCTCCCCATCTGTCTAATATTTTGTCTTTTTCCATGATAAGCGTGCCATCTTCCGATTTTAAGCAACCAGTTGATGTGCATGTATTTTTCCTATGGACAATTTCTTCAATTCGTCTGTACATACCCTGAGAATCCGTTTTGTGTCGGTCTTCTATTTCCTTGCCTTTTGTTTTCAGCCAAGCTTCCTTAGCTTCATTGCACCTATTCCTGATTTCTTTGTTTATCTTCCTGTATATCTCCTCATTTCTCTTTGCCTTTCTCCTTTCCTCCATCAAATCCAAATGCAGTAGTTTAACAAAATCAAAACAAAACAAATTTTGGATGTTCCAAAGTGCAAGAAAACAAAATATTGATACTTTAGGAATCATAAACGAAAATTTGCATAACAATACCTTCCATTGTGCAGAGTTGTGATGTTCCAGCGTATATCCCTTTAATGCTAAGGTTGGCAGTTTCCTGAAGTATATATCCATTATGACAGACCATAACATTCTGTTTTGGCTTTTGAACAGGAAGCTATAAGTCAGTTCACAAACTTTAAAGTGGTTGATACATTGGTACTCTTATTGCAGCATTTAGACATTTTGCATTGAAGATAACCCTTGTTACTTTCAGACTTGAATGTAATCAGTTTTTGAAATAAATCATAATGGCTGTGTGCACAGAATGAATGCATTCGCTTTCTGTTCATTACCATACGATGCATGTTCTAACAAAGATGAATCTGATATGAAATAGTGGCTGCGTTTTTGAACAGCAAGCTTTGTTGAATGATTCATATCAGAATGTCAAAATTTGGACATTGTTTTCAGATCCAGATTCAGAGAGACTACATAACAGTTTACGATACATTGAAGTCAGATTACGTACTAATAGTCAGGGCTTAAAACGTTCCACATCTGGGCAGAATTCCACGATTTCAGTTTGTCAAAAAAAAACAACAACAACAAAAAATGAAAGGAGCAAGGCATCCGTGATCGGCTTGCAAGCGTTCATAGCAACAGCGCGAAAGTTATGGCCCCCAGACCCCCCTAGTTTCAGTGGTTTTTTCCTCCTCCTGTTTTAAGCCCTGAATAGTAATACCTGTCTTCATGACTTGCAAAATATGATATATTTGTATGTAATTATGCACTTATACTTTTGTAATTTCATAGAATTTTTTTAAAAGGGTTATCATTTTTAAATAAATAGAAGAAAAATCATAGTAATAATGATAATAACAATAATACTAATAATGTTGATAATGATATCTATCGTGCTTATAAGTTCATTAAGTCAAATGATAAATTTTGCCTCACATCCCTGAGATCGTAGATGACTGAGGTGATAAAAATTTCAACTTCTGTTACAGCCAAGATTGTGAGGGCAAGACCTGTCTTCTCTCCCTTGCTACTTTACCTTTCCTAACTTTGAAAAAAGTGAGATAATTTATTCACAGCATAGTAGATTGAGGTCGCAGGCATAGTTTTTCTCAAGCCCAATTCACACCCATGCAAACAGTGTAGTCCGTTTGAAAGATGAGTGCTGTACTTTTGTGCAACATTAAATCAATAATTATAATAATAATAAGCTTCAGAAAAAGAGCATGAATTTGTTACTTTGTATGTATATTAATGATAATGATAACAAAAGTAATTAAATGCAGTTATGTAGCACAAACAGTCCGTGTCAAAAGCATGCTTGTGCATTTTACAGTTTAATAACATCACTCAAATTTTAGGAACAGACAGGCAATAACAAGACATACAGGGAAACATTAAACAAAGAAAAAAAGAAGTGCTCTGTATTGTAGCCTACGTGCAACTAAGGTTAGGGGGAAAAAGCATTATCGGGAACTAGTCCTCTCAAAGAATAATACTGAACGGAACAAGTCTTACCACACATACACAAACACACACACGCATGCACACACTCACACACACACACATGCACACACACATACACACACACACATACACGCACACACACACACACACACACACATACGCACACACACCACACACACACACACACACACACACACACACAACACACACACACACAGAGGATAAAAAGCTAGAGTACACTTATCCTGTTAGGGATCCAACCCTTGACCGAAATGTTTATCCTCCCTCTTGGTTTCACCCACAAACACAATTCATACATATATCCATGCATATACAAACATAATACGTGAGTTGGATCAAGTAATAGATATGAATAGTGGTAAATGTAATGATATTATGAATACACTGATTAAAAACAATTTGAAGTGAATACAGTAGTGAGTCTTATCTGTTTTTAAATGGTAAGTGTTGTGCAGTGTTAAGATATCATGTCTGTGAGTGCATGTTGAGTGATGTGTGTGTGTGTGTGTGTGTGTGTGTGTGTGTGTGTGTGTGTGTGTGTGTGTGTGTGTGAGTGAGATTATTGTGCCATTTTGTTGTTTGTGTGCATTCAGGACTGATTATGAATGGGAAGTGTTGTGTTTTCTTAATCTTGATTTGTATTATAAACAATTGGAAGAGCATCTTTGGCTACTTATGTCCATAAACATATGTTTGAAGCTATTATGTTTCATGTTTATATTGGAGAAGCATTACATACATGAAGTGTGTATGCAAAGGAAGTGATTTGGATGCGTATGTTTGCCTCTTGGAATTTATAAACAGTTATGTATTTTATCACGGATATTCCTGCTTTGATTGCTTTTTATGTGGAGTTTTTTTAATTTTAAGTGCCTTCATAACATTTAGAAAGTTTTGTTTTCTTCTTTACGTGCTTGATTAAAGGTATTGCTGTTACTCCTTTTGGTATGGGACACATCCAGGGGTTTCGTGTGATACTTGATTGGTTTGATTTAGTCGTTCAGATGAGATGATAAACCAAAGGCCCATAAGCAGTAGACCACATAAAAGAATCCTCAGTAAAAAAAAAAAGGAGTGGTCCCTGACCAAATCCTGAAGTAAAATTTAATTTCAGAGGTAAACAAAAATACACATGAAGAAAATAAGATGGCATTGCAGTGCAGTGACTCACTCTCTGCAGGGAGGGTGGCATGAATGTTTGAAAAAATAATTAAACCAGTCAACCTACCATGGAACCCATGAGTAAATAGAACCTCAACACTGTATCATTTGGCATGCAGGGTTTATGCACAAATGTAAAGCATGTGCCTTGATTAGGATCCTTCCTTCACTTGGCATTTGTGGGGTTAGTACATATGGAATCACCTGTGCACTGAAAGAATATTGATGTTGGGTTAAAAAAAAATGTATATACATACACATATATAAAACTTTTTTGTCACTGTCTGATTTTTTTCACCTACAGATCAAAGCTGTATTGATTCCTAAAATCCGACCACATTTTTTATGTAAGATTGATTTGCAGAGCAAAATCTATGAAAGATTAATAAAATTATCAATTGATAACATGATGATGTGTTGGGAGCATTGTTATAAAAAAAGTTTTAAACCTCTCTCTCTCTCTCTCTCTCTCTCTCTCTCTCTCTCTCTCTCCTCTCTCTCTCTCTCTCTCTCTCTCTCTCCTCTCTCCTCTCTTTATTTTGTTGTGGAAAATATGATATGCAGGATTGCTTGAACATGTAAAACCTTAATATGACTACAGTTGCATAATGAAAGTTTGTTGTAAAGCTCAGTATTTCTCTTTATTGATGGGAATGTGTGTGGGAGAGAGTGAGAGAGAGAGGGACAGAGAAAGGGAGGGAGGGAGGAAAGAAAACTTTGTGTCTGTAACAACTTGTGAACACCTGTAGCATAAAATGTAAAAAATGTTGTACAACTTTCCGAAACATACATCCACATGCATAAGTCTATATAAAACTACCTATGATATTAAATGAGTCAAGACAACAGACATCCAGAGAACTGACCATTCTTATCACATGCATCACCAGATGTGGCCTGGCCGTGCAGATTGTGATCAAAAGAAGAAAAACAGAAAAAAGTAGCATTGAAAAATTGGCTGGAGAATATGGCTGTTTTTTAGATCAGTCTAATATCAATAGCCATCATCATCATTAAGCAAATAGCATAGGTTAAATAGGATATCTTGGCTGCTATTGAGTGAATTTATACTTTTTTCAGAAATGCAGCAAGTCAACTAGCAAGCATGACCCTTATCAATATTATAGCAGTTTTTTCTAGAGGGGTTTGTCGCACTTGGACAATTCCATATGTGTTCCACCCAAATCTGCCAGCAATTATCTGGTTGACTGGGACTGAACTCAAAAAAGTACACTCATAAACAGTGCGGATCTCTATGTCAAAAATTACGTCATCAAAGTATGGCACCTTTCTCTCTGCTGATTGAAGCTAGTAAACAGGCTGTCAAATGGCAAAAAATATAAATGGGTTTGACAAGTTTAGCTCTTTTGTTTTCCAAAATCACAATACCTAGATGATCTGTCCCTTAAATTGTCAACGATGAATTGTGTTACCATCGTCTGTGTTTTGTGTGTTTTTCTGTGTCATTTTGAGTTTGTATGTTTGTTTCTTTGTTTCTCAACTCATTATTGTCAGACTTTATATTTTCAAGTGAAATTATTGGTATGGCATCATATCTTTTTTGAAATTAAAGAATATGGCATGACTTCTTTGGATTTAAAGATGAAAGGAAATGAATAGTCACAATTTGTGTGAATGATGATTATGTATGTGCATGCATGTACATGTGTGTGTGTGTGTGTGTGTGTGTGTGTGTGTGTGTGTGTGTGTGTGTGTGTGTGCAAGCACATATACATGAATTAAAAAAAGAAGAAAAGATATAACAATTATTACAATATTTATATAGCGCAAAATCTTGATAAAATCAAATCTAAGCGCTGAAACAGACACACACACACACACACACACACACACACACACACACACACACACACACACACACACACACACACATACACACGCATGGCTATAAATGGGGAGAAAGAATAAAAGCAATGGAAAATTATAGAGAGCATATTATATACAATTATATATTACAATGTGATTCCCCTCCGAGTGGAGACAGGCTGCAGAGGGGGGTTGAGTGAGGTCAGGGTTTTATGCAGAGGAGAAAAGGTGAGTTTTGAGTGCTGAACGAAGATGAAGGGCAGGACTTCACTCACACTTATTTTGCTCTCAGTCAGCTCTTTTACTTCTTTACTTTTTTTTTTATTCCTTGCATGACGAGAATTTGTCATAACTGTTGCACAAATAAACGTATTGTTATGTCATAAAAAAACGATGTGCAATGGTTTTGATGCCACTGCTGCATATATCAATTGAAAGAAGAGTACACAGACGTATGTTGCGTAAGCCTAGGTGGGAAACACCTTCCATCATTAACACGCGTACTTGCAGCAGAGACCTACTCTCGTGGGTTCTGTCAGTTTTCAGATTATAGAAAGAGTTGAGGATTGAAAATTGTGAGTGAGAGATTAATTCTTTTCAATAAGCCACTGTCTAAAATATAATTTTCTTTCCTTCAGAAGTGGGAGGACACCTTGGAGTGATGCTTTTAAAAAAAGGAGGATCATGCCATTGTGTCCACGCGTCATCGTGTCCATATGCCACTGTGTCCATGATATCCCAAATGCGACATGATGGGTCCAACTGGCACCCATATTGTAATATATACATATTCGGTAGGTATATATGTTTCGCATGTCAATGTGTATGTAGAGAGAGAGGTGAAATATCCATATTTCTCTCGCGTAATCTCTGGATAACTTTTAGCATGATGCACGTTAGGTCATCGTTATCTTCTTGGATGCTACGGTCGAATTTGGGCCACCAGACCCACTTTGGGCCATCATAACTTGTTTGGGATATATTTATTATTATGAGCCTTGGCCCAGTTGAAGGGCACCATGATGTTTGCACATTGTGGCACATGGAGTGATGGACACAGTGGCATATGGACACAATGGCATGTAGCCTTAACACACACACACAAGCAAGCTGGATTAATCATGTATTTGAGCGGACGTCAGTATCTTGCAGGTCAGCGGATAATCAGAACTAGTTCATTTACCATACAATACAATACAATACTTTATTTTTGATATATATAGCGCAAAATCTTGACAAAATCAAATCTAAGCGCTAATGGCATGTAGCCTTAACTGGCTGGTCCAAAATTGCCCAGAACATGTTTTAGGAGGTAACATTCTGGATGGGTGTTTGGAGTTTAGATTTTGTTTAAGACAGATTCACTGCACTCGGACAAACCCGCCAACAATTACCAGACCTGACAGATTTTCTGAACCCTATGCAACGGCAAGATCTTCAAATGGCAGGAGACAGAAATGAAATTCGGAGGGCGGAGAAGGATGTATGAAACACTAAGTTGACATCAGCACAATGATAGAAAAGTTAAGATGGACAGCGAACAGGTCAGGTCTGTCCACGGTTCGACTTCGAGATAATAGGACACCAAAGACGTTAGGCTATTTTATGTTTTTGGTGGACACAGATTAGCCCAGTTAAGACGGTCAACCAAGACTGTTTGCCGAGATCAATGCGTCACGTTTCACCGGAAGCAGAAGCATTGTGGGAGAGTGGCTTCTGCCACGTTGATTTTGTTGACTGGGTAAGGAATTTGTCTGAATTTGCAAACATTTCCAACACATTTAAGCCCACGAAAGTATTCACACGTCAACGTGTACATCTACTTACGAGTGAAAGCAGTGTAAAAGTGTTTGACTCCAGAACGTTAGAAAATATAAGCTGCCGGTGACAAGGTTGTCAGTGAGTTTTGCAGAAGCTGTTGACATTCATTGCTACGGAAGCGGTCGGTTTCTAATCTGATCTTGTGCTTTCTCGTGCCTGTATTGTGCTAACAGAACAGTAATATTATTGCCATACACGACATAATAACAAAAAATATTGACCATTTAATTTCTATCACGAATATATGATTGCATAGGGCTTCATTAATGTTTATGAGAGTAAAAAAAGTAGGTGTGTCGGAGTCTTTCGCCGTATTCCAGCAATCCCGCAATGTGATTTTTTTATAGGCTATCGTAATTGTGTATCACCACATATGTGTGGAGAAATCGTGTAATACGTGTTGAGAAATCGTGAAGAAACTCAACAGCAGTCGGTAGTAATTCAACGAGTGAGTGCTCTGTCTGTGCATACGGTACTATTTCACAAGTGAGTAATTGCATGTTGTGATACAAACATAGGCGAGATGATATTGATAATAAATTATCACAGACTCGATCAGTCGATGTAGCCAGTACTGCAGTAGGCAAAGCTACCCTGTGGTAAAGAACTGATGATTTGATATTATAGGCCTATGTATTCAAAGCCAACTGGTGCCATGTCAGCTGAATATGAGAACCTGCCAATGTTCAGCTAGAAATTGTGTGCTGGCTTAGGAAATCAATATCTTTTTGTTGACATTGTATAATCACCATACAAGCTGATCTGGGCTTATTGCCAGGTGCGCGCATGTGTGTGTATGTATATGTGCGTTCGTTCTTTAACGTCTTTTCACTGTAGGCCTAAATGATATTAGACGGTATATGTGTACTTGCAAGTGTGCTCAACTAAAACTAGTCAAAAGTTTGATCATGAGTTGTGTGTAGTGATTCCAAATGAATTTGGAGAATAGTACTATAAAAACAATTTTTAATGATAGTCTTTTGATAAGTTAGAATAACTCTCAACTTGTGTGTGTGTGTATGTGTGTGTGTACATGCATGGGTACTGTCTGTGTCAAATTACTGTAGACAATCTAACAAACTTCAAAATCAGTTTTGGTATAGAAGGACTTATTTGTAACCAGTAGCCTCATTTTTATCTGCTTGAACAGCAGAAATAGTGTATAGACCCTAACATTTTGTAGCTAGCTCAGATTTAGATTGGAAATAATGAATGTTTCCTCTCTCTCCCCTTCCCCACCCTTAATCCCTCTTGCTGTCTTCATCCCTTTTCAGTATTTTCAGTTTGGAGATGCTGTCATTTGTTACTTTCATCATTGTGAGAAAAATGTGCGTTTAATAGGTCTGTATACTGGTACATGTTCACACACACACACGTACACATTTTCACACTCACGCACACACACACACACACACACACACACACACACACACACACACACACACACATACACACACTTACATACGCACATACACACTCACATATGCACACACAAATACACACACACACACACGTATACACATGCGTGCACACACACACACACACACACACACACACACACACACACACACACACACACACACACACACACACACTCACACACACAAACTCAGAAAATCTGTGTCTCAAGTTCAAACGGGCTTGTTTGCTGCCCATCAGCGCTAAATTATTTTGGTGGTGACAGTTTAGCATACAGGTCCTGTTCTTCTCCCATCACCGCACATCCTTCCTCATTTCAAAACCTTTCCAGTGCATAGGTTTTAGCATAGGCTCAAGGAATCGTGTGTATTGTGAATTTAGGTTAGGCGAGGTGCTCAGTTGTTGGCCAAGTCAGTGTGGTAGATTTGTTAATTATTTGATCATCATGGCTAATGCATATCAGATGTAAATCACTAAATGTAATGCACATCAGTAATGATTACTACGGATTTGGATCTCAAGTTCTTGAAAGTAGCTGTCAACTACAGTTGAATAGCAGGCATACCAGACACAGTATACATTGTGTGTGCCTCAACCATAGTATATCTCTCTGTTGCATATCAGATGTAAATCATTAAATGTAATGCACATCAGTAATGATTACTACGGATTTGGATCTCATGTTCTTGAAAGTAGCTGTCAACTACAGTTGAATAGCAGGCATATCCAGACACAGTATACATTGTGTGTGCCTCAACCATAGTATATCTCTCTGTCGAAACAGCGGCAAAACTCGTTCTCTCCTTCATAATGTCTCGCATTGACTATTGCAATTCACTCCTGTCTGGTCTTCCTGCCTCCACCATTCACATCCTACAGCGCATTCAAAACAATGCTGCACGCCTTGTACTCAAAAAGAAAAAAGCTGACCACATATCTCCTCTCCTGGCACAACTTCACTGGCTCCCTGTATCAAAGCGCATACAGTACAAACTAGACACCATGTGCTACAAAAGCCTCAATAACGCAGCCCCCGATTACCTGTCAAGCCTACTTGAGATCTATGTTCCCTCACATACCCTCCGCTCTGCCTCCGATCCTCTGACTTTTCGCTTTCCACGCACTAAGCTCAATACCTATGGTCCGCGAGCCTTCTCTGTTTCTGGTCCACTCTCCTGGAACAAACTTCCTCTCTCAGTCCATCAGCAACCTACTTTTGTCTTATTCAAGTCCACTGTCAAAACTCACCTTTTCTCCTCTGCATAAAATCCTGACCTCACTCAACCCCCTCTGCAGCCTGTCTCCGCTCGGAGTGAAATCACATTGTAATATAATATATATATTTGTATATAATATGCTCACTGTAATTTTCCATTTTTTTCCTTCCTTTTCCCCATTTATACGCTGTGTGTGGCGTGCATGCGTATGTGTCTGTTCAGTGCTTAGATTTGATTTCTATCAAGATTTTGCGCTATCTAAATATTGTAATTATTAGTAGTAGTAATACTATCGGAGATTTTCTTGACGTTGTTTTAATATTTCAGTCATTGTATGCATAAAATCACATTTTTTACAGGCATACGTCAGAAAAATTCAACCATGAGGGTAAAGGAGATAGAACGTACGGCCAATGTGGCATGGTCTCCAGAATCCCAGTATCCTATCTATCTTGTGGCAGGAACTGCAGCACAACAGTTGGATGCCACTTTCAGGTAAATCAGTTATGTGAATATTGTTGTTGTGTGAATATCGTCATTGTGCGTTTGTGTGTTTGTTTGTTTTTGATGTGAGTAGCCGTCTCATGCATTTTCATGAAAGATTAGGCATTGAGAATCTGCTGCGACCTTGTTGTTTTGTTACATTTAATTAATTTGATAAATAAATGACACTTTTAAACTGTTTTATATTACAGGGAGTAAACATTGAGGTGCAAAAACTACATTGGCTTGCAGTCACAGCATACAATGAATACACAATTGCCACACTGCACTTTCAGTGATTAAATTCAAATACCATGCTAATTTATCAGAT
This sequence comes from Monoplex corrugatus, assembly GCA_030674185.1. NCBI lineage: Eukaryota > Metazoa > Mollusca > Gastropoda > Littorinimorpha > Ranellidae > Monoplex > Monoplex corrugatus. The sequence goes on from CM060305.1 coordinate 140,260,923, forward strand.
CTCTTTCTACCCAATAATTGAATAAACCTTCTAAATCTCTTAGGTCTTATGGAGCTTTTTGCTTGACTGTACCTCAATTCTCTCAACATGCGGAAAGAAACCCTTCTCAAGTTTTCGGCTGAACAACATGAAACTCCTTCCAAGTATGTTTAAGATTGAGCAGTGTTTGCTTGCTTTCAAAAATCACATCAGAATGTGTCTCTTTTAAAAACATACGCAAAATTACATAATTACTTGTAGCTTTTCTAGGTATATATTATATTATTATTAATACTTGCAGCTTTTCTAGGTACATATTATGACTTATCTCTGTGTGTGTGTGTGTGTGTGTGTGTGTGTGTGTGTGTGTGTGTGTGTGTGTGTGTGTGTGTGTGTGTGTGTTACACATTTTTCTTATGTGTTTTATCAGGACTGTTTCCTCTTCTACCTGTTTATGATTTTATGCTATGAATCAGTATGATATTGTGTAATTTTTGATGTACCATTACCGAGTAGGTTGGTGCTGCATTGATGTGTGTTTCAGAATGTATTTATACTTTATTTATGTCTTTATGTTGCGTTAATGTATAGACATGGCACCTCCTCCCTTTTTTTAAATTTAATAGCTGTGTAAATAGTAATGTGCATGTTTTGACTTGGACTGTTTGCATTAAACACATGGAATTAGTATGAATATTATCAATAATTTCTGTCTACATTTCAGCACCTCTGCTGCACTGGAGATCTACAGTCTAAATCTCGCTGAAGCCACTCTGGAGATGCCATTAGTTTCTTCAGTGCCTTCACAGTGCAGGTATGTTTAGAATTATATGTAACGATGTAGAAGCCTGTGAAATGTACATCATAATAATGCCCATACCAGCTGCAATGCTTTCTGACAATTATATTTTCCTTATGTATGTATGCATGCATTTGTTTGTTCTCATTTTCTGCGCTGATCATTGCAGATTTCACCAAGTGGTATGGGGTGCATACGGTTTTGGCACGGAGCAGAGTGGCATATCTTCTGGTGTCATTGTTGGTGGAGCAGACAATGGCAGTGTCTTGGTTTACTCTGCACACAAAATGATCGCTGGAGAAGCTGACTGCTCATTGCTGCAGCTAACCAAGCACACAGGAGCTGTTAAAGCCTTGGATTTTAATCCATTCCAGACAAATTTACTTGCTTCAGGTGCCTCAGAATCTGAAATTTATATCTGGGATTTGAACAAGGCTGAGAATCCCATGACGCCAGGGCAGAAATCTCAGGTGTGTGCAGTGTCATGTGTTTTTTATCTAAATTTTCATATAGCTCATGTAATATTTCTCCTGGGGATGGGGGGAATTTTAATTGTGGGTGTTGGATTGATTTAGATCAGCACTTAACAAGCTGTCTTTCTTGCAGCATCAATGAACAGAGTGTTTTATCATTTCTATACGGTTTACGTTAAGGAAACAGTCTTCGTTTATTGTGCAATTTTGATTGGTCATTATAGACTTGAAGAGGGGTCAGAGGGTAGAGTTTTGGTTTATAAAGGACTGGTGCCTGTACATAATGTTTTTAACAGTAGCTACTCCAAACAGTGTGCGTCAGGCGGAAAGTCTGCAGATTTGACATACTTTTTGGTGTTTTTCAACTCGTCATTTGCGGTGTGTGAAAGAAAATGTAATAAAATCTACTGCAATAAAAAGATTGGTGTTTCGTTGTTTAAATGATGTACTTGTTTAGACTAATACTCATTTTTTATATGTTTTATTACATGTTCATTCGCCCTACACTAGCGAGTTCGGCCAGCTGTCTTGACGTAACGCCGATTGCCTTCTGTTTACACTACCCTTACTTAATGCTCTGTCGCATCGCGTGAGTGGCTAGATCTAAAAAGATCGCCCAATGAAATGAAAGAAGACATCCAGATCCTTATTTCATGCCCATTTCGTCACGATCCATGCTGTCAATGTGTAAAAATTCAAGCAATAAAATGTTCAAAATAGAATTTCTACTGTAAAGACGTGATTGCCCACGCTCATAATACATCAGTTTGTAGATCAGACTTCCCTCTACAATATTTGTCCAAAATGTTTTCATTATCATTTCCACGCGAAGCGGCAAGCGATCAAAAAGACCGAAGTTTACCGCTCGTCGAGAACATTGTTAACCGCCATGGCCGACGCGCACGCTGAATTGTCAGTCACCAGTAGTGACCGAAATGTGACTCCGACTGCTTCAGTATCGCAGTCAGGTCAACTGTTCGCGCATGTTGGTAAGTTAGTTCTTTATTGTTTTTGATTTTATGAATATTTTGTTGTTCTGTGAACTTTTTATGAGCCGACACTGTTTGAAACAAGATGGTGTGGAATCGTGCCAACAACACAAACTCGACGTTGTGGGCTCGTCCGAAAAATGACTGACTTATTTAAATTTATTGGTGCTAACTCACCTTCATGATAAAAGTATTACGAGGAAGAGACTTTTCACTTATTTCATTCATATATTTAGTAAAGAAAAGCATTCATTTCAAGGATTGAAGGGTTTTTATTTGGTCACGTGACCTGAGCTTGTGCAGTACTTTCGGTTTCACAGTTCTTCCAATGTGGTCGCACTTTCATCAGATGAATCAGTTAAGCTTCAACAAAACAAAAGTATAATTAGATCTATACTCACATTTTGTTCAGAATTTCTTACAATTATATGAATGTGCACTGTGAAATAAATGTGTAATCACAAAATTTGTTGCCAGTAAGTGAATAACAAACTGAACACATTCTCTTATTGATTCGACTTGTAAGCTGAAAATTTAGCGATGTGACAATACTGGACAATTACTGAATTTGTCTGCAAACTGGTTGACATAGAAACATGACTTAGAGAACAATAACAACAAGAAATGTGGCTGTTTTCAGCTGATGAAACCTACAACCGACTGAGGAGAAGCTTTCTGCCTGGAAGGGAAGACCACCATTGTTGCCAGCTGTACACGTGACTAACCGTCTCCTGCTGCAGTTAAGAGGAATTCAGTTGGAAGGAAAGAAGTATTCAAAACAGTACTGCAATTTTGCCTCTAGGATTACATGGTTTGTCAGCAAATAAAAAAAGGCTGTCTAAAACTGACAGGGTTTTTGGATGATCTCAGGCTAGTTCTTCAACACCATCTCCTCACAGAAAGACCTATCCCTTCTGCAGACTGTCCTGTGGCTGCCTGTTCTGCCACTGCAACTCATCCTGAAGGAGATATATCTGCTGCTGACATGAATAAAGACACTGTTGAACTTGAAGCAACCCTATTTCAGTTCACCAAGCAGGGCCAGTGGATGGCTGTTTATTTTGTAGAAAGATTCTATATTGGACAGGTGTTGGAGTTAAAGGAGAATGGCAGCTGGGCGTCAGTCCGGTACCTGAACAGGTCAGGGGTCACATGGACTGTTTCTGCTGGCCTTCACGGGAGGATATTTTTGAAAACACACATGCTGAAGATGTTTTCTACTGGGACTTTGATTGTCTTCCAGTTAGCAATGATGGTCAAATCTGGCGAGCAGATGATGTGGAGGAAATCGCCGCTGCATACACAAAAGTGTCATCCGTCTACTGCGAGTAAGCAAACTGCCACAAAGCAAGCAGTATGGCTGACATATGTGCAACCATCCATGTTATTGCAAATGCACCAAGTATCACTTGTTGATTCCTGGGATTCTGACCTGTTAATTGCAAGTGACAGATCTCAGCTAGTTACCGTATATCACACTTTGTCAGTTAAGACTCAGACTAGTTATTACTTCAGAGCACAGTGGCCAGAACTGTTGTCTAGTCTGCTCACATTTATTCTGTTTCAGTGAATTCCCAAGTACAGAACAAAAATGTTACTTAGTTGAAGCTATAGCAAGTCCACCTGAGACTGGTTTATCCATCTAAAGTGCAGTGGCTACAACAGCGTCACCTTGCCATGTTGTGATGAATCCTGTTTACCATTAATAGAAATTTTGGGGCTTTTTAGTCCACACACATTCATTACATGGATGATCTCTGGACAGGAACAATGACAGCCATGCTACATGTAATTGTGATATTGATCATCAGCTGCTTTAGATATTGACTGGCACTTGAAGTCAAAACACTATCCAGATGGGTGACTGAGTTTTGCGATTTGTGAGTATTAAGAAAATTATTAATCAATGTCAAATAAATGTGTATATTTTCATTTTTACAGTTTTGAAAGTGTGCTGGTTGAGTGTGTCTTTTTTTGCTGAATCCAGTGATACCAAAAGCATTTTTCTAGCTCAATGGAAAGCAAAGTTATGAAAATGTGTCTCCGGCATGCTTTCGTGTTATACTCTGTATCAGTTGGGCATTGGCAAAAACCTGATATTTCTGGTTTTTGATAGCAAATTTTATCACTTTCCCTGCATAAGAACTACCTGAAAAAAATCAAACATCATCTATGCATCAGGAATGTCAAGAAAAATGCAAAACTGATCAGAAAATACACATCAGTTCTGTTGTATAGCCTGCTGAAAATGACAATTTTGTTGATTTGCGCTTTGGCGCAGAAATGCGCGTGAAAATTAAATCTTTAAAAATTCGCAACTTTTTTCCTAATTGAGATACAGAAATGCTGTTGGTATCATTAGAATCACAATAAAAAGATCTGTTTATTGGTGATAGTTTCAAAAATCTATAGGTAAATCTCAAAATCTGTTTGGAGTAGCTATTAACAGTGTCAAAAGTATGTCAAATGCATCAGTATTAACAGATAATGCATAATATGATAGCTTGGTACATGTGGAAAGATGCTGAAGATGGAAATTGGGTGATTACTGTTGTTTTGTGTTTGTTTTTAATTGTTTTACTGTAGTTATCTCTTTGGTCATTGTTTTTTTTATAGTTTTTCTGTATTTTTTTTTATCTCTTTGATCATATGCCTGCATGCAGTACACAAATGAACAGCACATCTTAGATTTAAGGCGTATATTATTACGAAATCGACAAGTTAGTATCATATATTTCAGATATATATATATATATATATATATATATTACATGTATGTCTTTTTCAGCCTCCAGAAGAGGTATCTTGTGTGGCATGGAACAGACAAGTTCAGCATATCCTTGCTTCCAACTTTGCCGCTCGTTGCGTTGTATGGGATCTGCGCAAAAATGAACCCATTATAAAAGTCAGCGACAGCATGTCTCGAGTAAGTCTTGAAAGTCCAGTATGCATGAGATTGTACATGCACAGACATGTAATGTATCTATGTATGTATATGAAAAGAAAAACAGAACTTTGCTTGATTTTAGGATAAAACAGTTTTCACTGTATTCATCAGATTATTTGAGCAAATGTTTACCTGATTTGCAGTCTTCTCGGTTGTATAATGTCATTGATCATTTCTGTGTTCTGTTTTCAAATCAGAAACCGAGTTGTTCAGAATTGGGAAAAAAGCTTATATTTTTATTGTTAAGTATGACTTGTTTTGATTTTTGCTGTATGTTTACATCATGCCAGTTGAAAATGTTTGGGTTATATCTTATGACTAGAAAGATTTCTGGTTGCTTCTTGTGAAAATAATGTTAGTTTGTTGCCAGATGAGAGCAGAAAGACAAAAACAAAATTCAGATCAGATTTTAATGCTGCAAATAATATTTACGATTTCATAGTCTGACCATTGACTGATGTGCAGATCAAAGCCAATAAGGTGGCATGGCATCCAGAGGTGGCCACACAAATGTGTTTATCATCAGAGGATGACCATACACCTGTCATTCAGCTGTGGGATTTACGTTATGCCACTTCACCTCTCAAAGTGCTGGAAAATCATCAGAGGTGAGCATCACTTGTTTGTTTGAAACAGCACTCCCCTACAACATGAATATGCCTACCTTCTGCTCTCCACCCATTTCTCCTTATCCCAACTTCTTTCTTGGAAAAAATACTGAAGGATAATGAAATGACAGTACTTGGCTTTTAGACTGAAAGTCCAGGTCAGGAGTAAAAATCTTAATTGAGCATTATGCATTTGTTTTGAGGGCACTAAAAATGAAAGACCACATCCAGAAAAGAGATACTTGTAAGATCTAACTCTCCTTAGGAATGAGATGGTCTACAGCCAACAAGTTTTATTAAAACAACAGTCCAGATAAAATTAGTTGTCACTGTCAGATTTTCTTTCTCATTTATCTCAGTTTTGTCTTTTTTTGAAATTGAAAAATTAATAATTATTTCATGGACTTGAGATGCCATTCTACATTGCAGAGGAATTCTGTCTGTGGCCTGGTGTCAACGTGACCCAGATTTGTTGCTGTCCTGCGGCAAAGACAACCGCATCCTGTGTTGGAATCCCAATAGTAATGTTCAGAATGGAGAGGTATGTGTTTGGCGTACATGACACTTGGACCAATAAATTGTATGTTGTATCGTTAAAGTGGAGTGGAGCAATTGAGATAACTTGGGTCATGTTACGCAAACTTTTCTTTTTTAATCAAATTTTATGGTTGATTACTGTGAGCATATTATGCAAACCACTCTGTTGTTGTGAATGTTACTGTAAGTTATTGTTACGGCATTGTGACCTTAAATATATTTATTATGAAAACTAAACTTGGAATGTCGGTCACATGATCAGTATATTAAATCATGTCTGTTGTCCTGGTTTGTGCAGGCTATTGTTGATGGTTAGCATAGTTTACATGTCACAGCTCTGTAAGTTGATTGAAATGAGCACTTTTCAGGGTTACAAGTTTGAATAAGATGACAAGTTTTCAAGGTCACAAACATGCAAAACAATTTAAGTGAGAGATGTGTAACTGTTAGTGGCAAAGGAAATGAGTGTCTGTATTATTTGGTAAATTCTGAAGAAATAGAACAAGTACAGTGGTTTTGTTTTGGTCTTAGTTTAATTTGAAAAAAAAAAAGGTAATATGGGTTTACCTTTTCTCAAACTATTGGGTGATTTTATGCCTTGAAAAAGTTGGTTACATGAGATTTGAAAGTGTTTGGATTTTATCTTGTTTTTTTAAAAATTATTGTCTTTTTAATATTTTTTTTCAACTGTAAATGTGCAGGTAGTGTATGAACTGCCCACCAACAACCAGTGGAGTTTTGACGTGCAGTGGTGTCCACGTAACCCCGGTCTCATTTCTAGTTCCACCTTTGATGGACATATTGGTGTCTACTCACTTATGGGAGGTGGCCATCCCATTCAGCCCAGTAACAAGGTCAGTGGTGGTCTTATTTGAAGCGTCTGATTTGGTGGTCTTATTTGAAGCGTCTATTTGATTAGGTAATTGGCTATTTACTTGTGTACTTGTTTACTTTTTTGTTTATTTTTCTTTGTAAAAGAAGGAAGGGGATTTAGGCTGACCAAGAGGAAGTCTAGTGTCTGTTTCTGCACTGCCACTAATATTTTTCCATTTGTGGATTTTGTGTCAAGCAGATAACAAATTATGTTATAGATCTCTCCATTGTTAAAGGAAGTTGCGAATTCATTGAAATGGTATATGGTTAGTTGCAGATACATTGAAATGGTATGGTAATGTATACAGCACAATTGTCCAAATGTTCTAATAAGGATTTCTTGAGCAACACACATCAAACAGCTCTACATAATAACAATGTGACCCATGATATGGGATACAAATGTACTTCTGAGTACAGAAAGTAAGTTTACTCTTTTCACCAAAGGAAGTCCTTGTGAAGAGGCTGAAAAATTGTGGCTCCAATCAGAAGACGAAAGGTCATTTTGTTTGTTTGTTTGTTTTTATGGCAAGGTCAGGGAACTGTCTTTATGGTAGGTTTTTCAGTAGTTTATAGACAAATATATAGATCTGGGTATGTGTAGCTCAGCAAAAGACAGTGATTTTGTATACAGTATTTATTCATTGTACAGCTCATTTTCATGGGGATGATTTCTATACCCATTTTCTAAGGCTCAAAGAATTACAATAAATAATGAGATGATATGAGAAAAGAACGGTGTCTTTGTTTGTTGAATTATAATAGAAACTGTAGAGGTTATAATCCATACCAGCATAACTTCATGCAGAGGCAGTTTGCTTTTCCTATCCTACATCCTGATTAGTCAGGAAATGACAGACATACCAGGCTTAGGGTACCACTTATTCCTGTGGACATCATGTTCTGTAAACAGTGTTTGTTTATGTGTTTGCTTTTTTGTTGTTATTTGTTTTGATTTTTGTTCATTTTGTTTGCTCATATATGTATATAGTTTGTGTGTGTGTGTGTGACTGTGCTTAGAAGTCCAACACATTGTTAGGAAAAGTAACTCTGCCCAGTGACTGAAACCTGTTGAAAACACTTCACATTTTTGTAGTCAAGTCCAGTATAATATTTATAAAATCCTACACACACAAACCAAAATGTGATACGTAATTTTAGAGGTTACACATATTTTCAGAGGTTGTATACATTAGACCAATGGGAAGTTGCATTTCTTTGACTTAGATTTTAAATAGAAATAGACCGGCATTATTGAGAACATCAGCAGTGCTGACTAATGAAATTGTGTAAGGCTTTTTAAAGACCTAAGTTGCATGTAAGAAAATAGAACACCTTGTTTTCTTTCATTTTTTTTACAGTGCTGCACATGATCTTCATAACTATTATTTATTGACACATTTTACCCACTGCCTTTTTAGCATACTATAGTTCATTTGTTACACACATTTGAACATGTGATCAGTTATACAGTATAGATTACAGTCTGTGGATGGACATTTCTGATATTTCCTCTCTCTGTCTCTCTTTCTCTCTCTTTCTTTCTCTCTCTCTCTCTCTCTCTCCCTCCCCCCCTCCCTCCCCTCTCTCCTCCCTCCCTCCCTCTTCTGTGATTGACAATTTTGTGGGATTTTTTTTTAGTCACTGTTTTTCCCTTCCTCTGCAGCAGGCTTCCTCATTAGTATCAATCTCTCACTCTTACTTGTCATCTACATCTCACCCACCCCCAAACACACACACACACATACACATATCCCTGCTTCTGTCTCCTCCCTCTCATTTGTATTTTTTCTATCCTCCCTGTCATTCACATTATCTAATCTGATGTCATTTTCTTATTCCAAAAATGATACTTGTAACAGCCATCTTGAGTCAAATATTCATAAACATCTAGTTTTCAAGCCCATTGGAGATAGAAACTTTACTGCATTATATTTATGTTTTATCATTTCTTTCAATAGCCTATCTAGGAACAGCGAACTATACGCTGCTGAATCTATCCTAACACAGCTCTACACAAAACTACAGTTTAACAACAGCACGATACTGTTTAATCCAACATATCCCTACACCAAACTACAGCTTTCCATGATTATAAGTAACAGCAGGGAAAAAAGCAAATTTTGAACTAAGATCAGAAATTAGTCTACAGTAACTCGATCACAACACAGAGCTTCCGCAAACAGAACCTCTCACTGCAAGTTCTTCTCATGAAGTCACATTTCCCTCGTTTTCTTGGAATTGGATAAGGTTGTAATGGGCAAAACTCAGCCACATCATCTCACAGGTTCAGTTCATGTATTCTTATTTCATTTACTCTAGAGTATTTGTACACATGTACAGTCTTTCAGAACAAGCTCTTATAGCCCAGGCTTCAGAAGTTTTGTGCAGGTACAGAAATCGTTGACAAAGTGATATTTTCCAACCAGATCACAGGATTAAACTTTGATCATAAATGTTATTTTCCAACCAGATCACAGGATTAAACTTTGATCATAAATGTTGATATTTTCCAACCAGATCACAGGATTAAACTTTGATCATAAATATGTAAAGGTTGCAGAATCCTTCAACACAGGAGACCCATTCTCCCAGGCTCCAGTGCAAGTGCCCCATGTGGAGGAGAAGGTCATGTCCCTACAGAAACCACCCAAGTGGATCAGAAAGCCTGTTGGTGCATCCTTTGCTGTGAGTAGGCCATGGAAATTTGGCGTATAATTCTGGATGGTTTTATTGATTGTGATTGTGTGTGTGCGTGCGTGTGTGTGTGTGCGTGTGCATTTGCGTGTGTGTGTGTGTGTGCGTGTGTGTGTGTGTGTGCGTGTGTGTGTGCGTGTTGCGTGTGGTGTGTGTGTGTGTGTGTGTGTGTTGTGTGTGTGTGTTTTTTTTTCAGAAATTGCACTCGCTAAATTAACAAAGAAGTGCTGTGTTTGTAATAATACCCTTGATGAGATATGGGAAAATGTTTTTAGCATACCTGTACATGAGATAAACTAGGTTTGTTAGCATGACGTGACATGTTGAATGGAAAAGCTTACAGGCCTCATTGAATGCAGAAATAGAAAATTATTATGCTTGAGAAATATTATAATAGCATACTTATCTGTACTTATGAAATGTAAGCCTGCTGTGTTCTGTTTTTATCAGTTTGGGGGCAAGCTGGTGACATTTGAGTGTCCACACACAAACAACCCTCAGCAGCCAGCTGGCCCTCGTGTTGTCAACATCAGTCAGGTGATCACAGAAACAGAGCTTGTTTCCCGCTCTGATCAGCTGCAGCAGGCACTGAATGCTGGTCATTTCTCTGAGTTTTGTGCCCTCAAGGCCGCCAATAGTGCTGATGCCATGCAGGAGAACATTTGGAACTTCCTCCGAGTCAGTTTTGAAAATGAACCCCGTGCCAGTTTTCTGCAGCTTCTTGGGTACGATCAGAACGATCTTGCTAAAAAGGTAAATGTGTTTCACTTTGGTACGGTTGACATAGTTCTAAAGGTTTTCATGGGTTTTGGTATTATGTGATTTATGCCTTTATCTGCTGTGTTTGTTTTGTGTGTTTATTTACTTTCTTGAAGTCAACTATTCATTTGTCTGCTTACTTGGATTTGTTCACTTTTGTTGGTGGGTTTTTTTTTTTAAAGTCTGCTGTGAAATGGGAAGAGGTTACATAACTGAGTTTGAGTCCATGTATAGTCAGGAAGATACTGTTTTATGGAAAACTGTATGTAATTTCTAAGAAAAGATGTTTTTTTGCCACCAGGTAGCTGAAGCTACAGGTACAGATGTGGCACAGCCACTCAGTCCTGGTGTGGATGCGAATGAACTGGCGCAGAAAATGAATCAGCTTAGTGCTGGGGTACGTTCACTTGTGTTCAGAATTGTTTTGGGTGTATTCTGTATTTTGACCATGAATCTATAATCCCTGAATTTTGAAGGATTGAATTGTTGATAATATTTTCAATTTGTCATACCTATAAAGGCAGAGTTGTTTTTCAATCTGATGCTTTTTTGTGATTCTCTCAGACATGCAACTTCACTTTTCAGATTATTAGGGCTATTAGTATTTGAAAATAATGTCATCAGATTTTGAAAAATTCCAGTTTGAAAAATGTTCATTGAACATGTCTTTTCCAAAATAATATGGGGAAATAGAACTCGGGGGGTTTACAGGTGGTACTTTACTGCTAAATAGTTTCAAAATAAATTACTGCTAAATAGTTCAAAATAAATGTATCTGATCCTACGAAGAGCAGTTCACAATAGCTTTGCTCTTTAGGGTAATGGGAAGTGCACATTTGATCTTACAAAGAAGAGTTTGCATTAGGTTGCTATGTGTTTTAACCCTTTGACTCCTGCATCCTGTCCATCAGAATCCTATTTCATCAACTGTGCTAGAAAAGCAAAAACTTAACTCTTTGACTTCCTTACACTATTCACCAGCTTCCTGCAGGAAGCTGGTGGATAGGTGAGGAAGTCAAAGGGTTAAGTTTTTGTAGTAAGTAGATAAGATGCAGGACTCAAGGGTTAGGGTGATGGGAAGTGCTTATCTGATCTTACAAAAAGCAGGTCACATTAACTTTCTATGCTTTTTAGGCTGATGGAAGTGCACATCTGATTTTGCAAAAAGCAGTTTGCATTAGCTTTCTTTGCTCTGTATGGTGCAAGAAGTGTATATATTTTTTACAGTCATTTGACACTGGAATTTTCATATTCCATCGAGGCAGATTTGTTTGCTGAGATTTTGTCTCTAGTCTTCCAGCTAACTGATGAAAAACTTTATTTTGACAATCTTGAAGAATGTTTGAAGGTGGGTGGAAAACGGATAAGATGTGTATATGGAAAAGTGATCGGCAAAAAGATAAAAAGATTGCTGCGTACACAACAAACAAAACCCCATAATCATGTGTTTTGTTTTGTTTGTTGAACACAGTTTGTACAATCCTCTTCATTTTTACCAGCAGCTTTTATGACAGGTTCCCTGGAACTCGACTGCCACACATACCTCACCTAACCTTTGTCTCCATCCACCTTCATTCACACATTCCTGCCTTTACTTTTCTTGCTTTTTCTGCACTATTTCTAAAAAGCTCCGATTGCATGTTTGTGAGGTGCAAATTATTTTTTCTCATCACGTTTGGGCATACAAAAGAAAAATGGAACAGCTATTGATAAAATTGTCAGTTGCTTCAATAGAGAAGTAAATGCTTGTATTGACAAAAGAATTGCAGTGTGTTCCTATATATGTGGACACACATTTATGATCCATACTACACAAAGGTATCCAGTTAACAGTTGTACAAAACTATCTGTAAGTGAATTTTGGTTTTGATGTCTTTCACACTTATTTACTGAATGTGTGAAGGCACGGTGATATATGTAATGTATAGAGTTCACAAACATAGCTTATGATTGTTCACAAACAATATGCAGTGAACTGAACAACAGCAAGCATAGCTGATGATATGTTCACAAATGGTGTGCAGGTAACTGAACAACATCGAGCATAGTTATTGATATGTTCACAAAAAATATGCAGTTAACTGAGCAACAACAAGCATAGCTGATGACATGTTAACAAACAATATGCAGTTAACTGAGCAACAACAAGCATAGCTGATGACATGTTAACAAACAATATGCAGTTAACTGAGCAACAACAAGCATAGCTGATGACATGTTAACAAACAGTATGCAGTTAACTGAGCAACAACAAGCATAGCTGATGACATGTTAACAAACAGTATGCAGTTAACTGAGCAACAACAAGCATAGCTGATGACATGTTAACAAACAGTATGCAGTTAACTGAGCAACAACAAGCATAGTGATGACATGTTAACAAACAGTATGCAGTTAACTGAGCAACAACAAGCATAGCTGATGACATGTTAACAAACAGTATGCAGTTAACTGAGCAACAACAAGCATAGCTGATGACATGTTAACAAACAATATGCAGTTAACTGAGCAACAACAAGCATAGCTGATGACATGTTAACAAACAATATGCAGTTAACTGAGCAACAACAAGCATAGCTGATGACATGTTAACAAACAATATGCAGTTAACTGAGCAACAACAAGCATAGCTGATGACATGTTAACAAACAATATGCAGTTAACTGAGCAACAACAAGCATAGCTGATGACATGTTAACAAACAATATGCAGTTAACTGAGCAACAACAAGCATAGCTGATGACATGTTAACAAACAATATGCAGTTAACTGAGCAACAACAAGCATAGCTGATGACATGTTAACAAACAATATGCAGTTAACTGAGCAACAACAAGCATAGCTGATGATGGGCTCACAGTTTCCAGTGCGATCAGCAACAAGAAGCAAAGCTAATAATGTGTTTGTAAACAATACTAGGTGCACTTAGCAAAACAAAAAAAACCACAAACAAACAAGCAAAAAACAAGCATAGCTTATGACATGCTCACAAAAAGTTTTCATTGCATTCAGCAGCAAGAACCAGAGGTAATGTCATGCTCGCAAACAGTTTAAACAGTTTTCATCACACTGAGCAAGAAGCATAGCATATAATGTGTTCACAATTAGTTTTCATTGCAGTGAGTAACAAGCATAGTTTATAATGTGCTTGCAAACAATATTCAATGTACTTAGCAGCAACAAGCATAGCTTATGACATACTCACAAACTATATTCAGTGTGCTAAGCAACAAGTGTAGTTTATGATATTCTGACAAACTGTTTAATGCAGTGAGCAACATCGAGTGTAGGTTATGAAATAAGTAGTTTTAAATGCTCTTGGCAATGTCCAGCATATTTTATGACATGCTCACAAACAGTATTCATATACATCCTCTCAAGGGTAAATGGATTTTTTTTATTTCGTTATGTATTGATTGATGTATTGTTGTTATTGTTATTATTTGAAATGATTTACATTGAAAAGATTTTTTTCTCTCAGGATAGTGCATTCTCAGGATTGTCAACAAGTGGTCAAGCCTCCCCAAGCGTAGGCTCAAAGGTGAGCATTATTACTGAACTACATTGAAAATATTATTAGTATGTCATTTCTTCTTTTCTTAGTCTTCATTTTGATTTTTGTCCTTTGTCATCTGTTATGCGTATTCTTTAAAAGAGCTTTGGGATGCGAGCCTCTGTATGTGTGTGTGTGTGTGTGTGTGTGTGTGCACATGCACATGCATGTATCTGTTTTGAATGGTGAGCAACAGTTTGCTTACATTTGTGGGTGAATTGCAAACAAACTTGGATCAGAGGTAGAGTTTTTTGCTGTTTGTGGGTGGGTTGTTACCAAATTTGGATCGTACGTCTTCTAGTCTAAAGTCTTGAATGACAGTACTTAACTGCTGTCTGGTATGTCCCCTGGCACATTGAGAAATGAAAAAATAATTCATTTTCAATGGAGATTTCTTGATAGAAATTAATTAGAAATTGAATTTGAATTCCAAAATGGTTTTTGGTTTGAAAATTTGAATGTCATTGCTATTTTCAAGGTCAGGTTCAAGACAATAGAAAATGGAGTCAAACAAAATGGCCATACAATGGAGATTGCTAGTATTGCTTGACTATTTTAGCAAATTTTAAAAAGTGTGTGTGTGTGTGTTTTATAAAATCATTTGCACTTGTAGATAGGTTAAAAGCAATTCATTTGCGTCTTGACATTATTTCATGTAGTCATTATTATAGAATGTATAGTTTATCCTATTGTCATACTTACTTTCTCGCTGTTAAAAGACATGCTCATGATCACGTCAGTAATTGTAGGGGTGGGGGGAAGTACTCTATCTAATATTTTTTCATGTTTTTCCCCACAGACACCTAACAGTCGAGATGAATTATCTGGAAGTTCTGCATTTGATGAAATTGCTGGAAGTCAGAGCAAAGAATCAGGACTCCAGACACCACTGGTTATCCCTACTGAGAATGGTAAGTAGCTTTGGTTGCAGGTTTGCTCCTTTTGTTACAGCATAGTACCATATGCATGTGACCATCCAGGCTGAATTTGCCTCATCCCTGACTAAATTCCTACCAATTTTGCCAAGTTAAAGTTCTGTGTATGCAGAAAATGATGTGTGGTTGTATGTGTGTGTATTTGTCTGTGTGTGTGTGTGTGTGTATGTTTATGTTTATTCCTGTGTGTTTGTTGATGTTTATCTCTGTGTGTGGGTTATGTGCATGTGTGTGTATGTGTATGCACATGCATAGATTTGTGTTTTACACTAAAGACAATGAGAGAAACATTTGAACTTTTGTTCAGATATCTCTCAGTGATAATACTTATATACAATCTTGTAGACACTTTCTAAATAATATACACTTTATTAATAATTTGCTTTATTAATAATTCGCTGTTATTTTATGATTTATTTGTCTATTTTGTATTTGTGTAATCAATTGTTGATTCATTTACATTTTTATTTGCAGGAGATACAAGTGGTCTGATGGCGCAGGCACTATTGATGGGAAACTTTGAGGCAGCAGTGGAAATGTGTTTGGCTGAGAATAAAATGGCTGAGGCCATACTTCTGGCTATTGCTGGAGGCCCCGAGTTGTTGCTTCGAACACAAAAGAAATACTTTCAACGTAACAAAAGCAACCTTGGCAGGGTGAATACACTATTTGATTGATTTATGTTAAACAGATTGTTTATCATGTAGCATGTTGGTACCTATTCTCAACCCCTTCAGTGCCAGGTACATTACCAAGTGATTTTTGGGTAGCGTAATAATAATTAACAAAAAATTATAGCATGCAAACTATTGTATGGAAATAATCGTAACCTTAAGGGGGTATACAGGCTATCCATTCATAATAGTTTAAAGTGTATTTTGCATTTTGGTTGATGAAGAATGGTCCATAAAATTGGCATAAATCATTTTACATGATTTATTGTTGTATATTATGGATTAGTAATATAAAACAACCAAAATGTTCAAAGAAAAAGTCTATATAAAAGAAAATATTATTATTGTGCATATAATGTACTGAATAGTAATACACACACACACATACACTCACATACACACTGTCACACCCACCACTTTCTTTTCATTTCCCCCCAACAGCCAGACACACTAAGAGAATACAATTCAATGAGCAGTTCTTATCACCATGTGTTGCACTGAACTTTCCTGTTTGAGCTGGCCACCTACAACATGCATACAGCAAGCCATACTGACTAGATGTACTGACATGGTGCCAATAGCTGACTGATGTCAACAGTGCCTCCACATCGTCATCATTCTCCCTCTCTATGCCCTGACCTCATTGACTAGTCCAGTCTGAAGTCTTGAGTTAGTCATAATTCATGTAAAGCTTCCAATATGTGCTGTGATGAAACAGCTAAAATCTTTGGCAACATGCTGCCTTTCTCACAGCACTTAGCCCAGTTGAAGCTTTGTTGTCAGCCATATTGCAAACAAGGTCAGAATCTCCGAAGGAGTTGTTCAAAAACTGCAGTGCAGTGACCACAGCAAGGTATCATTGGCTTCTGACCTCATGCATAATTCATGTAGATGGACAAAGCTTTTCTGATTCATGTGAATTGGGATTCCCCAGCTTAAAAAAGGAGGTAGGAAGATTCCTGATGTGAGTCCGTGGCACTCTAAAAGATTAATATTCAATAGCCGACAATACAGTCAGATGGAAAGTTTACGTAATACATACATAAAACAAACTTTAAGGTTTTTAGTTAGACGATAAGTATCAGGCATTCAGGATGATTCTACATGAATTTCTTGTTCATGTATGAAAGAACTTAAGATTGTTTTTGGTGGATGTTGTGATGTACATTGGCATTTCCAATGAATTTATCTTTCAAATGTGTTGTGAAGATGTGTGCACTGTGCATTGTGCATGAATGTCCATGAAAAGTTACAACTAATATAGCAAGTCTTTATGAATGTTGATTGGTTGTTACAGCTGATCTCTTCAGTGATCACACATGACTGGTCCCATATTGTGGAGACCTGCGAGTTGGACAACTGGAAGGAGGCACTGGCTGTCATCTTGACTTACTCCCTCCCTGAAGAGTTCTCAGCACTTTGTGGTAAGTGACTATCATACCTTGCTTTCTGCTTTGTGGTAAGTGACTATCATACCTTGCTTTTTGCTTGTCTCTTACTATGTTAGTGACAGTGAAATATGAATGTTTTTGATAATGGGTGGACAGGACAGTTGTGAAACACAAACTTTTTTGATAATGACAGACAGGACAGTAATCCTGACGTTTTGATTCTGAAGTTATTTATGTGGTTTTTGATCCACAGACCCCATCTGTTGTCATGAACATTTTTGACAAATCTGCATTTAGTTCAGTGTTGTAGTACATTGTTTGTGTATTTGTTTGCATTAATGTACTGTTTAGTCCACTATTGGTGAAAAATATAATTGTGATTGGATCCCATATTCAGTACTTTTTCTCCAAATAAAGAGATAAAAAAAGAACACACACTCACACAAGCAAAAACAGAAGAAAATAAAAAGAAAAATGGTATTACTAGTCAATGTTACCTCAGTCATAACAATTGAAAAACAAAATGTTATGCTGTGTGATGCAGATGCATTGGCTGTTCGACTTGAGACAGAGAAGAATGGGGAACTGTCACTGTATGCTAGTCTCTGTTACATCTGCTCTGGCAACCTGTCCAAGCTTGTGGAGAACTGGGCCCGTAACACTGACAATAACAACACCTCTGTCGCTTTGCAGGTATGTTGGATGAGTTATTATTTGCACTAATTGAAGTGTTAAATTGTGTCAGTTTAATTACACATACTGTATCGTGGCTCACTGATGCCATAAGCGGCAGCGATTTGCCATTCCTGCCTCATAAACAATAAAGTCCGAAAGGACCATAATTCTGAGAGTATCCATGTCTTGCGCATGCGCATGTGCTCTTCCTCTTTTCTCGGCAGCCATCTTCCAGCTTGCCTCGTATGCTCTGAGCAGCTAAGTATTTTGCTACTTTGCTTGCAATCGATTGATTTTCATTGCTGTTTTGTATTGTCTCACCTCGATGGCCTGCCCAAACATGGTTTCCGGAACTGCTGCACCTGTTCCATGTGCCTCCAATAAAACGCACTGTGACAGGCCGGTCCTTGCTTCAACCAAGGTCATGCATGCTGCACAGCAATCCGGAGGCTCAAAACCTTCCTGCTTGGCTGCTGTGCAGGACTCAATGTCTTCATTAGGCTTGTCCCCGGATGAAGGGACGCAGGGCAGCTATCTGCACCACCATCAGCCAGTCGGGTAGTCCTTCCTTCGTGGACGATCCTGTCCTGCGGGATATTGTCCGCAGGGCTTCCCTTCGGGAAGCCTGACCCCCCGCCGCACCTGAGGCTGACATGACTTGCAGGATCTTTAACATGCATATTTAATATTCTGCATGCATATACACAAAATGGGTTTAGCATTGGCAGGTCTGTACACAAGTTGACATGGGAGATCGGAGGGAGGGGGACCAGGTAAGAGAGAAGAAAGAGTGTACAATATTCTTTTTATCATGAAATGTAATAAGCATCAAAAGTAATTTTGGTATGAACCACTGACTTGGTATGTCAACAAAATAATGTTACTAGCAGTATATCTGTTTTGTTACATGATCTGTTCAGTCCTGAGCAAGGTGAAATATGATGTGTTCCTCTGATACAGGACCTTGTGGAGAAAGTGATGATGCTGCGGCGTGCTGTGGAGTTATCCCGTGGGCAGGCGACAGATGGAGGGGAGGCCCTGTCAGAACGTCTGAGTCAGTATGCTGGTCTGCTGGCAGCACAAGGCAGTTTGGCTACAGCCAGTTCTTACCTCCTCAACACTAACAGTGATGTAAGTACATCTGGGGAATTCTTTCTGTCACAGTGATAGTCATTTTTCAGTAGCACAGTTACTATCTTGTTTTAAATCTTTTTTTTTTCAATGGCACAGTTACTATCTTGATTTGAATCTTGATGATTGGTGTATTTATTTGAGTTGGTGTGTGTGTATGTGTGTGTGTGTGTGTGTGTGTGTGTGTGTGTGTGTGTGTGTGTGTGTGTGTGTGTGTGTGTGTGTGTGTGTGTGTGTGAAAACTGCTTTTGCTGTATTATATCTCTGAGGGCTGATACAGAAGTGTTGTCACTTACTTTGCGAAACGAAAAAGGGAAGCCCAACATATGTGAAATTTTTAGTCTTGCAAACTACTGTTCTCCTCTTTCCACACAGAGCTTCAGACTCATCAACCAACAGTCAAATACTTTTTGATAGTTTGATTCACCGCTTTTCCCAAGTTGTGGATTCGAGAAACATTTTTGCTGGTCAGGTTTTGCTTTGCTTCAGAAGGGGAAACAACCAGAAGTTGCAAAGTCAGGACTGTAGAGTAGGTGAGGGAGGACTTGAATGGCTTGCTCTTGTAGGTACCTTACAGGGACTTTGGATTTATGAGCACTTGATTGTCATGTATGATGGAGCATTTTGCTGGTACCCACATTCAGACATTGTTCACAGAACAGCAGTATAATTTTGGGCATAGTATCGAGCAGTAAGAGTTGGGCAAAACACTTTCTAGCAGTATTTAGCAGTAAGAGTAGATTTTTTTTAAGGCAAGCTATCCACAGCTACAGAACATCTGGAGTTGAAGTAAAAGGAGAAATGTCTTTTCTGGCCTTGAAAACCAGGTCAAAGCACAGCTGATCATTCTCACTAGCGCCTGTCCTGATTGAAACAAACTGTTTGTGATGCTGTTGAAGGTGATCCACGTTTCATCACCAATGACCACATCACATAGTCACCTTGGGCACTCTTTGACAAACATTTTAAACAGTTGCTTGGAACTCAGAACCCTTGTTTTTTTTTTGTGCTGCTCTGTCAGAAGATGAGATATCCATCTGGCAGCCACTTTCCTTATCTCAAGATCATATCACAGGATTCATTCAACTGTGCCTTGTTATGCACCGTATAACTTTCATAGATTTCATGAACTGAAACATGCAAGCCCTCTTCAGCTACTCTCTTTACAAGCTGGATAGTTTGCTCATTCTGGGCCTTATTTGGAGGGTCGTGTCGGTACTTGTCTTTGAAATCAGTGTTTTGTCGTTTGAAACCATCAAATGCAGCCGCAAACTGTCCTATGTGATACACACTTATTTCCATACACTTCTGTCAGATCAGCAGAATTTTTATCAGACCGACTCAGTTTGAATTTGTGAAGACAACATCTCAGCTGCTCTGTGATCAGATCCATTTTTCAGACACATTGTTACTTGCATGACATTTTCAGTATGTCATGCAATTAGACTAGATTTGGCGTCATAATTTTGTGCCTTTTCGTAGTGCAAAGGCTATATTTTATCTTGATACATGTTAAAAGTATTTACTATAAACAATTCAGAAATGGAAGCCTGCCTGATAAGACTTTTGGATCAGCCCTTGTGTATTTTGACAGTGATGATTGACTGTGTGCACATGTCAGGGCCTCACATCTTAGCTCATTCCTGTGCTTGGGAGGTATTTTCTACCCCAGTTCAATTTGCTAAAAGTAAAGAGTTTAATTGACTCTGGTATAAAACTTCATGATAACTTTAATTGTACATATGCTGCTATGTCTCAACAAGTGCTACAATGTCTCACAGGTGCTGATTGGCATCGATTAGCTGGGCATGTCCCTGTATGAAACTATACCCCTCATAAGAATGGGAAAGAAGTCAGAACACCCTACCTGTATTATTCACAAAAACTGTACTACTTCTGTGCCAGAATATGTTATATTGTTTATTAGCTAGATTAGTGTTTCAATGTTCTTCCAGTTGAATGAGTTATGTACACTAAGTTCTCATGTTCTGCTTGTAGACTAAGTTCTCATGTTTTGGTTGCTTGGTTGCATTTTTTTGTTTCATGTGTATTGCGAAAAAAAGTTGGTGGATTGGTTGCGTGTTTTATTGCATGTAGTTTTTCAAGAAATTAGGACTATTTTATCGAGTTGTTGGCACTGTTAACTAGGATTCAGGATGACTAGATGTGACAGGAAGACATTAAAGAATATGTGTATGAACAATTGCAGACAAGGCTGGCTATCCTACAAGACCGTCTGCACTGGGCTTTGGGTCGGTCATCCACATCAGCTGCTCCACCCTTCCCCTTCCATTTTGTAGACTTACTGGCACAGGGAGCTCAGGTTCAGCGTCAGCAACAACAGGTCAGAAAATATGCGTGGCAATGTGTAAGAAAATCATAGGTATTGTACCATTTTGCCAAAATGAGTCTTTTTACTTTTGCAGTAAGAAGGACTAATGCTGAACAAAATTGTGCGCACACAAACACAGAATTCATTTGTTTTAAAAGTTTTTAAGATGTATCCATATGAGTCCTTAGGCCATCAATAATAACAAATCTTTCTTGTATAGCACTGTTCTCCACATTTATTTGGACTCGTCATGCGG
The DNA here is from genome assembly GCA_030674185.1 of Monoplex corrugatus. Taxonomy (NCBI): domain Eukaryota; kingdom Metazoa; phylum Mollusca; class Gastropoda; order Littorinimorpha; family Ranellidae; genus Monoplex; species Monoplex corrugatus. Next base: position 140,282,531 of record CM060305.1, read on the forward strand.
TACTAATGTACAACATGGTGTGTAATTCATATAGAAGCACTGACTGATGTCACACTCACGCATGCACACATGCGTGCACACACACATACACAGTTGAACATCCTCAGAGTCTGACCATATGTACACATTATACCCATGGTCATAAACATATATACACACATGGTTATACAGTATCCCCTGATGTGCAGTTCGAAGTGACAGTATTTTTTTTTTAAGTCCAATTTGTGGAAAATTTGCTATATAGTTTGACAATATTCTGACTCTGTCCCATTTCCCATGAGGAAAAAGGCATATACAACAACTAGTTAATCACAAATTTACAAAAAATAAACATATTAAAATAAAAATCACAGATTTTCATTTTACTTAAGAATGTAATAGATTTGATGTAGAGTTTATGTATGGAAAAATCCCAAAGTCATGCTCAGAACTGGGGTTGCCAGATTATCCATTAAAATCAAACACAGCATTTATAGGTATAGCATGTCATGCTGTCTGTCAAGCAACAGAATTTGTGAGAAGAAAAAAAAAGGAGAAACCTAGAATAAATCTTTAAAAAAAAGTAAATTGAAGAAATGTGATTCCATCAGTGTTCCTGTCCCAGGAATTGATTTTTATTGGTATTTTTTTTATGTTTGATAAAAGTATTGGTTTATAACACATTTTTGTTTCAAAGAGTGTGATTGTTTCATTCAAATTTTTTTCAGACACTGTACATATGATTTACATAAAAATGTACTGGTGAATCTGATTATGTGTAAAAAGTATAGTAAAAGAAACAATAAGAAATAGTTTCCTAAAGCTTAAGTTAAAATGTAAATTTGTATTTGCATCTACATTTAGATCAGATATGGTAAAGTGGTTCTGAAGTGTAGTAATGCAACTATAGACACTGCAAAGACTTTCAATTCACTATCAGTGGAAGCTATCCACATATTTTTCTTTTAAGTTTATAGTCTATTTCTTGGAACTATATGGTGGCAGGTGTCACGGGGAGGTTACAATCAGCAGCAGAAGGGTGGAGCCAGAGGGTTAGCCACCCAGGTTCAGGCTGGCAGTTTCCAGACTACTACTGTGCCATCCAACAGCTACTATGGCCAACAGAAGTATTCCCCATCCATGAATGGACTGGCCAACACCAACACCACTTTCACACCTCAACCTGTTAGCTCTGCTGGTGCCGGCATTTCTAACAAAGGTGCAGAATTGTAAAGTCATGTGCCATAGGATGAATAGAAAAATAGATTTGAATAAATAACTTGAAGATTCTGACTAATCCTGAACTTTTACAGATAGTAGGTCTGGTTGATACTGAACTTACATCATCATAATAAAAGAGTTTTGAAGAGCTGTGGGAGCTATGTCTTACAGATATATGTTTAGTCAGTGAGACCATGGTCTCTTGGCCATGGCAACTTTCCTGTACTGCAAGTTTTTTTTGACACTTTCTAAAAAATTGCCAAAATTTTATTTTTCATTGCACTCCCAACAAACTTACATCATATCAAATGTATTTCCTCTCTCTTTACTAACTTTTAAATGAATTATGTACGGTGAACATGCATCTTATCTCAATTTTTGATGCAAAGGTAGTACAAAATGGTTCTGAGAAAAAACATTGTCACTGAAGAGGGCAAATGCTCAATACTGGGCTCAAAAGCTAAATCACCACACACTATGTTTTACTGCAGAATCTCACAGAAATCTCTTCCATAATCTTTTTTGTATATGTGCACAGTCTAAAGTGTTCTCCACAAGCTGAAGACCAGTATAAAAACCGCTCTGGAATGCACAGGAAGCCTGAAATTAGCATTGTATCTCGTGTAGAAAACAGAAGCACACCGCTACACACACAATTTCTACCTCTTCACTAACACTAGAATCGGCATCAGTGTCTGCATCAAACATTACACCAACAATGCTTTCAGCTTGAGTGCCATTGTCACTGACACTCTCATTGACATCACCGTGTCTCTCTCCACCACTTTCATCATTGATTGGGACAGCTTAATTACCCTCACTGTCGCTATCACTGACAGAATCCATCATCACATCCCTCTCATTGTCACTGCCACCTTCCATAACTATTTCCAACACTTCTCGAACTATGGCAGCTGTTGTCAAGCAGGTTGGTTGAAAGAAACTGATCATGTAACTAATAAGACAGGTAGTGACTAATAGGAGTCAACCTGTCAGTTGGAGATGGCTTAAAGTTTTGGACAGTATAATGGATTGTATCCTGTGGACCATAGATTGAATACTGGAACATACACAGTTATTGTACACAATGAAATCACGTACACAGTTTGTACATGATGAGATCACGTACACAGCATGCAATAGTGACAAGGCGATGAGATAGCGTACAAAGTCTCGAGCAGTTAAAAAAGATTTAATTGCAAACAATACAAGCATATGAATATTTGTGGACATGCAGATGTTTTCTTTTGGTTTTGGGAAGAGGCTGACATTCCATTATCGATGGGTATATGTATGACTGATTTTCTTTTTGTTGCACTCGTTATGGGTATCTGTATGACTGATTTTCTTTTTGTTGCTCTCAGTATGACTTCATAATTTTCAGGGACTAAATGATTTATGATTATTTTACTTTACTGCTAAAGGATAGAGACAGTTAGAGTGATTGATTAATTGATTTAGTTTGTCACTTTAATCATGACTATGTAATTATAAGAGATTGTAGGCTACTAATATAGAAAGTGAATAGATGTTTTGTTTATATGCCACCTACAAATACTGCCTCTGGAGAAAAGTAATCATAAAGCTTCACTTCACAGGTCCGCTGTCTCACAAGTACCCTACACCGAATTACATGCAACCAACAGGCTATGGTATGGACAGCTATGGTCAGCCCAACATGATGCAGCCAAATTTCACACAGGATCCTGGATTCTCACTACAACCCAATATGTACAGGTATACCTCCCTTTTATAAGTATTCAGACTTTTGTGGATGCATGTATGCTTTTTGTTTTGCTCACACTGTGCAGGTTGTTTATTGTTACATGGTCTTTCCCTCATGGGCATGTCAGGGGTGCTTTCAGTATAAATACTATCTCCATCTTCTGGAAATCACCTCTTTTCTGTCACTGTCTGTTTCTCCCTTGCTCTTTTGCTATCATCTCTTCCTGTCATTTTCTGCCTTGCTGGCCCATTCACTGTATGTTCTCCATAAAGCCTTCCATGCTTTCTCTTACGATTGTTAATTGGAAACGTGTATAATTGTATTTTTGGTTTTAAGGAAATATGATATGCTGAAAAGCAATTTTAGGTAATTTAGACGAATGTTTGTATATGTTTTAGTGTATATAGTTATGTTTATATATTTGTATTCAGGTTTGTTTTCTTGAATCCTGTGGTGTTAAATTAGAGAGAGCGGTCAACACCAGGAGCAATTCTTAGATATGTGTGCAGATGCATTGGTATGTGTACCTAATTTTATTTTCCATATTTTTTTTTTAGGTTCAGAGAGATGTTGAGATGGTTATAGCCCTGACATGGCTCCATGCAGTCTGCTGGGCTTTAAACAATAACAGTGATAACAATAATGCTGCTGCATGGTCTGCTTACTCCATCGTCAGTGGGCTTACATGCTGGGTGTTTTTGTGTTTTAACAGGATTTTTAACATGCACACTTGATGTTTTGCACTTATACTCACAAAGGGGGTTTAGGCACTAGTAGGTCTGCATGTGTTGATCTGGGAAATTGGAAAAATCTGGTGGGAGGTAGCCAGGCAGGATCTAAGCCAGGCCTATTGATTGGAATTCTGTCTTTAGTTATCTACTTGACTGTCATGCCCATTTCCCTTCTTTCATAACAAAACCTGTTCAAGTTAACTTTTCTCTTTTTCTCTCTCTCTTTCACTACACCCTCCATTGTGTTATATGCTCTGCATGTTCATGCTTGTGCATAGAAAATGCAACAGAAGCACCTGAAAAGAAAATGAAAATGCTTTTTTTATATGACAAATAAGATTGGTGCAGATACTTGGCCATATTGCCTTTGTCAACAAAGAAACGAGCTCAATTTTAGGACTAAAAGCTGAACAAGAAATGAGTTTTGCTTAACCCTTTGACTCTCGCACCCTGTCCACTCGCATCCTGCATTGCCATCCATACTAGCAAAGTAAAAACTTAACCTTTTGATTCTCTCATCCGAACCACCAGCTTCTTGCAAGAGGCTGGAGGATAGGATGAGGGAATCAAAGGGTAAGTTTTTGTTGTTGGTGGACAGGATGCGGGAGTCAAAGGGTTAAATCACCTGAGAGAGCTTGTGCTCCTGCATATGCACACTTGTACACAGTGCACGCACATGTACACACACACACACACACACACACAGACACACACACACAGACACACACACAGACGCACACAGACACACACACACACACACATACACACACCACACACCACACACCACACACCACACACACACACACACACACACACACACACACACACACACACACACACACACACACACACACACACACACAATGTTTCATGCGCGAGCCCATCTAATTTAATGTAGCTATTTGGCACTTGCTTTTTGCAGCCCCAACTTTCCCACATCATCAGCATCAGCACAACCGTACTACCCAACACCGAACACAGCACCATACAATCCTGCTGTATCCAGCCCAGGGGGTCCTTACCCAGTGACCTCAATGTCTGGCATGCCATCCTCCTCTCAGGACCAGTTGACTTCGTACCAGGACCGTAAAGCAGAGAGTGCTTGGAATGATCCTCCTGTTGTCCATGAGTCTAACAAAAAGTCTAAAGCAACCAATGTAAGTATACCTCTGATGTAGCATTTAGTGTTTTTTCTTTGTTTATCTGTTCTGAAGTATTTTCTTTGTTTATTTGTTCTTAATCCTTTCACTCCCGCACCCTATCCGCCAGCTGCAGAAACTTAACCCTTTTCACTCCCTCACCCCATCCGCCAGCTTGCTGCAAGAAGCTGGTGGATAGAGTGAGGGAGTGAAAGGGTTAAGTTTTTGCTTTGCTGTTATGGCTGTCAGTGGAGTATGCTGGTGGATAGGATGAGGGAATCAGGGTTAAGTGTGTGTTTGTTTATTTGTCTTGAAATGTACCTCAGTTTGGTTTTCTGCTTTTATCAAAAGTTTTGTCTTATTATCTTGTGTATTTTTTTTTATTTGTGTGTGTGTGGGGGGGTTATTTTTTTTGTACATTATGACTTTTCTTGGATGTGTGTGTATGCATGGTATTTTGCCCTCTTTGTGCAAGAGCTTGCTGCACAATCTGCTTGTCCCATTTTTAGTGAGTATACATCATGCTCGATTTTTCCTGTTGCCATATGCCATTGTTTGATTTCTGTGTACTTATGAAGGGAGTTTTTATTACAGACAAGTCACATGTTGACCTGGGAGGTAGGAAAAATCTCCACCCTTTACCCATCAGGTGGGAAGTACCCAGGCAGGATTGAACCCAGACCTTCTGATTGAAGTTTGATGTCTTACCCAGTGAACTGTCATGCCCATCATCTGTTTGCTTATCTTTTTTAATTTCTTTTAATCTGTGAAAGTTGGTGTTTAAGTGTTTAAGTTTTGTGAACAAAAGCCTTGAAATGATTGTAGGCCTAAGTGGTCCGCTGAGCTGTTAGTAAAGTATGACACAGTTGGGCTGTAAGTAAAGTGACATGTTCCTACAACTTAACATCAGTCATTGGAACCAGCTTGACAGCTTAATTTTTTTTCATGCTGGAGCATAGATCTGCAGCTTAAATATGGAAGTAAAATTCATTGATGTAATTGATAGCAGTAAGAAAATGCATGCAAATGTACACACTTTGTACTTAATATATTGGCTATTTTTATGGTTGATTGTAAAGTAGCACTGCCAGATTAGATTTTAAAATGTACGCATTTGTACAGTTGTGCTTGTTTGTCAAGACTGATTTGAGGCTTGAAAATATTGAAATTTATTCTCTGCAGTACCACCAAGAGGGTTTTGATGTAAAGGGCCATGCAGTTCTTTCCAATTAATACATATAATAGATACTAGAACTTTCCATAAGTAATGCATGTCTATATTCCACCAGTTTGATCAGCTGCCCCCCATCACAGCACCAATATATGGTGTGCCTCAACCCACACAGCCTGAGCAGACCCCACCAGGAGCCCCAATGAACTACGGCAACTACGGAAACTATGGCAGTCTGTACAACCCTCAGGAACATCAAGTTGCTCCACAGCAGGTGCGGTATTGTGTTGCTTTGTCTGAATCTTTAGAGTGGTCTGATTTTTTTCTTAGTCTTTACATTAATCTGAGTGTTCTTGACTTTTTGTGTTTTTCTGAGTTTGTTCTTATTGGTGAAATAAAAGTTGTTTCTGTTTCAATGTCTTTCTTTTTACCCCAAAGACTTCACTAGTTGTAAGTCTATCTGTGGGCCATCATTGGGAAGAATACTCTCCACTTTCAGTTTCCATCTTTGGAACTTTGTCAGTGGAAAGGCATCTGGTGACAGGCACCAGAAGCTAGTAGACTCCCTCTCAAAAAAATAAAGGACTGCATGGGTAACTTTTTCATTTCAGTTTACAGGGAAAGGGATCGATCTACATTCTCAAACTATTCTTATTGTGTTCGCATTGGGTGGTGCATGTGCTAACTTTCCTAGCAGACAAATGTGGGTTTTTTTATGCAGTACTTATGATGACCGCTGAGATTTCTTATAAGAATTATCCTTTCTGCTTAACAGCTTTATCATGAGATCAAATGCTTGAAAAATTGTCTTGTCTAGGTTGTCTTATCTTGTTTATGTTGTTAAATTTGACTCGGTTTGGAATTACTAGATGTTATCGCAGCAATCTTTGCATATACTTGCTTGAGTGCTTTTTACAAGTTTTATTTCTTTTTCTTGATTCTTTGTCACACTAACAGCATAGTTTCTTTATAGTTTTTGATTTGGTTACTTAATGGATGAAGACAGCCGTGTGAATAACCTTTGCATCATTGTCTGATTCTAAGTAGATGTGAATGATGTTTAGCTTGTTATAATTCAGCATGTTGGATTAAAACAAGCAGATTGTTTGTCACTAATATTTGTATTTTAATGTGCACCTAACGCATAAGCAGTTTTTGGCATAGATCATCAAATGTGTATATCATTTGTTGGGCCATACCTTATATGATTATGATGATGGCTTCTGTTATTTGTCCCTATCCAAATTGCTTTTGTATGTTTTTAACTTGATACAGCTTTGATCAATGTTAGATTAAATGAACATTGGAATTATTTATTAATTTTGTCATGAATTTTAAAATACAGATCTAGTATCTTTGTTTTATTGCTGTTACTCTTTTAAAACTGACTCAGTTCCTGTTGTTATTTGTATATGTTTTGCTTTTTTTTCTCTGGAATTTCTTAGGTGGAATTTGATGAACAGAGAAAAAGAAACTTCAGTGTGTTGCTTACAATTTCTGTTAATGCTTACAATTTCTGTCATTTTTCTCCCATCTAGCCATTATTCCAGTGGTTTCTTTATTTTTAGCCGAATCTATCTTGTTCATGAAAATCAGGTTACCTTTATTCAGAATTCAAAGTATTCTAAATGTAAGTAATTAAAATCATGTTTTGCGGTTTAGTTGGCGTAGAGGTAAAGGTCGGACATTCCATTTTGGTTGCATAGGTTTGAGCCTGGATTGAAAAAAGCTGTGCATGGGTTCCAGTTCATCCAGCTGTGAATGGGTATCTCACCCTGTTTAAGGTTGGAGAAGTTAAAGCAGTGAGGGAGAGGAGATGGGCTCCACCTTATAATGCTGGCTTCATGAAAAATTAACGTCTCTCTACCTCACTCGCTCACCTCAGAGTTAGGAGACGATTTTTGCCTTTAGACATGTGTTCGTCTTACAAAGTGAAAGCTTCAGAATTGCCAGAAACATATACAGTGGTAAACATGGAACTGATCCAAATTCAGATGAACAAAATGGTTTATTAATGATGAATGGTCAGAATTTGTTATTGATAAATGGTCAGTGACTGAAGATTGGAAGTATCTGTAAGAATTAAGTCTCATTTTCAGCAGACCCCCAAAATTTTGTAGAATGATATACATGCGATGGCTTGGTTTGTAGAGAAGTAGCATTGGGATTAAAGTTATTTAGGTCAAATTCAGTGAAATGGTAACTAATAGCTGGAAATTAGAGTATACTTTTCCACTAAGGGAATGATGTTTGTTCTGTAATGTTTGCTTATTTTCAGCAGCTTTTTTTCCTGTTTTGTTGCTTGTTTGTTTGTGTTTCATTGACTCACAACAACTTCGTTCTGACTGTTGCAAATGTAGATGTTTCCTAGAATACTAGATGGTCACTTTCACTGACAGCAGTCACTTCTGTCTCTATTGCTGATGTCAAAATTATCACCTCACTGAAGTATTGCTGATGTCAAAATTATCACCTCACTGAAGTATTGCTGATGTCAAAATTATCACCTCACTGAAGTATTGCTGATGTCAGAATTATCACCTCACTGAAGTATTCTTGTTGATCTAACCAGCTTTTGTCCATAGATGATGTGCAGTGAGGTGATAAATGTAGAAGGTTCTTTTTACTCTCTCATTTGTAAACTGCACATCATAAATGACAGTTAAAAACGCCACCACCACAGTAAAGATCCAAAATATAGAGAAACAAGAAGAAGAACAAACTGTACACTGAGAGTGACCACTTAGACTTCTCAGAGCCAGAAGGAGCTGAGGTAACCATAACCCTGCACTCTCTTGGCTGTCACACTGTACCTGACCCACCTTTCTGCTGCAGCCCCCTTCCATCCCCTCTTACAACCCCCCTCCTGCCAGCACTTTGACTGCCTCCACCCAGCCTTCTCAGCCAGTCAAGGTGAGACCTCAATCCTGTGGTACAATCAGTGACTGCCATCCCATCTTTTCTTCAGCTTGATCTGAAGTAGATGTGACAGTCATGTTCTTCTGGGCAAGTTTTTTTTTTTTTGAAACATAGACTTGTTCTCATATGTGGCAGTAAAGCTCTTGTGCAAAAGTTTTAATCCGTTCACATCCTCCATGTACCCACCTGCTGCAAAAGCTTAAAACCCTTTTACTCCGTCCCCCTATCTACCTGCAGGAAGCTGGTGGATAGGGTGAGGGAGTGAAAGTGTTAAGTTTTTGCTTTGCTGTCGTGGCTGATAATGCAGGAAGCTGATGGACAGGGTAAGGGAGTTGAAAGGTTAAAAGATTGGACATTTACCCATTTCTGTTTGTAAATTAAAGTAGTTGATTGGACATTTACCCATTTCTGTTTGTAAATTAAAGTAGTTGATTGGACATTTACCCATTTCTATACATAAATTAAAGTAGTTGATTGGACATTTACCCATTTCTATATGTAAATTAAAGTAGTTGATTGCTTGGCGTAATAACCATCAGATTTTTAGAATTGCTGTGTTTTTGCTTTGATTTTTCATGTGTGATTATCTATTAATTTATGAGTCCTTTAGTGAAATGGTAATCTTCATTGAAATTTTATCAGTATTTAGAAGAAAGGGTGGGGAAAACAGCTCAGGAAAAAAAATTGTTGTATGTCACTATTTTAAGAGAGCTGTTTATACTCTGAAACACATTTTATTTACCTAATTTATACTTTAGCATGCAGAAGTCTTTCTTTTATATACCTTTGAATACAAAAGTAACACAGCCTTACATATGAAATGATTTGATCATTAACATTGTTATTGTATGCTTTGATAATTGTCGTAGTTTTACTATGTATTAACCTAAGATCACTGGGTAAAATGCATTTTTTGAAATTTGTTTTCTCCCAATGTATTGCACACATTGTGTTAATCTCACCATGTGTGCATTGCGTGTATATGTGCGCATATATGTGAAAGAGAAAAACTGGTTCCCAGTACTTGCATTGGCATAATTATATCATTGCTGAGTATAAACGTTCTAAAGAAGTGAATGCTAATCATTAGGTGAAGGAATGGGATGTGTGTGACAAAAAAAGAAAATAAAGGGGGGTTCCCATGTTCACTTAATTTTTTTGTGGATTAGGATGGGGATCATGGTGTAGTGTGTGTGTGTGTGTGTGTGTGTGCATGCGTGCGTGTGTGTGTTTGTGCATGTGCATGTGTGTGTGAAAGAGAGAGAGAGAGAGAGGCCCATGTTCACAAGAACTTCCATATATTGATGATGTTGCTGTGTCTGACTGACAGGTGGAAGCGCCACAGCCACCAGCACCAGTAGTAAAAGGCCCAATTCCATCAGAACATAAGGTTCTGCAAGACATCTTTGACAGTCTGCTGAAGGCATGCACTGAGAGGGCAACCAATGCTGTGAGTGGTCTATAGATCCGAAAATGTCCTCTTTGTTAATGAGAAATAAGTATTGAAAAGTATACAGCATGTTCTGCAGATTTGGCATGATCGTTCGTTATTTCATTAATATCTCTGTACCTGTGTGCTTTTAGGCAGTTGTGTACAGTCATCAGCAATATTTCAATTTATGTTTAATAGCACATAAATTAACCATATTTTACAAGTACATAAGCTTGTCTTTGTCTCAGTATATCAGAGTGGATCTGTCAGATGCTTGTTTCCATATTCCTGTGTATACATAGACATGCGAAGATGGGTCTCATGGATTCATCTCCGCTGTCCGCGCCCAGCACGTCATCTCTGCTTCCAACCATTAACAGGTATTGTCACCTGCCTTCCAGGTAGTGTCATTCTGCATTTGTAAGATATGGTTAAGTTATGTGCTATTAAATGTGCGATCTGAATTCAGATCCCCTCTTATCAAACATAGTTATCATATTTTACAACTAATACCTGCCCACCTACCCTGTCCTCTACCTGGTGGTTGGCAACAGATTTTCCTGTTCTAAACTAATTCGCCAAAGAGGTTGATGGTCACTCAGGCCGGAACAAGTACTTGGATAGGGGTATGTGTCTTTTCACCGATTTCTTGACCACTTGGTCAGATATTTTGCGGTTAGTATGGTCTTCCTCATCAGCTTAAGCACTTTGTAAGTTATGGTAAGTATTTTTATTAAAAAAGGTAATTTGAATGAAAATCCCCCAATGTCTCATACGGCTTTAAATCAGATGCAAGTGTTATACATTTTTAATAAAAACTTTAAATGAAGCTTTTAGATGATGACCTTTCCAGTAAGACTTTATGTTCACATTCAATACTGTTAATGGGTTTTTTTTATTGAACAATGAAAAACAACAAAAACATGACAAAACGCCACTTTCTGTGTCCCCACTAGTACACAGGTATGTATGTGCTTGCACATAAATTAGCTGAAACATTAACTCTTTGGAGACACGCTCTAAAATAGCTGCTCAAACTCTCGAGACACATAGTTTTTGGTACTTTTTGAAAAATTATGGAGAGTAATCAACGATAATAAACCTATCATATTATACATGTTTAAAAACGTCATTATGTCTACTTTGTTTATGTGTGCTTTCATTTTTTTTTTCTGGTTTACCTTTGAGAAAGGCATGCAAATAGCTAAAAAAAAAAAAAAAAAAGTTCCGGATGTACGCACACATGACTTACCAAACTGCTACATATAATCCATTAAATATCCATGTCACAAAACTGCATTGAACATGTCACAGGATATACATTCTTCACTGGAAGTGACTATGAGTTCTGCTTTTATGAATATTTTGTCCCAGAAATGATTAAATACAGGCGTAGAGTCTTTTGACTCTTCAAAACTCCTTTGATTCGGGTACTGCGAAAACAAGCCGAAAATAGATTTCCAACAGTCTGCTACGGTCACAGGGAAAGAAATCTACTTAGAAAAGTGGTTAAACTGTGCTTTCAGCATGATCTTCAAAATGTAGTATGCAAATTGTCTCGGTAAAAAAATTATAACACCCTCCGCAGCTTTGGCTAAGGAGCGTCACAGTCAAGAGACCGAGCTCCGCAGCCTGAGCTTCGGAGCATCACCGACGAGTTAAATATATTGCATACAGTGTGAAAACTACTTTTATCAGTCTTTCGTTTAATTTATGATGTCTCCTATGGTTTTTAAATCAGATGCAAGTGTTATGTATTTTGAATGAAATCTTGAAAAGAAGCCTGTAGGTGTTGACCTTACTGGTATGTATTTTGAATGAAAACTTGAAAAGCAGCTTGTAGGTATTGACCTTTCCAGTAAGATTTAACTCACTCGCTACGAGCGTCGGGATTTCCCGATCATGTCTCAACAACGCTTGTCTACGAGCGTCAGAGAAATCAGACTTGAGTTTTGAAAATTCGCGGGGCTTTCAGTATTTCCGTTAACCAAAACCAATAGCCAGAAATAGATTCTTTGGTCATTCCTAGCCTCGTTTCAGGCCATGAGGTCACTGTATTACACAGTGAGTGGACAGAGCAAAGTTCCGACCCACTATCTCCGCAGCGAAGCAGGCGGTGGAAAAGCAAATGGCTGAACAGTACTCAACAACTCAGCGCTGTTCAACACGATCTCTTCCTTCAGTGCACGTGGAGTGTGTGCACGTTGGATTTTATGAAATTTCATTCAAAATGTGACTGTAGGAACTGATGTATTGACCTGACTGTGTATTTTGTAAGACATTTTTCACCTGAAAATGTCTACAATTTTCTTTTACCATTACTCAGCACCCGTGAGGGTTAGACAGTTGAAATTTCAGCATTTTGTACACCAATCTTTTAATATATGACCTGCCAAATTTCAAAACTCTCTGATTTCATTTGTTTGTTTGAGAATTTTTCTCATGACCTATACAAATGGTGCATATCAGGGGAACGGAAAGGGGCATAATCGTATGTAGCGAGTGAGTTAATGTTCACATTCAGTATAGTTTTGTTTTTGTATTGTGTGATGAAAAGCAACATAAACAGTGACTGAACAGCAATTTCTGTGCCTGCACTGGCACAATGTACATACCGACTTATATGCAAAATAGCTGAAGCATTAGATGTATTATGTATAGTGTGAAAACAAGTTTCATTCAGTCTCCATTTAAAAATGAAAGAATTGAAAATTGACACAAGGTATCTATGTATGTAAACAAAAATAAGCCGGAAAAACTATTCTGAGTTTGTTCATCAGATAGTTCCATATGTGTTTCACTCAAACCTGCCAGTAATTATTAAGCATATGTGAATCTGTTTTTTCAGCAAATGAAAAGAAAGCTGGAAGATGTTGCCCGAAAGCTAGAGATTCTTTATGACAAGCTTCGAGATGGAGTGGTAAGTTGCTGTTTATTTTGTGTGAGTGTGCGCGTGTGCATGTGTGTGTGTGTTTTAACCCTCATGGTTGACATTGGTTGATGCTGCCTCAAGTTTTTAGCCTCTTAGCTTCTCGTGACCAGTCAGAAATTTTGGGACAGCACCATCTGGTGTCGACCTCAAGGGTAGAAAAAAGGTTGTTTTTTAATAGTAAGGTCAGGAAACAGTTTGTATGTTTATTTTATTTTTGCCATGTCTATTGAAGTCAGATATTTATTTTGGATGTCTCAGGACTTTGCAGTTTGTAGAGGATGAGCAAGAATGTTGCAGAATAACCAGGGATAATTGTCAAGGTAATATGAGTTAATTACAAACTACGGGTCACAAATCAATAGCGCAGCTTGCCATTCTGCGTAACATAAGTCGAAGGATCTATAAGCATTGTTATTTTGTTCACCTTCAAGATAGCAGTCAAATTCTGTAATCTCTTTTGAACAGTACAAATGTTCGTTTTTTCAGATCAACTTAGGCACATTTGATTGCCTTCCATGACTTGCCTGAAGTGTTTATATATTTTTAGTGTATGTATGTTGTTTCGTTGTAAGAACTCAGTTTATTATTGAACATCTTTGTGTGTTTTGGATTGCTTGTTTGTGTATGAGTGCATGTGTATGCCTTCATGTGTGCTGCAAGAGTATAATGTATTGGTTGATGTTGTGTTTGTTTACTGGTTTTAGCAGGTTGGTTGTGTGCTTGTATTTTGATTTTAGCAGAAGGTTTATGTGTGTTTCAGTTATCACAGCCAATTATACTGGGACTGCATCAGTTGGTGCAGGCAATCCAGCAGTACGATTATGGATCAGGACTGGCTGTTCACACTGGTTTGGTGTCACATGGAAACTTCTCCGAGATCAGTGCATTCATGCCTGCCCTCAAAGTTCTCATGCAAATTGCCAACCAGCTGCAGGTCTATGTGCAATGATGATTGACTGTATGTTGTTGTAATGAAAGGCTTCTGTGGGTTGAAATTTACCAGCTTGCATGAATTGTAATATCTATGTATGATGATAGTTAATGTTTTAAGATCATTGACATTTTGACAAATCTCTGTAATGTTTGACAAATCATTGAAATCTGAGTTCAAAATTTTTGTATAGTGGAATTGGTTGATGCTTCACTGTTATTTTGATCAAAAACATTCTATTTGGACTGATTGATGTTACTGAAAATGCCCAGGACAGATTCCTGTGGCATGTTTTATTACATAATTTAAAGTATCACTAGCTGAATTTCATAACACATTTAGTCCAGAGGACTTCCAAATAATGGAAATGTACAGAACAGAATCTAAAAAAAAAAGTTTCAACATTTTTGTTAGTAAAGTGGTGTAACACATGCCTTTTCATCATAGATTTTGTTCGAGTTTGTGTGTTGTTCTCTGTTAATATTGAGAAGGTTTTATCAGCGTAATTAAATTTTCTGGTTTCATTACTGTGCAAGTGGAGTTAATGTCAAAACCATGTTCACATAATGGAATCAAGGACATAACAAAAAAGAATATGAATACTTACTTGATTAACAAAATGAGGCAAGACAAGGAATGGAGATTCGATGAAAAATGTAACATCATATCATCTGTCTTTAGTTTCCTTCCTGCTCTTCTGTTTTTATTGGCTTTAACCCCAAAACTTGGCATCGCTAAAAGTTGATCTTCACAACAGAAGTGGAATGGAGGAAAATACAGTAAATCATTACAACACGGTAGAACAGAGGGAAACACATTAGATTTTATAACAGTGAGAGATACGGACCCAAAATTTTAAAGTCCAGTCCCAGCTCGCACCCCAAAAACTGGTCTTGTCCATCTGAGTGCTCCAGTTATTCTGGTGGTGTCATCTTAGTCTTTCATAGGTCATTTCTCCCCTCCTCCCCAATTCAAGACTTGCATAGGGTCTGCAGTGGTTCATGGGGTTTGCCAAATATTTGCTGGCTAATCCCTCCTGAATAAACCCTGATCAGAGAGTGAAACAGAAGGAAGCACAATAAACCTTGACAAAAGCGTGAAACAGAGGGCAAAACAGTAAACCTTGATAATAGTGAGTGAAACAAGAGGGAACACAGTAAATATTTACAACAGAGTAGAACAGAGGGAAGAATAGCAAATCTTCATAACTGAGAGTGAAACAGAGGAATCATAGTAGGCCCCTATATCTTTATAACAAAGTAGAACAGATGGAAGCACAGTTAGTCTTGATAGCAGAGAGTGGAACAGATGGAAGCACAGTTAGTCTTGATAGCAGAGTAGAACAGGACAGGAGAGCAGAACACAGGGAAGGACTATCACCTTTTGTTATTCTTTGCATCCAGGATTTGGTTGTCATGTTTGCATACTTGAACTTGGTCAGCACATTTGCTTGTTACTGTTTTATTCATTGTTTTGTTTTTGTGTACTAGACAGACACCACTGAAAAATTGTGCTCATCATGTTTCGCTATTACTACAGTGGCATTTTATGTTTCTTCATTTTGATGTTTTCTTGGTTCCTATCCAGATCTGCCAGTGATAATGCCATGTACATGATAAATGTTTTAAATTGTTTTGTCATCTTTGCCAATTTTCAGTGATCCACATTGATTTTAGTTAGATCATCATTAACAAAAGTCATCTTCATAGTATACTCAGGTTTTGTGGGTTGTTAGTGTCAAGACTTGCACAGAACTTTATGATGAAGTGCTTCACTATTATGTGCTGCCAAAGATTATTTAATTAGATTTTTAGGCATAGATGAGTGAGTTTCCAAGTTCTTGATAATCTGAGGTGCTATGTACAGCATTTCAATTTATTTGACTTTACATTGTCTAACTTTTAATCTATAAAAACGACTGATCGTTGAGATAAGTTAGGATCTTCGTTAAATAAGATCTTGTGTTATGCATTGTGTATATATTTAAAAATATTAATGCTATTGATATGGAGATGGCTTATTTATATCCGAATTCAGTTTAATGCCATCAAGTTTGTAAGAAACTTAGCTGGAACCAATTGTTTTGCTGCAACAGTAGGGATGATGCTAGTCTTTGTTTGCCCTTAGAGAAAGTTCAGTGAATATTCATGACATGTTTGTTGGTAGGAAATTCCTAACACAAATCTCCTGGCTTAATCATTGTAATTCTCTTGACTATAATCATTGTAACAATTTTGGTTGATTTTAAAAGACCTTTCTGTTGTTTTTTGTCCAAATATTATTTTTATCGATTGTTGTAAAAAGCCCACTGATCTTCATGAAGGAATAATGACACTGATGAATGAATGTGCAACAGAAAGAATGAATGTTGTGTAGTAATGTTGCAATGTCCTCAGACATGGTCATGTCAGTATGACTGTTGAACATTTGTGTGTGTGTGATTTGTTTTAAATTAAGGTTATCACATTGCTGAAGGTGGTGTATGTAATGCTGTGTAGGGATATTTGTGAAAACTATCATTAAGGCACTTCCAGCAACCAGGTTTGTGAACATGAAAAATCTCTTTAGTTTTCAACTATGAGGACTTTTAACAGTACTGAGCTGGGAAAAACATGTATAAAAAATCAGACAGATGGACAGACCAAAAAGGTTAACCTTGTACATATGCAAAATTGGAATTACATGTAAAAACTTGTCATGTAGTGCATTTTGAGAATAGTCAATTGTAAAAACTTGTCATGTACTGCATTTTGAGGATGGGTGATTGGTGTTATGTGTAAATGGCATTTAAAAATAAGCTGTGTGTATTCGCCAACAGGGTTTCTAAGAATGTCTAATTAACATGGTAACTAGCGATGGCTTACTGAAGTGATGTGCACCCTGCATAATTTTGAAAGTAAGGACTGAATGGAAAGAATCCAAAACTGGCTGCATGGTCAAGATATTGCTGAGTGAATCAGTCAGTAATGATGGTTATTGGTTTGTTGATGTTAAATTTTTGGGTTTGAGTGTTGTTTTTTGCTTTTGTTTTGTTTGTAGGGTAATGACACGATGGTTTGTCTTTATTCAACACTGATATTGCTGATAAGATTTGCATGACTCTTCATAATATGAACTCTAGATTGTAGATCACATTTTCAGTGTTTAAAATTATGAGTACTCGTCAATAATTATTTTTGTCATAACATGTTAGAATAGATTTTGTTCTGTCATCCACCATTGTTGATATAATTGAACTTGAACACATAAGCATGTTTCTTGTTTCCATTGTGTACTTTGTGGATTAAATAGTGTCAGCTTCCAGATCTTCAGTTCCTGATTCTTCATAAAGAAAGAAGAAAAAATGTTATCAGTTTATCGCCAGCAGGGAGATTGAAATGGGATGTTTCTGTATGGTAGTGCGTAAAATGTTTCACTTTTGTAGGCTTTTAAGTGGCTAAGTATTCATTAATTAAAAGCATCGGATTCATGTCATGATCTGTTTTCACATTTTTGTTCATTTGGGTGTGTGCATGTGTGCCACTCCTTGATCTGGAGCTCAGACCTGGGTTCAATAGACAGCCAAGACATTCTTGCTAAAAATATAAAATTTTCAGGTGTATTTATGAAATGGTACAATATCGTCAGAGAAATTGGTGTAGTTTGCAAGGCCTTTTTTTTGTACTTGGTTGCAGTCTGTACAGACTTGTCACATGAGCTTTATCTGAAAATAGATTGATTTGTTTGTTACTTTTGAGGTGTTATTATTTTCTGACTGTGATTACAGCACAGTGCGACATATAAAATATGTGTGGCACATTCTGTATTGTTTGATGTGAGTTCATGGAGAGATTTATCAAACTATTATAGTTTTCGAAAAATTCTTCTGCATGAATAAAATGAATCACATACTCTGTGTGTGTGTGTGTGTCTGTGTGTGTGTTGTGTGTGTGTGTGTGGTGATGTGTGAGAGAGAGAGAGAGAGAGAGAGAGAGGAGAGTGTGTGTGTGTGAGAGAGAGAGGGAGAGATTTGATTCAGTTTTATGCTAACAGTCAGCTAGGCTTTAAACACTCTATAACTATAGCAACCACTTATGCTTTGCGGACTGGTTGGTTCTTTTGATAGAGCTGTGGACTCGGGATCTAATATCTTGAGTTCAGTCCCAGCCTGCAGCATTAAACAATCGCATGTTTGCTGCCCATCTTAATGTTTCCATCATTCTGGTAGTATCAGCTTAGTGTCTCAAAGACCCTCATGGGGATGCCAGGGGCTCTTTCAGTATAAATAATATCCCCAGCTTCCGGGAATTCCGTGCTAGAAATTTCCTCTTTTCTGTCTCTCTGTTTCTGCCTTGTTCCTTTGCTTTCTGTCATTTCTAAGAAAAAGAACTACGTAATAAGGCTTGATGTTTGATGACAGTTAACCTTTTGGCTCTATCATTAACCCAGTTTAAGCGGAGCACTTCTGTGAGGGTTTCTTCTAAGCAAAACTGCTTCTTTGTATCAAGTGTGCTAAATGGGGGCAGTTTGTATCCAACATCTGTATAGAAATGTACTGCCTTGCATGATTTCCAAGCCTATTTCTTTCTCAAGGTACCATTCATTTCTGCCAAGATAATTAGTCTATTATTTGTAGTGTTCCCCTACTGTAGTCAAGGTAGTCTTTCTGTGCATATACACATTTACAAACAAAACAAAGATTAAATGAAAACTTAACTGAAGAAAGTTTTATGTCTAAAGATGTCAGACCCCGCAAAGTTACAATTTTTCTCCAATATGTAAATGGCAGGACTATGAAACAATTTCCACAGAATTACATCTATTCTTGTGGCCAGCACAAGCAATCTAAAGCACATTTTGAAACTAGTACACCACCTACTTCCTCTCTATCTAAACTCGTCAGTGCACAGACTAACATGAACATGACAAGAAGAGTGAAATGATGCAACATCTTTGCGAAAACATGTTCCATTTATTGTCAAGTCACATTAATCATATTGCATATTAATTCATACAAATGTTCTAAAGACAATTAGAAAACTACTCTGAGGGCACAGTATAAAATGTAATGTAGCCATCTAAGAAGCAATACTTCCTGAATAGTAGTAAAAATGTCCATAGATCTTCGTGTTTGATAAAATTTACACAGTGATCAACAGACTTCTAATGACGGGACACAATGCTGCTTTTGCCTCTAGTAATGAAGCAGCATTTGCCTATCCATGGGCTATCAAGATTAACAAAAAAATTATTATAATCAAACGAAAGTATTCAAATAAATACTGTTTGCATTGCTCCAGTAGAGACAATCTGAATTAAAGCCTGAACAAAATCCTTACAAGAACAAGTTCTTGAGTGGAATGCAATGCAATAAATTACGGCAAAATGGTAAGAAAACAAGCAAAAATATATACCTTTCTGCAGAAAGATCATGTATATATGAGGTTTAAGTTACCAATCTCAAAAGACTGCTATTTCTCAAGGAGTCCCCAATAACAGACTTGGATCAAAGCAAAGCAAACCCCATCCCACTCCATCCCACTTTCTCACCTTCTCAGGACCATGACTAAAGGAACAGAAAAGTCAACCACAGCATCTGAACAAAGCTTGCTGCTTTCCAAAATAATGCATCCTTTCCTTTTCCAGGATTAAGATTAAAGAAATGAAAAACTGGTTTCATTTTTCAGCTCAACTTAACATTTTCAGTTTTTGAAGGCCAACACATCCTAAAGACTACAGTTCACTACAGACATTCTGAATTTTCCTGTATAAAAGCTAATCAACGGTAAGCTTGAAAAGTCAACAGAAGAACCATTCTGTAAGTAAAAGTACACTGTCAAGCTATCTCATACTTGCTGGCCTGATGAACATGTAACAGTACTCTGATCCAAACTAATATTTGATATAAATCATGAAAAGCATCAAGTTAAAAAACCTTCGCTCAGTTGTGAAATGCAGCAAGTTCTGTGAAGCCAAACGCAAAAAGCAGTTAAACAAACAAATCCAATCCAATGCTTACACTATAAAAAGAAACATGTTAATTTTAAAACACTACTTACACTATAAAAAGAAACATGTTAATTTTAAAACACTGAGATGATGCAAGAAGATTTTTTTTCCTGCAAAATGGCTATAAACTATTCAATACACTGAACTGTGATCCAAATAAATATTTGAAATAAATCATGAAAAGCATCAAGCAAGTTGAACGAAACCCCCACTCAATTGTCCATCCAAGAGACAAAAGAAACTTGCGACATATATGACAGACATTACACGTTTATGAAATATCATGACACTGGTTATCAAAATGAAATAGCATTCAAACACCGGAAAGTCTTTAACAGCACTGGGAGACAGTTTTAAACATACTGAAATCCAGATCTCATGCTGAGGTGACAGAAAAAACACCTAAAGGAGAACAGGAAAAAAGTCAAGATCATGAAACAAAACCCATATGTGTACAGAGATGCTGGATACAAACTTCTGATCACCATGCAATATTCACATGTGATGTGGCACACAAATACGATCAGCGGTGTATGAAGACAAACTGCAATGAAGAGCGTATAGAGAGACCATACGAATATTTCCTACTACACTGGATTTTGGAAAACTTCACTTTCACTTTTAAAATATCGCTTAGCATTACTCCTTTGGATAAGGGATAATCCTGTTCCAGCATTATTCCAGTACCATTTGCAGATACACTTGAAGTGTTCAATTCTTCTCCAATTTTCTGTCTGTTATTTCAAATCATCCCATCAAAAATTGAGCAAACATCATGTTCATTACAATCAAAATAATCTGTCACACCGTTATTCATTCGGCATGACACTGACTTGCTCACCTACTTCAAATTATCTCATTTTACTTTCAGTGCACAATTACGCTGACCCACATCCATCATCAAACAAATCTGATCCACCACTGAAGCCAATCCCTGCTTTTCTTATAAATACATCAATTTCAACCAACACTGGGGGGAAAAGGGGGGAAAAGGTGGGAAGCAATGATATGTTATACTGACCAAATACATTTATATGACTGGTTTGGGGCATCTTGTGGAGACATGCAACATATTGAAAAAGAAGTGCATCTCCAGAAAGAAACAGCAGAACTTGCTGTGTTGTGAACACCCTGAGAAAAAGTACAGTTCTAAGATAAATCATCATAATCGTTACTTGCAGTTGCACTGTACTTAAAATGGCTGCCAGCCAGTCAACAGACATTTCATATTTTCGATAAGAAATTACATGACGAAGACGAAATTATGCAACATTTCATTTCCTTAAAAAATGAATGATAAAAGATTAAAAATGTGCATTTCAACATACACAAAAAACTTATTATCTGCATACTTCAGCTGGCACTACTGCACATATATCTATATACTATATATATTATATATATATATATTATCTATATACATATACATACATACACATATATATACACACACACACACATATATATATGTAATGTCAGTAATACAATATCAGTCAAACAAACAACTGATATTCAAAAAAGTGGAGAACTATAAATGCTGAGTTGACAGAATTACTACTAGATTTATTTTCCCATAGAAATTACAATAAACAGGTTGATTAGTATATATTACTCTGACTCAGAACATAACAAAATCAAAACAGTTCAATGAAAAGAAAAGAAAAAGGACAGGCACAAAATTTAAGTACAACTGCCTTTATATGCACTTTTATAAACAGTATAATAAAATCTAGGATACAAAGAATGAAAATAATTAATAGCGCATCCTTTTGTTGCTCACACATTTCTTAACATTTGATTCTGATCAGACTTTTCAGGTCTTTTTTTTAATCCTGGAAATGACTTCTAGATCTTTACATTTTAACTTCTGTTGCAAACATCACCACTACTAAAGCATTGAAAGAAACAAAACAAAAACTTCATCAAATGCTTTTCAATAACAGAACCCTGGTGTAACAAAAGTTCATTTTAATAAGCTGTACTTACCATGAAAAAATAAAATTTACAAAATTATACTGAGGAAAGAAGAAGGAGAGAGACAGACAGACAGGCAGACAGACAGACAGACAGACAGACAAAGAGATCGAAAGACAACCATCATCAATTGTTAAATCTCAACTGAGAGTCTGTTCACCGAGTGCGTGATGCAGAAAGCTACTCTGATAAAAGTAAATCACATGATACTTTGAATGTATGTACTGGTGGGTATTTTTTCAACACTGTACAGCTTCATTTTGAGAAGAAAAGGACACTCGTTGCAAAGATAAGAAATAACAACAAAATAAAAACAAAACAAAAAACAAGCTGGTGTTTGCTTTCAAAATTCAAACGAACAAATTCTTACAAACCACAATAACACATAGAGACAGAATCATAATATCAACCAGAGAAATAAAAGCAAAATGCCAACTCAGTAAGCCCCTTCCCCACCCCAACTTCTCACTCACACACCCCACCCTACCACCACAATCAGACATAATGCACACAGAAAAAAAGATTGTCTTGTTAGTGAGATCACAAAAACATTTCATTCAAATGAAAATATCTGGAGGAAAAACAAAGGCCATTACTCATGAAAGGCATAGATCAAAAACAGCAGTCTATAACTTCCCCAGTCCCAGGGCAGCACTGATTACATGCACAGATTCTTTAGTCCCAGTCATTCTCTCCAAGAAAACACATGTGACTGGTTCTTTATGGTATTTACATGCCAACAAAAGAAGTGTTACTGCTGTGTTCTGTCTACACTAGATCAGGGGGAGAGAGAGAGAGAGAGAGGAGAGAGAGAGAGAGGAGAGAGAGAGAGAGAGAGAGAGAGAGAGAGAGAGAGATTTTCTTTCTATTTCTCATGTCACTGTGCATATCACAAACTGACATGAGAAACCAGAATTTCTTTCTTCTAT
The DNA here is from genome assembly GCA_030674185.1 of Monoplex corrugatus. Lineage (NCBI taxonomy): Eukaryota > Metazoa > Mollusca > Gastropoda > Littorinimorpha > Ranellidae > Monoplex > Monoplex corrugatus. The sequence goes on from CM060305.1 coordinate 140,305,603, forward strand.
TTCTCATGTCAGTGTGTGATATGCAAACTTGTAAGAATGATCTGACAAAGCGCAAGCAGACAGGGAGGATTTCCCAATCTCATCTCTACAGTCACACCCGAACACACACCCATCCATCTATAGAATGGTATTGCTTCACTTGACCATAGCAAGAATAAAACACACAAACAAAAATAATCATGAGACAAGTCAACAGCTTAGAACGAAATTACAAAAATGCTTGTCACAAACAGTTATTTACATTTATTCATTGATTTAGGATAGGCAATCTATGCAACTATGAATGACAATCTATTCTAACGCACACAAGAGTGAGCATCTTCACATGACAATACACCAATGATAATTTTGTGATTTAATTCAATATAACTTAATCAACAATTACAATCTAGCTGTTAAAACAACAGATTAAGAATCATAATTAGAAACTGACATATTAAAACAACTGATTAAGATATAAATATCCATGCCCAAATGAACGTATCACAACAAAAATCAGCTAGCATTGTTATAAGCTCCACATGTACAATATAGTAAATACTTTGACTACAGAATTAATTCTTTACATGGATACTGGCTGCACACGAGATTTCATGAGTACAAAGAAACAAAAACCCTTTTAACTAAACCATTTAAGTAGACCTTAACTACACAAATGCACTTTAACTTGACTCTGCTTCTGCACAAGTGGTATCAGAATATTTTGAACACATATTCTGAACAATATGCACTTCAACAACAAAACTACCAAGAGATATGAGCAATCATGTACACAAGATTAAACTCATCTTTGTTGGAGGACAATTCAGATGATAAATACACTGCTCATATTGTCTTTGCAAACAGCACTTACCATCCACACATAAAAAAAAGCAAACACCAACTTGTTCATACTGTACACTTATCTGTCAACAATGTGGTTCGCATTAAACTCTTCACAATCTCTATTCCTGTAGGTCTCCATATAGTTCAATGAATTCCAGTCAGCTATCAGGTAGTGGGTAACTATTTTTATTAACAGAAATCTTGTGCTGAGATATGATTATTACCACAAGTAGTTTTAGTCGAGTACAATTTCACCTGTGCCTTAACAAGAAATGATGTTAAACTGAGTGTGTCTACATATCAGCCTGTACTTTTCTGTTTATGCAGTAAAAATAAGATGGGCGATTCTAAGTGGCAGCACAATCTATTTCAATGACAAGCATTTCATAAACAAATTATTCAAAGGACTAGCATTTGAATAACCTTACCCTGACAATGTTCATGATCCTTTTCCTTTTATCACATTCCCACATGACAACAGACAGCAAACTACACATCTCATCCGTAATACAACCATCTTCAATACAGTATTATACTATGAGCAACATCAGCACAAAGTCTGTGCTTATCACCCCTCATTTCTTGGGAGTGAAGTAGACATCACGAGTTAGCATTGATGAAATACATGGGATCTGCTTCTTGCGGTTCATGAACTCCTTGCTGGCATTAGACTCAAAGTCATAGGCTACCTTCCTGGAAACGCGGGTCATCATGGTTAGAAGGTCCATTCGCTTCCAGTGCTCCCTTAGCACGTCCACCAGGGCTTGCACAAACCATGAGCCACGTGTGGAGTTGCGCCATGCAAAATATCCTGGTAAACACAGATTGCTCTATAGAAAGCAAATGATCAATTTGGTTTACAAACCTTACAGAATTTAACTCAGTACATTCTTTGAAAAATTAACATCAAATCAATGAACAAAACGGTAACATCAACCAAAATAATATAAGAAAACTGATTATCACTGGTTCTAATTAAGGTCAATGTGAACTAGCAATCCAAGCAATGATGCAACTAAACTGTGTGTTTTCCACTATTATTTCCATGAGAAGAGTCTGTGCTGGGAGAAAATGAAAATGTTGAATCACTGACACCATCATAAAACTTTCCACATTTCTCATTTTCTTTTTCACTCAGTTATTAGTGATTAGGATGTTCATCCTTTTTATCATGCTTTGTATCATACTGGGTTTGAATCTCTACTGTCAGTCTTGCAAGATAACTGGACTGAACATATGGTAATCTAAACCAGGGAAACTAGGCAATACATCTACACAGGAGCCTAATCCAGTTCTGCAACATACGGATTCAGATATACAGATTAATTACTACTTGATGGCAAGAGAAGGCCGAGGTACTAAACAGATTTCTGTGAATTAAAAAATAAAAACAAATAGAAGGGAAAGGATCAGACAAAGATGACAGACAAACAGCTTCTTCAGAAATGAATCTGAAAGTGGCTGCTGCTTCAAAGACATGGCATTTTGCAACAGTTATTATGTTTCAACCAAGGAATACAGCAATATGAAACAACTGAATCCAAATATTCACATAAACAATTTATAGCACCAAGCGTCTTGATTTTGTGTCCTTCAGCTGTATCAATTCAAATTCATCATAACAGTTAACACTTAAAATAGTACAGAAGAGTTGTTACTGTTATAGCTTCAGAAATCACGAAGTATCATGGGAGTGTAAGTGCAGAGGAAAGGTTTACAGACATTTCCACAGAAATTTATCTCACCTGGAACGACAGAGTATGCCATAAGGAAGTCTGCTTCTGTAGGAATTCTTCGAACGTCGACTTCATCAGCTCTTTCTTCAGTACCCATACCTCTGGCATCAGCTACCTCTACCCCACTGTCCAACTGGGTTCCTCGACATGCCTACACCATGAACACAGCTTACACAAAATCTTTGATTGCTACATGCTAATGAGTACATCACAATATAAGAGTTCACACTTTAACAAATTCTTTGATTATTCCATGACAACGTCGCCATCACGTGATAAGTGATATTTCTGTCATATTCACATCATTGGCAGGAAAGTACACATACACACATATACAAACGCATGTTCACACACACACACACACATTAGTCTTAAAAACCTTTTCAATAATTAACTTACTATGCAAATATAAATCTCACTTAACATCACTTTTTCCTGAATCAAATTAACAAGTTCTAAAACAAATAAGCTGGAAAGGGGAGGTGGGGCAGGCAGGGCTGCAATGGCATCTGCGTGCTGTTTCTCTGAGAGAATGTGTGACAGATATGCTGAGGTTTTTTTTTTATCAGTGTAAGTTATGTGTGTATGTGTGCCTCTAAGGGTGGTGTATAAATGTCAGAAAATGCATTAGCAGTGTTACATTGAGTGTGCTATTGTGATAGCCAAGTGTGCATGCATGTGTGTATGTCTATTACATGTATGTGTAAAGTATGTGAGATAATGAAAAATATGTGAGATAATGAAGCATGTGAGATAATGAAGAATATGTGAGATAATGAAGAAAAGTATCTATGTACATTAGCCATGTATGTATACTGTATCATGTACATATACAATGTATCACTGTATGTAAACAAGAAACATCCAAGGGTACTGGATGGGACCCAGAGCACCAATGCCTCCCCATTCTCCAGACAATCACATCACAGCTTCCGATGTCACATGGTAGCCATTTCACAAAGCAAAAGGGAGTTCTGTCCAAGTGCTGTTTGACCCATTTGGACTAAGTAATCAGTTACCGCGTTCATAAACCAAACAGCAAGGCGGAGAGATGACAAACCCCAGGACATAGCCACACAATGTGCACCACCCAGTTGCAGTCCAGCTACTGGACCAAGAGAGAAGACAAGAGCCCTCTTTCACCTTACTCAGAGCCTTCATCTCTCAATTGGACAGTCTGCATAAATGCCAACTCATATAGCTGCCAGTTCTTCTTCCTCTAATACAGTCTTGACACTTAGCAGTTGGAAACTCCCAATGTTGGTTTTACTACAACTACAGAGGGTGTGCAAATAGCCGCAAGAGTGGCCGGACAATGACACAAATAATGAAAGAAAGAACCTATATACATTAATCATGTATGTACATGATATATCATTTACTTCAATATCAAAAATTATGTACTGACCTGAATGAAGAAGATTTTAGGCTTGCCAGCAAGCGTAGGACATTTGTGACCTTTGAAGGGGGCCACAAGCCTGTCGATCTCTATTCTCCCATCAGTACCGTACACATAACCCTCCTCCCCATGTGACAGGATAGCACACGCAAAGCAATCTGCATTGGAATGATTGTTCGTCGCCACTGGTGAACAAAAATATACAAACTGTGAGAACAAAAAACAAACAAAAACCTGGGAGACAAACAATAACCCTTTCACTCTCTCACTCAATCCATCTGCTTCCTGTATGATAGGATAAGGAGAGAAAGGGTTACACTGGTGGAACAGCATGAGGGAATTAGAGGAATGGTGGGCCATGCTCATATCTGGGTTTTGCTAGTTCTGCTGGACCAGTGTTTAGTCTAAACTGGGTAAACAAGATCCATCAATAAACCAGCCAAGGAATTAATGATAACGTTTTATACACAAGCATACACAATACTATACACAGAACCCATAAAATAGGTAGAACCTCCAGACCTTACCAACCCACTGGGTTTACACACATGCTTCTGGTTTATGCCATGATCATTTTGGATCTTTCTCCATCATACAACATTTGCATCACAGGTGAAAATGGACTTAGTTCAGAGCGTGGAAATGCTGTCTTTAGAAATATGCACACACACACACAAACACGAATGCATACCTGCATACATACAAGCATGCACAAATACAAACACACACACAAAAGTCATGGGTCAGTCTAAATCCAAATCAATCCCACACAGAAATACAGAACTGAAATATTACCTTTCATTAGCATGGCCTCCATCTCACGGATAGAACAGTCATTTTTAATCAGAGTTTCAAAGCCGATCTCTGTCAGAAGCATGTACAGCTGTTCTGCATCAACGTCTGTACCCGACCTCTCTCCCATCCCCGTGGAGGGAGCGAAACGCTTGTTGTTGAATATAATGGCACACCCTCTTTCCTTGTGGCTCATGTTGTAGCATTCTGCTTTGAAGTCTGACGCTTTCATCACAACACTGGCAGCTCCTCCACCTGTCGCCTCTCTGATTTTGTTTCCAGAGCAAAAGTAAAACATGTGTTACTCTTTGCTAAATGTCAATGACATCAGACGCAATGAAAACACTTTTCAAAATCATATGACATGGACATAAATGAAAACTGGGACAGGCAGTTTTTGTGGATATTTTACATTTAGTTTGTTTGCTATCATTCATGCTTTCTTTCTTTGGTTTTCGTTTGGTTTTACCATGTTTCAGGCACACATAAAAACAAGGATAAGTGGTTTTCATGAATATGGTGTTGTTATGTTTGGTGTGTTTAAAATGGTATATTTACTTTTCGTGAGTGTCTGTTTTTTCTGTTCATGACAATCCGTATTTTACCTGTGTGTCTATTGACTGATGATGCCTCATCTTTTTTCCTTTACAAAAATATCTTTTGGAACATTAATGCAGAACATATGACACTTCTTTTCATGAAAATATTTTCTTGACATTAAAGCCAAAAAACAAAACAAACAAAAAAACATACACTGTGAATAATCATAACTATAAATTATACACGGTGGCTAAATGATTCAGGTGAAAAAAGAATAAAAAAAGGACTTGTTCACTCGAGTTAAACAACACATGCATACTTTACTACACATCGATTTGATCGGTTTGGGGGCGGGTGGGAAATCTACAAACATTTTCAAATACAATGAAAAGAAAAAGAAAAAAATCATGATAATGAAGATGATGAATACTGGAGGTGAGGGGGAGACCTAGGGAGGAAGACAGACAAGACAGAGAAATGTGAGAAAAACAAGTTACATGGTCCACAGTGAATTACACAATACATTACAACACATGCAAAATCACAAAGATAGGGTGTCAGTTTCACCTCATCATTTGATAAAATCAATGGAATCAAAGTGTCTGATAATCTCGCGCGCGCATGCACGCACGCACGCACGCACGCACACACACACACACGTATACCAATGAAATCAAACTCAAAGCATATGATTTCTTAAAATGTACATGTGTACACACACATTCATACACATATTTGTAAACACACCACACACACACACACACACACACACACACACACACCACACACACCACACACACCCTTTATACTAGTCCACAACAGTTGCAATCTGCCTGCCCTCACATTAGCCTATGCCTGATAAACAGAAAGAAAAGCAGACACCCCTTGTGCACAGGGTTTACAGAAAAGCAGACACCCCCTGTGCATAGAGTTTACAGAAGATTAAGCACACACAATGACCTGCCAAAGAACACAAGCCTGAGCTGTTAAAGTACTGGGCACATTACACAAGTTTACAAAAAATGTTAATGACATTACACAGTTTACAAAAAAAATGTTAATGCTATTGCTATGCTTTAAAGCCTCACCCAGCAGATCCACGTGCATCCACTGCATCTCCGCTATCATTCTTTCTTGGCTCAGCAGTATCCATCTGATCATCTGTGGACAAAGAAGAAAGCACATTCAGACATACACAAAGTAATCATTCATCTTTTCTAAATAGATAAGATGGGAGAATGAGGAAGCAATGTTTACTTGGTGAAAATGAAAATTTAAGAGGAAGCAATGTTTACTTGGTGAAAATGAAAATTTAGATTTTTTTATAGTGAAAATGAAAAGTTAAATCTTTTTTAAATTACCAAATGATTAAAACAAAGCAACCTTTTGTGCTTTACGGCATACTTAGTAACAATGCACACACGTATGTGCACATGCATGTATTTATATACACACAACTGACAGACAGACACACTGGCTAGCATGAAGAAAAACTTACAGACAGTCCAGATGCACCCCCCCCCCCCCCAAAAAAAAAAAAACAACAACAAACAAACAAACAAACAAAAAACCACCACCAACAACAAAATAAAATAAACAAACAAAAGAATAAAACATCAGAAAAAGGCAGATAAACGGATGAACATGTAGACACTACAACAACATCAAAACAGACACAAACATTTAGACAGACACTGACTACTGAGTCAATCACAGATACAGAGATAGAACAGATAGTGAGACAGGCTGAGAGGTTTCTAAGAGTCTGACAGTAACACCACGCACCTGATAATTTATTTTAAAAAAATCAAAACAACCAAATAAAAGAAATATAACTAATAAATCAACAACATCAATACCAAAAGAGACAGACATTTAATGCTTTAATGAAAGATTC
>CM060305.1:140317791-140350291 GCA_030674185.1 Monoplex corrugatus
ACATTTAACCTGTGAACTGTGTTAACATTTTAGCCTACTGTGTTCGCCCAACGCTACAGCTCCTAAACCTTCGTTGTTCTCTGCAAACATCATCCTCTCTTGACTGGCTCTCAATTATGGATCCGTCCGTCCTTAAACAAATTGGACTGACACTTTTTAAACACAGCAAATGCTACCTCGGTGGAGGCGTCTACCAGCGCATACGTACATTGGGGCTGTGTAGCAAGCCCCGCACTGCGCGATCCTGTCGTGGTGGACGTCTCCACCGACTTTGGCACAACCTGCCTCCTGCTGTGCCAGCCCGACGCCACTTTTCTTTTTCTGCTTCCTCGTCTCCTCCACTGCCCCTGCCTTCGACCTCGCTGCTGCAGGCTTCGTCTCCTCCTCTGCCATCTTCGCCTTCGCCTTCTGTCCTGGTGGTGCCGCCTTCGCCTTCTGTCCCGCCGGTGCTGCCTTCGTCTTCTGTCCCGCCGGCGCTGCCCTCGTCTTCTGTCCCGCCGGTGCTACCTTTGTCTTCTTCTTCTGTTCCATCGTTGCTGCCTTCGTCTTCTGCCCCGCTGGTGTCGCCTTCGTCTTTTGTCCCGTCGGTGCCGCCTTCTTCGCCACCTCGGCCGCCGCCATATGACAAACTTAAACTATGTCTTTTTAACGCTCAATCAATATGCAAAGATGGCAAAGCCGAGGTCTTTGCCGATTTTATCGCTGATGAGCACGTTGACATTGCTTTTATTACAGAGACATGGCTTAACCCCCTTGGTCATGAACCTATACATGCTAGCCTCACTCCGAGTGGTTACAGGCTTGCTTCTTTCCATCGCTCATCTCGAGGTGGCGGTATCGCCATCCTCTACAACGACTCACTCCATTCCCGCCTATCTTTCTCGCAGTCTCTGCCTTTCTCCCATCCTTCTTTCGAGCACGTTGAAGTATCCTTCCAATCCACCCCTCACCCCATCACCTTCTCCTGTGTCTATCGACCTCCACCTAGCTCTGCCAACAAACTCACCACATCCACGTTTCTCTCTGACTTTGACCAACTGCTTGACCACTACTGCCTCTTACCTGGAAATCTCATCATTCTAGGTGACATCAATGTCCACTATGACAACACTCACCGTTATGACACAAGACATATCATCAACTCTCTGTCCAATCACAATATGACTCAACACATTTCTGAACCAACCCATCAAAAAGGTCACATTCTTGACTGGATCATTTCTCGTGATCACCACAATTCAGCTACTAACAACTGCTTAGTTCTTTCTACCCGTCTAACTTCAGCCCTTCCATCTGACCACTCTGCAATTCTCTGTTCTCTTGACATTTCTCCTCCTTCCCGTACCACGCGCACAGTGACTCGACGCAATCTCAAATCTATCGACCTCTCCACATTTTCATCTGATGCCTCCCGTCTCCTTTCTGAAAAGTCACATAACCTTGCCGATGAATTCTATACTACTCTCCACCATCTTCTGGACACTCATGCTCCAGCCACAACCCGTCTTTTACCTGACCGCCCCCCTACCCCCTGGCTCACTCATGAGATTGTCTGTGCAAAACGTGCCCGCCGCAGAGCAGAGCGCCGCTGGCGCAAATCCAAACTCACTGTACACAGGCAACTTTTCCAAGCCTCTAAAACAAAAGTATCCACCCTCATTGCATCTGCAAAAACAAGCTATTTCCAAACCAAAATCCTGAATGCCTCTTCTTCAAAAGAACTCTTTACAACCATGAATCATCTCCTTGGCACACGAAAAGACTTACCTCTCCCAACAAAACATACAAATGAAGAACTCCCATCTGTATTCTCTAAGTATTTCACCACCAAAATTCAAACTCTTCGTGACAGGCTTGACAGGACACCCTGTCAACCATGCCCACCTGACCCTTCCTTCTCTGGCACACCTCTCACTACTTTTACCCCAGTCTCACAAGAAGAAATTTTCAACACAATCAGATCCATGTCGTTCAAAACCTGCGAACTGGATCCTCTTCCAGGTTCTCTCTACTCCGATTGTCTCCCTACTCTCCTCCCATTCATCACTGACATCATCAACACTTCCTTTCAAACTGGAACTGTCCCAGATTCTTTCAAGTCTGCTATTGTTCACCCTCTCCTCAAGAAACACAATTTAGACCCAAATGAACTGAAAAATTACAGGCCTATCTCTAATCTCTCTTTCTTGTCAAAACTCCTTGAAAAAGTCGTCCTCAACCAGCTGAACTCTCACCTGTCTGCCAACAATCTCCTCAATCCTTTCCAGTCAGCCTACCGCCAGTGCCATAGCACTGAAACTGCCCTACTACACATTCTCAACAATCTCCTCCTTGCAACTGATACTGGCAAAGTCTCTCTCCTCACACTCCTTGATCTGTCTGCAGCTTTCGATACCATCGACCATGGTATTCTCCTTTCTAGACTTCATCATACTTTTGGCATCTCTGACATTGCTCTCTCCTTTTTCACTTCGTATTTATCAAACAGAAAACAAACTGTTCTCATCAATGGCACTTACTCTCAACCTGCATACCTGACCTGTGGTGTTCCACAAGGATCTGTCCTTGGCCCTGTTCTTTTCACTCTTTATACCTCCCCCCTGTCCACCATCATCAACTCCCACTCTATAAAACACCACTTCTATGCTGATGACACCCAACTTCAAGATAGTGACTCACCTGATAATATACAGCGCCTGTTGACTCGCACCACTGAGTGTTACTCGGACATTAAGAACTGGATGACACACAATAGACTTCAGCTTAATGACGACAAGACAGAAGCTATCCTCATTGGCACCCGTCAGAAACTTTCCCAGCTGCCTCCTCTTTCTCTCCCATTATGTAACACATCAGTCCCAATTTCTGATTCAGCTAAAAACCTTGGTGTCTGCATTGACTCTACCCTGTCCATGAACAACTTTGTTTCTCAAACTGCCAGATCTTGCTACTATCATCTCCATCGTATAAGCCTGATCAGGAAGTATCTCTCTGTCGAAACAACTGCAAAACTCGTTCTCTCCTTCATAATGTCTCGCATTGACTATTGCAATTCACTCCTGTCTGGTCTTCCTGCCTCCACCATTCACATCCTACAGCGCATTCAAAACAATGCTGTACGCCTTGTACTCAAAAAGAAAAAAGCTGACCACATATCTCCTCTCCTGGCACAACTTCACTGGCTCCCTGTATCAAAGCGCATACAGTACAAACTAGACACCATGTGCTACAAAAGCCTCAATAACGCAGCCCCCGATTACCTGTCAAGCCTACTTGAGATCTATGTTCCCTCACGTACCCTCCGCTCTGCCTCCGATCCTCTGACTTTTCGCTTTCCACGCACTAAGCTCAATACCTATGGTCCACGAGCCTTCTCTGTTTCTGGTCCACTCTCCTGGAACAAACTTCCTCTCTCAGTCCGTCAGCAACCTACTTTTGCCTCCTTCAAGTCCGCTCTCAAAACTCACCTTTTCTCCTCTGCATAAAATCCTAACCTCACTCAACCCCCCTCTGCAGCCTGTCTCCGCTCGGAGGGGAATCACTTTGTTTTAATATATAATTGTATATGATGTGCTCTCTGTGGTTTTCCATTGGTTTTATTCTTGCTTTTATTGCTTTTATTCTTTTCTCCCCATTTGTGGCCATGCATGTGTGTGTGTGTGTGTGTGTGTGTGTGTGTGTGTGTGTGTGTGTGTGTGTGTGTGTGTGCGTGCGTGCGTGCGTGTGTGCGTGTGTGTCTTTTCGGCGCTTGGATTTGATTTTGTCGAGATTTGCGCTATATAAATATTGTAATTATTATGTATGCATGTGCGTACGTATGTATGTATGTATGTATGTATGTATACGCTTAGATTTATGTATGTATGTATGTATGCATGTAAAACGCTCAGCTTAGATTTATGTATGTAAGTATGTAAGCATGTATGTATGCATGTATACGCTCATATGTATGTAGGTATGTATGCATGTATACGCTCAGCGCTTAGATTTGATTTTGTCAAGATTTTGCGCTATATAAATAAAATATATTATTATTATTATTATTATCTTGATATCAACAAGTTACTGAAAACTTGAGTATCATTTCAATGATTTCATTAGAAACAGAACATTTTTGTTTAAATGTGTGTGTGTGTGTGTATATGTGTGTGTGTGTGTGTGTGTGTGTGTGGTGTGTGTGTGTGTGTGTGTGTGTGTGTGTGTGTGTGTGTGTGTGTGTGTGTTTGTGTGTGTATGCATGTGCGCTTAAGTGTGTGTGTGTACGTGTGTGTGTGTGTATGTGTAAGCGCGCTTAATTGTGTGTGTACGTGTGTGTGTGTATGTGTGTGCGCGCTTAAGTGTGTGTGTGTGTGTGTGTGTGTGTGTGTGTGTGTGTGTGTGTGTGTGTGTGTGTGTGTGTGTGTGTGTGTGTGTGTGTGTGTGTGTGTGTGCACGTGCAGGCGTTTGTGGTTTTTCTTTTTTTTTTCTTGTCAATGTAGTGTATCTATGTTTTGTTTTGTGCGTTAGTATCATTCTGCATTTGTGTGAATATGTATGCATATAGCTGTTCATGTTTGCGAGTGTGCTTGTATTCTATTCTGCATTTGTGTGAATATGTATGCATACTGTTCATGCTTGTGAGTGTGCTTGTATTCTATCATATTATGCCATACATTATTAAAAGGCCTGATAACATTAATCCCACACAACGCTTTGTCAGTTTGTGGATATTTGAGCTATCTTGAGAGTTCCTTGGAAATATTCAAAGAAGACTGAATATCAAAGTCTGGGCTATGCATCAACTTACTAACCAATTAAGCTATTCAAAATGTCTCAACTTTTCTTTTGTCTTAGCATTATCTGTTGCATCTGTCACTTAAAACAATATCATACCTTGCACAATAAAAATAAGGGTCCCTCAAGATGGCTCTGGAAGCCTAGAAAAGGTGCAACATTAATACTCGTTACAATACTTAACATGAATGTACAAAAAAAACAAAATTAAGAAAAGAAAACATGACGGTCAGACTGTTCTGTAATCTCCCCTTTTCTAAAAAAAAGTTTAAAAAAAACAACAACAAAAAACCTCATTTCTAACACAAGTATTTCTCATTACAAATCTCAATGCAGGGAGAAACTATGAGACTTAGAACTGCTCATTCATTTCATTTTTCTGACTGCATTAGACAGAGGCATAAAATAAAGCTTTGGACAACATGTAATGTAACAGGTCTACCAATACCAGTTGGAATAAAATTTCAATCAAGTTTAAGTACATTCAAAAGGTAAACAGAACTAGAATTTCTAGATCTGTACTTAATTAAGACATAGATACCTTGAACTTTAGAAACATTCAAAAAGTAAAACAAATAGATCCTCACTTATTTACAAAATCTATGCCTTGATCAATCTGCTGTAGGAAAGAATTAAACAGCCTCAACTTGTCAAAGTGATATTATCATCTCATCACGGAAAACAAAAAAGTATGCTGTTTAAACTAAAGTAAACATAAAATTTTCATAAAAAGTTCAAGAACTTACATCACTCCAAATGGTTAATATAGAAAGTCAATTCTTTGAATTTTTTCCCTTCTTTTCCATACACTATACAGCATAACCATGACAATACAAATTATGGTCTACAAATATATCATCACAGTGGTTTTGAAATGGCCTCACACTAATAAGCTTGATTTTGTATTGAAGGAAATGGCAGACTTTCACAACAGTGAAAACAGATTTTAAATTTTGTCAGAAATTCCTGAGAAAATGGTCTTTAAACACATTCCACAGAAAGTAGATACTTTAGCCAGTTTAGGCACCTTTTCTGGCAATGTAACCCTGATGTTGGTATCTCATTTTTCAAACTGATCCTTTCACAATTAGTGATTACTTAATGGTCCACATCTTTAACCCAAATTTGGAGAAGATTTATCCATAAAGTACTAAGAAACTCATGTCCATACATTTTCATCTGTCTGTCTATCTTTCTCTCTCTCTCTATCTCTCTCTCTCTCTCTCTCTCTCTCTCTCTCTCTCTCTCTCTCACACACACACACACACCACTCCAGGTCACGATTCAAGATGGCGGAGACACCTAAGTAAAAAATTTCAGCTGTCGGAGAAAACGTTTAAAAAGTCCCAAAATGACAAGAACTAGAAGAGGCCGCCTTGCCCAAAAGAAACAAGAAGACGCATCAGAGGGCAAGGTTGATGGAGAGAGGCTATCGGCGAGCGACATGGGAGCAGATACGGAAAAGGACCCGCAATCGACAGTGGCCGAGTCTGACTCTACATCTGGTTCACTGTTTACTTTAGTTTAAACAGCATACTTTTTTGTTTTCCGTGATGAGTGGGACAACCTGCACCGCACCACTTCCCAGCACGGCGGACTGCGTAAGTACGTCAGAACTCAAAAACATCATACTGGCTCTGCGGGACCAAGTCAATTCTTTGGAAAAGACGGTCCTTGCACTTCTTCCAACCCAGCAAAAAGAGAACGTCACCATGCCAACCCGTAACTGTCACACACAGACGGATCTACATGACACACATCCCACATATGCAGACGTACTGAAACAAAACCACACCAGCAAGCAGGACGACAAACAGGCTCCAAACATCAAGGCACCAAAACAAATCAGCAAGCAGCAAAAGTGCCTGAAAAGAAAATAAAAAACAAGAAAGAACAACGGCATGACGTCACACAAGCTAAAGACGTCATTTTACATCCGAACCATACAGCATCACGCTCTGAAAATAGGTCTATTCCAAAACAACATAAAAAGCACCATGATCTTCCGTATGTTATCACTGTCCACGACTCTGTGTTGAGGGGTGTCAACTCAAGAAGACTGGGACGATCTTACGGCTTCGAAGGAGACTCGTGCCCTGTGACCACCCCTCATGACATTCAAAGCTCATTAGACATGGCCCTTTCCAAATGTGACGATACTGCAGACTGTATTGTTTTTCACTGTGGTGTGCATGATTTGAATAGTAAAGATCTCGCTACAACAACTAAACATCTCGCTTCAGGCATAAAACAAATAGCACAAGAACATCCTAATTCAAAATTAGTCATTAGTAAGGTTGCCCCTGTATGGCAGGCACGAATGGAGATTCAACGAAATCTGTTCAACGCTTTACTATCTGCTGAACTTGTTGATATGAAAAATATTTCTTTAGTATCACATGAGAACCTTGTACCACTCAACAATTTCTAAAAGATGACATACACCCCACCACCAGAGGAAGCAGCATCATTGCAGGAAATCTAGGAAGACACATTCGAGACCTCTTTTGGGAGACTCCAAGGAGAACAGCAAGATCAAGATCAGCACAGCTACACCCTTCCAGATTCTCCAGAGAACGGTACCACCTTTTCGACAACTACGTACCATGGTGGCCATATAATGTTTTGATATAACAGTATTATATATACAATTCTTGACGTTCTTGTCACAGGACTTTTTCCTCGTCATCTCTGACATTTCTTCTGCTGAAAGTATACAATAACCAGGTTTTAGTCCGACTATCAAGACTCGGACTATACACTCTGTTCATTTGAAGACGTGTATGCTATTATTTTGTTTATTGGTTATTTGTTATCCATTGTAATCTAATATCTCTTCAATAAGTTATTTCTACGTTGACTGTGTAATTTTCTTTTCATCGTTTTGCTACAATTTTGTTATCTTTACTTCGTAGTCTAAGTAATTGCGTAATTTTCTTTCTGCCCATCTCTCCTGTACACAGAAAATCAAAGTATTCATTATTATCGACCATAAATAACAGTCAATAGAAAGTTGGAGATAAACCAGTATCAGTAATGCGACAACAATCCCAAGTCAAGTTTTTGCAATGGAATTGTAGATTCCTTTCCACCAATTCGGCATACTTGGAGCATTTCCTGACATCAAATAGATGTGAAGTTTTGATTCTGCAGTCGATGAATGTTGTTGCAACCAAGCTTCCCAATTTCCCCAATTATTACTATCCTCCAGTCTATGAATGTGGGAATCACGGGAAGAAGGTATCAACCGCGATATACATACTCAAAGAGTTACAATACTGCTTACTTACTTCCCCGGTTTTGAAATCAAGCGACGATTTGCACGCTTGTGCTGCCACTGTCCAATTAAGCAATTCTTTAAACATCAACGTTTTATCAGTGTACCTGCCAACAGGTCCAAATGACCGCAACACAGAATGGCTGCGCACGATCCAAGATCAGCAGCGTGGTAAATGGCTAATAGGTGGAGACTTTAATTCCCACTCCCCATTTTGGGAAAAGAACTGTTCTACTGTTACGAGCAATCGTTTGGTAGAAAATATCGTTGATAGTTCGCTTTACCTTCTAAATGATGGTAGTGTCACTAGGATCCCTGATGTCTCCAAACACAGGGCGACAGCCATCGATTTGTCTCTGATATCACCAGAATTAGCACCATCCTGTACCTGGGAAACTCACAGAGACACTTTGGGAAGCGATCATCTACCTATCATCATAACCATAACTGACAAAAACATCAGGATGAAAGACAGCTCTCCTGATATTATTCCAAAATATAATTACAAGCGTGCAGACTGGTCCTTATTTTGAACTGCTCTTGCTAATCAGGATTACAGACATTATGAAAGTGAAAATGTAGACATTATGTTTTCTAAATTCCAAGAGTCAATTCTAGCCGCTGCAGACGTATCAATTCCGAAACTCAAAACTTCTAAATCGAATAATCGATTGGGTAATGTTTGGTGGACAGAGGCATGTGAGAAAGCAGTTCAATATAAAAGGGAGAAATTCAAAATCTACATCAAAATCCGGAAACCTGAAGATCATGTGGAAATGAAAAAAGCTAACATCCAATGTAACAAAATCATTGCTGAAGCAAAGAAAGATTATTGGGCATCATTCTGCAAAAAAGAAATTTCAGATTTCAAAGATTTCCATAAAGTCTGGACGAAAATGAATCAAATGAAGAATGGAACCAACTTACCTAGGTGTCCGATAATGATAGAAACATGTAACACATTTCCTTCAGACATGGACAAAGCAGAAACCTTTGTGGACTTATTTGCTAAAAACAGTAAAGTTGAAGGTTTATCTCCAGACTGCAAACAGAGAAATGGAAGATAACAACTCAATCTACACTGATCCAATACCTCAGAATGATCTCTGGTTTAATTCTCCAATCACCTTAGAAGAGCTAAAAAACACAATACTGTTTCTACACAACAAAACGAGTTCGGTAGGTATTGATGCAGTTTCGACTGAAATGATTAAACATCTCCCTGAAAACTATCTTATTTTCCTACACAAAATTTTGCAGAAATGCTGGGTTAGCGGAACTGTACCACAAATCTGGCAAAAGTCTATAGTTATACCGATATTAAAAGCAGGAAAATCGAAAACTGATAAAAACAGTTACAGACCCATTGCTTTGACGTCCCACACGAGCAAACTAATGGAAAGATTGATCTTAAACAGACTTTTACACTACTGTGATAAAAATAACGTTATTCCGGTAAACCAGGCGGGTTTTAGAAAAGGGAGATCCGCAGTTGAACACCTGGTTAAACTTACGACTCAGATCAAACAACAGTTTGCCCGCAGAAAAAGTGTTTTAGCTACTTTCTTTGATGTAAAAAAAGCTTATGATCAAGTTTGGCATAAACGTTTATTGTTCAAGCTAAAATCTGTTGGTTTATCTGGCAATATGTACAATTACATTAAATCTTTTTTAGCTAATAGAACAATACAGGCTAGAGTGGGAGCTAGTTATTCTACTTCACGGCACCTCAACATGGGGATTCCACAAGGTTCAGTGATAGCACCTATTTTATTTAATATCCTTATACAGGATCTTCCTAAAGCTTTTTCAAATCGTGTTGTTTTAGTACAGTATGCTGATGATATATGCACTTGGATGAATATCACTTTAAAAAAGACAACTCCACAGAGAACACGGAATTACATCAGAAAATTGTATCAAATTGATCTTGATAATCTTGGAAACTATATGTTAGAAAATGGTCTGTCGTTGTCGGCAGAAAAGACTAACATGATGCTGTTTGATCCTGGTGGTAACTCAAATAACTTGCCTACTTTCAAATTGCTTGGTGAAGTGTTAAATTACAAACAGGTCGTAAAATTTCTGGGAGTTTACATCACTTCGAAATTAAGCTGGAATGTTCATTTTGATTATATTTTAACAAAAGCACGAAAAACCTTAAATTTTCTAAAGATAATAAGCAAATTACCCTGGGGAATGGATACAAATATACTGATTCATCTGTCAACAGCGCTGGTCAGGTCTAAATTATCCTACGCGCAAGAAGTTTTTTTCAATGCACCTAAATATTTACTAAAAAAGATTCAGAACTTGGACTGCAAAAGTCTTAAAATTGCACTAGGTGTACCAACTCATGCTTCTACTCTGGAAACGTACAAAGTTGCTGGAATTCTACCTCTAAACAACCATCGTGAGCTAGCTACAGCAAAGTTTGCAATTAGAACTACTTCACAAGCGAATAATTTTGTGAGCAAAGAAATTAAAATCAGGTCTGATATTGACTTTCCAAAACGAGCAAAAAACATTTCATCATAAATTACAACCGCAACTTACATATCTGACCTGATCAAACAATCCAGCATAACTATGGATGAAATAGCCGAAAAACCAATGTTAACGCCTATCCCTACATGGGAAATGCTAAAGGCCACGTTTGATCTCGATTATGCAGACGTTAAAAAAGATGATAATGTCAACATTACGCTATCCACAGCTTGTGAACACATCGATGAAAAGTACCGTACCCACCTCCACATTTTTACTGATGGGTCAGTCTTAGCAAATCAGAGCGCTGGAGCAGCGTTTTATGTTCCAACATTTAACATTAAAAAGTCTTTTTTCATTGGGGCAAATGTATCTATATATACAGCAGAATTGGTCGCTGTTGTTCAAGCGTTCCATTATTTAATAAGCCTTCGGCCTGTGCCTTTCAAAGTAGTTCTGTTTGTTGATTCAAAATCTGTATTATATGCCTTACAGTTACAGTCTTTTGATACAGACACAAGACCTGATTTAATAATTGAGGCAAATCATCTAATACACTGTTTAAAGATAAATGGCTCGGAAATCAGTTTATGCTGGGTGCCTTCTCACGTTGGTCTTCACGGCAACAACGTAGTTGACAGAGCAGCTAAATCCGGTGCACTCCGTTTTGAAAATTCCATAGAATTACATGTTAACACCTCGGTAAAAGAAGCTTACAACTCGCTAGAATTAGCATCATGGATTCGATTTCATGAACATTTAAATGAAAAATTTGTGTCTCAAAAAAGAATCAAACTTTCAGTTCAAAATATCTGTAAAAAAATGCAGTATTCTTCGATATATCATTTGAGATTAATTGTTACCACATATTTTCGTATTCAACTGAACGCTCTGAAAACAAAATATTGTAAAAACGTTTTATGTATTTGCGGTGAACAATTCACATTGTATCACTGTTTGTTTTACTGCAGAAAGCTTCGTTATTTTTTACCAAAGATGTTTACACAAGGAAACTATCTTGAAAAGCATTTTAAAGAAGTGATATCAGATCAAGTTCTGTTAGTTAAAATTTCAGAATCATTGGTTCACAGTCCTGTTAATGCGTTACTTTAAGGTTATTATTTTAATTATCATTATCTTATTTTGTTTTGTTTTGCTTTTTATGACGATTTTTCTTTTACATTTGATGTTAGCGTTGTTCTAGTTTCATTTCTCTGATCATCCATATCATTTTTCTAAAGACCTTGCCGGTTCCTTTTAATTTTTTTTTTTCCCGTCTCTTACTCTGTTCCCTTCTTTCCCCTCCTCCCCCCCCCCCCCCCCCAAAAAAAAAAAAAAAAAAAATCATCCTCCATGCCATTTTTATCCGTCTAATATCACTTATAGTGAAAAGACGTTAAATCAAGGAACGAACACCACTCCAGTTTATAGATCTGTATGAAATAATATTCATATTTTATTCTAAAAAGGAATTTAAAAAAAAAACATAACATCAATATCACTATCAGTAATATGATGATAGTGAACATAAACTTCAAGTACATTTATTTTAAACAACAGAAAGATTATCCCGTATACAGTGACTTGGTCATAATATTGATATACTGGAACTTTTTTCTTTACAAAGTATTACCTAACACTGGGCTGGCACACTCAAATGACAATGTGTAGGCCTAAATAAAGAATAAATCAGTAAACTTAAGTAGCCTAGATAAATAAATCACAAAAGGTTACTTTCCTAAATAAATACATTAAAATTGTCATAGCTATTACTAATGACACTGCATTTGAAAGAAAAAGCAACAACAGCAACAACAAACCATGACAAAGTTTCAAAGCATCGGCCTTCCAAAAATCAAGTGGGACTGATCTATAATTATTATATCATCTGATTACTGATATGACCTGGTCTGATCCTGTCCACGCGAGTATTAAACCACATTTTCACTTCTGCTATAGCTATGCTGCCTACCACAGGCACAGACTGTTTCATCATATCATGACATATGTATCTAAGTTACTGCTGCCCCACTCTGTTGACTTAACTGTCTTCAAGCAGTAGATCTACTTTGCGAAGTATCGCGTGCAAGCGTGGTAGGTCCATCATTCAGCACAAAAACAATTCTTACTGCTCTTGTGAGTGCTGAATTGAAGCCTGTATCATCTCATTGAAGTACGTCTGGTTTCTTTTGATCGTCACGGTAGAAAATTAACTAATTCTTAATTGTTGTTATGGGATTAATAGCCGTGACTCACCTGTAAGTTAGCCAAGTGTTCCGCACAACGATCGCTAACCCTTCTGTTGTTGGTCAAGTAAGCTGCCGTCAGCAGGAAATCTCAGACGCGCGACTGATTACAGCGCGGTTAGGGTCGACTGCAGTTATTTCCCCTTTCCTACTATTTTCATTGCATTTTTCTCTTTTCTTTCTTTTTCTGTGGCAATACACTTTTCTCTACTCGGCCAGAGTAAAATTTTCTATTTGGTTCGTTTTTCACATATATGATGGTGTATATTTCTATCAGGTTCCCGCTCTCTGTTCCCCATTTCTTGAAGTTCGAGTGAAGATAATGTGAAATAATGATCTCTACAAGGGAATTAATTCTGTCTGCCAATTGCCAGAGCCGGAAATAATAGTCTATTTTGCTTTCGTTTTTAAACGGAAATGAAATCCTGTTGCGATTACAGACGACGTTTATCTCGAGACGAGACATACAGTCCAGTGTAGATGATAGATAATTCTGTTTTTCTCTAGAGACGAAATATGATACGTGTAACATTCAGCTGACTACCTGTTTCCGTTCTGATAATGATCATCATCAGATGATGTTTGTTTTGGATCCAAACCATCACATTCCGACGTGCCTTGCTGACATTTTTATTTGTGATGAAGCCCATCAGTCAACCACCATGAACTATGATGCTTTCTTTAGCAATCAGACTGAAGCATAAACGCATATTGAATGTAGTCTTGTCATGAAAATGAAATAAATTTGGCAAAAAGGCAACCAAGTGATACATGAATAGAGTTGATCTGATTCAGTGATTATTATTTGTGTATAAGTAGTGTTAGGCCAACACGTAAGCCAAGGTAGGATTACAGGATATGCTGCTTTCTCGTCAGATTGAGTAACGGACATTAAAATTAGCTTTTCAGAAAGAAAATCAAACGGAAATCAATACAAGCTATGATGGATGACTGCATTGCTGATCGAGGATCTGTTTCCGACGGTAAATTATTGCTTCGATTTTCATAATCTGCCATTCTCACTATGTCAGATTCTGTTTCTAATACCTGCTGATGTGGGTGTTCCTATAGCCAAACTTTTAACAGATTATGAAGAAATTACATGTCCAGTGTCTGTGAAATGTGCTTATACTAAGTACTATGAAACAAGCATTGTTTATACTTGGTTGTCCTTTTCTTCTGGTGCCCAATGTTCTTGGCTGATGTTATGATTGTAATGTTTATAATACGTTTCTAGGACAGTTGTAAAATTCAATGACTCAGATGCTGTTTTCTTTTTCTTTTTCTTTTTGGTCATGGATTTAAATTTAATGAGAGTTTTTTAAATCTCTTCTATCAATTCTAGGAGTTACACCAGGACACTGACTGGTGTCCTAAGATACCATCATTCATTTCACAAGCATTACACTCATGTACAGTTTAGAAATCAATACCAGATTGGAAAAAGATGCATCTAAAGAATGAAAAAAAAAACCCAAGTTAACAACAACAACAACAACAATGACAAAAAAGAGCATTTGGATGTTGCTGAAATAGCTCAGATAATGGTGGGACAGAAACACTAACAGTGAATCAGAAGCCAATCATTTTCCTGCAGCAAGCACTACTGTTTACTTGTAGCCAGGGACAGATGTTTAACATCATGATATTCATATCATTTTTGTTGAAGTGGATATTGGAATTGAAAAAAAGATTGTCAGAAGAAAACAAAGATGGGTTGCACACAGGTCTGTTTTTAAATTGGGGGGGGGGGGGGGGGGGGGCTGGGATTGAACTCAGGATATCAGATCTTGAGTCCATGGCTTTGTCAAAAACAACAACAACGAGAAAAATAACAAAAGAGCACATGGTCATAATGTAATAATCTGACACTGTATATGTTCCAGAAAAAGATTTTCCAATGTCCATGTCTTCAGTCAAAGAAGTTATGAAGTCGCTGACGTGAGTACAGTCTTTTTTATTTCTTTATTTCAACACTTATTCAAGTTATTGCCCACAAGTGATGCACACTGCATTGTTTTCGATTGCTGAGTATAGTGAAACAGAAAATAATTTGTAAGAATAGTGTTTGAAAGGATATACATTTATAATCACATACTTTATTATGTATAAATATTTATGCATGTGTGTAAACATGCATGTGTGCATATTTGCATCACACTATGTGTGTGTGTTTACTGTCAGGTTGGGTACAATTTCTATGCTTGAAGACAGTTTAAAGTTTAGTAAGAATATTTATGAGATTGCGTATTTTTTCTCCCAAGTTTAGTTTGTTTGTTTGTTGTTGTTGTGCTTATTTTTTCTCCCAAGTTTTTGTTTCTTTGTTTGTTTGTTGTTGATTTGTTTTGTTTTATAATATTTCAGTGAGATGATGGTTCATCTTCATTGGTTTCTTTGTTTGTCTGTCTTTTGTTCTGTTTATCTTGAAAGTCCCCATTGATATTTGAACAAATTGAAGGATATGATTGTTTTCATTTGTGTGCATTTTTACTCTCATCTCTTTAATTTTGCAAATTTGTTAATTTTGAGAAGAAGAGTTTAAAATTATTTGAATAGTGTGCTCTTCACAGAATGATGCTGTTTAAAAGATTTGGTGGGTGTGTGTTTTGGCTTTATTGTTTATTTATTATATAACAATTTCATTTGTTTATTCATTATTTTCTGTGTTTGTGGTACTTAATCATAGATATAACAGTTTCATTTGTTTATTCATTTATGTAGATCTTTGTTTTATTACAGAAGACCCTTTGCAGATGAGTCTCAGAGATCAGAGCCTGTGGTTTGGGATGACTCAGATGACTATGATACATCTCACAGACGATGTGGCATTGCACTTATCATTATCAATGAAACTTTCCGTGGTCATAAAGGTCGAACTGGGAGCCAGCTTGATGCTGACAAACTCAGTCATACTTTTTCACTGCTGGGTTTTGATGTGCGCCTGGTCCGAGACTGTACATTGAGGGAACTAAAGCAAGTGTTGGGACAAGGTTGGATGCTGTTTTTTGTCTCATTTTGTCTTGCTTGTCTGTCTTTTTGCTTGTTTACTCTGTTTTGTCAGATTTGTGCAGCTTTGAAACTTTAAAAAAATACATAATTTTTCTAGTTTTGATTGTTTGCTTTGATTTGTTTGTTTGGGATTTGGGTTTGTATATGTTTGTTGCTCGTTTCAGTGGGTTAACATCAAGATGTACATTATCTAGTTGTCGTCAGTATAATGCTTGATTGTGTTGTAGATTTATGTGCTTTTTTTCTAAATTTTCATTAGCATCTTTAGGACATACCTTTTTGGTGTTTTCCTCTATTTCTTGAAATCTGTTTAATAAAATTTTGTTTTTACCAGTTGCAGTGGTACACTGGTAAGTGCAAAGAACTAACAGCTGGAAGGTTGTGGGTTTGAATCCCATGAGTCCTGTTAAAATCAATATGGGATTTTTCAACCCCAACTTGCATTGAGTCAGAGTTGAGTGTGCTGTAGACTTATCAAGAAGATTGGGACCACATAGTCAGATCTCATCCACTACAAATATCCTGACCAGCACCATAGGTATTTGCATCTTGGTTGTCACCCGGATATATTGAAGAAGAAAATGTCACACAGTGTCAATGCAAAATAGAACCCCACAGCATCATGTTTATCATCCCTATCAACACCACCATAATAGCATTGTAAAAAAATTGTCTCAGTTTATGTGGCCTCTAATGCAGTGTGGGATAAGAGACAGAAAGACAAATGTTATCAGTTTTATGTTTGTCAGATTTCATATGTACATTTTTTAATTTCCTATCATTTTGTATCTCAGTCTGTGTGCCTGCCATTTGTCTCTGTTCACCTTTTTTACTTGCAATCCTCTCTGCTTGTCCATGCTATTTTTATAAGCCTCATGCTGTATTTTCTTGCCCCTTTCTCTTTTGCTTTCTGTCTCTCTGTCACTCATCTTTGTTGCTGTCTCTCTCTGTGTTTCTTTTTCTCTCATCCACTCACTTATTTATAAACCTTTAAAACATAAAAACTTATTGTCACTGTGATTTCAGTTGCCAAGGAAGATCACTCTGACTCAGACTGTTTTGTTCTGGCCATATCCAGTCATGGAGACGAATGGACGCAGGATGGGAAAACTGATAAACGTTCAAAAGTGGCCAAAAAAGTACGAGAAGACATTGTGTTTTGTACTGACTTCTTCATGACAACACGACAGCTTGTTCTCTATTTTTCTGATTCCAACTGTCCAACTCTAAAAGGAAAGCCTCGCCTCTTCTTTTTACAGGTATAAATATTGTGTAATCAGTCTGAAAGGTGTGTGTGTGTGTGTGTGTGTGTATATGTTTGTGTGTATATGTTTGTGTTTGTGTTTGTGTGAGCGTGTTTGGCATATGTGTGTGTGTACATGTTTGTGTGTGTATGTGTCACTCTGTGTTTGTGTGTGTGTGTGTGTGTGTGTGTGTGTGTGTATGTGTGTGTGTGTTTGTGTTAAAGTGTTTGCATGCTCTGCATATGTATTTGTTTTCTTGTTACTTTTATAATCTTACAATTGTTTACTTTCAGAAGTTTGTTTCCGTATACTGAACATTGAAAAAAGAATATTACATTGCATGTTGTCATGCATATTTTTTGTTGTGTGCATATAAATGTGAAAGTCAATCTATCTTACTGTGCTCTTATGAGACATGGTGAACTAAATGCGTAATTGAGAGTCACCTGAGGGGTTTTGGAAGAAAGATTTCCACTGTGGATCCTGGAAATCAAATGATAGTAACACATAGCCAGCAAAGAGGTGGCCAGATGTTCTTGCTTCATTTATGGTCGTGAGATAAATAGAGGAGATGGAGATATCTAGATCACATCTTTAGAATGGCCCAAACCAGAAACCTTTCAAGAGAACCTCCTGGAAACAGAAACAGGCAAAGTTAACAAGCATTTGAAGGCCCTCTTTCTAACAAGAGACAAAGGAGGCCTGGAAAATGTGGAGTAAGCTGTTTTGGAGTTCTCAAGATGTCACAGCTGGAGAAGCTTGTTTTATGCTTTATGTTTCATCTGGAGCAAAGAAGATTGATCAGTTGACTTGCATTATGTGAACACAAATTTGTTTGTTTTTTTGCAGTAGTTTATGACATCTTAGTCTTGATCTTGCCAATCAAAAAGTAAAATATGCATACAATTTATATTTATTATTATTCTCATTGTTATCATCATCATGTTTTCCCACTTTCTTTTCCAGGCATGCCGAGGAAGTCAGCTTGATGCAGGTCAAGAGGTAAAGGTCATTCACTCACCAGGTGAGAGAATGGCAGCTGATGAGGTGGACAGTGCTGTGTGTCTTCCAGAAGTCATTGTCTCCCCTGCTCCATGCTTCAAAGACTTCCTGGTCATGTGTGCCACTCCTCCAGGTATATAGGTGTTAAACTTTTAATCAGTTTGACGTATATTATTGTTATCTCCCTTAAAATACACCTTCTGTGTTAGAAGGTTTATTTGAAGATTTCTGTTCTGTTTGTGACCATGGGAACAAACAGCAGCAGTGAGAGTAGAAAACAATAAAAGCTCTTTTCAAAATATCAGAAGAGGGGTTAGGGTTAGACAGCAATGTGTTCTGTTACCAGATTTGTTTTTACTTTACAGTGAAAGTATCATGAGAAACCTTGAAGAATGAATGCCCTTGGATAAAAGTTGGAGGCAAAAATGATAAACAATCTTCATTATACAGATGACACCATTCTAGACCTACAAAATCTTGTGAATATAATAGAAGTAGAAACCAGAAGTAAAGGGCTAAAGTTAAATATTAAGAAGACTGAAGTCACTGTAGTCAGTAAAAAACAAGAAATGCCCTCACTTAAAATAACAAGTGGCACATCACTGAGACAAGTTGATAAGTTTAGATATCTGGGAATGGTCATCTCATCAGATGGCAGATGCATGTTACAAATATATAGTAGAATTGGCCAAGCTAAAACTGCATTCAGGAAAACGAAAACGTTCTTATCAAAAAATGCCTATGAATTGACATCAGGAACAGAGTTCTTCAGTGTTACATAGAACCAATACTACTGTACAAATGCGAAGCCTGGACAATCAACAAGCAAAGTCAGAACAAGACTGGGGCAGCTGAACTGTGATATCTGAGAAGAATGTTAAGAATCCCATGGACAGCAAAGAAAACAAATGAGACAGTCTTGAAAGAAGCAAACACAAGAAGAACGTTAATGAAGGAATACACCATTTAATGAGGCAAGAGAAACTAGAGCACTTAGTCACAATAGGAAAATTAGAGGGTAAAGGAGCATCAGGTAGGCTTAGGGACAAAATGTTAGACAGTTTTGCAAAATGGATGGAGACAGAAAGGGTAGGAGATATACTTGTAGCGACAAAAGACAGATTCATAGGGAAGGCCATGACTGTCACTATCATGTAGCATGGCACATGGTGATGATGATGATTGTGGATGGACCGTCAAGAGTTTCAGTTTATTTGTATGGATCAAAGAAAAGTTGTGAACATGTAAGTGTGTATGATCATGTGATCTTCCCGGAATATGTTAGAGGTTTTTCACATCCATGCAGTTTAAACAGTCCTTGTTTTAATTCCATGGAATTGCTTTATGATTCTGCCATTTATAGTGTTGATCATTCACATGTATGAGTCTTTAGCATAAGCAAATTGATGTTTGTTGAATATGTGAGCAGTGAGCATGCAGTGTTGCTGAAAAGGGCTTTTTAACAGATCTCATCTTTTTAGTTGAAACATGAATGTTATACGACAGATTCTACCAGAAGTATCTTTTTATTCATTTTTGTTTATATAATTGTGCAGCTTTTCTTTACACCTGTCAATGTATAGGCATGCAGACATTCGGATATGGACATGCAGAAAAGCAGAGTCTTAAGAGTCAAATGGATCAGTGAAAGAACAAATGAAAGCACTTTGAATAAACTCATAGCCTTATGTTAACTGCTGGCAAAAATCAGTGAAAGGAAAATGGAATACTTTGGGTATGCAGCCTACACCATAAACGCAACAGTTTTGCAAGGAAAAGTTGAGGCCAAAAGAAATCAGGGCAGACCGCCCACCTCTTACATGAATAAAATCACCAACATTATTGATTGAAGATCTAGTAAGTAGCGCAGATAAGACAAAATTCATGTAAACGGAGGAGAGTTGTTGTCACGTCTGCTGGGTGGCTACCATTGAACGCAATGATGTTAACAGGTGAGGGACATGTAAGCATGTTTTTTTGTTCTGTTTTGTTTATACAAATACATTAGTTTTCTTCAAAGTTTACACCTGTCAGCTATATACATACACAGGCATGTAAGCATGTTTCATTAGACTTTACCAAACCAGCTGGTGTTTGAAACTTTTTCAATCTGTTTTCAGGTTATTATGCCTTCCGACGTCCGACTGATGGCTCGTGGTTTGTCCAGGCATTGTGCACTGTGTTGGACAAGTGTGATGGGTCACATGATGTTCTGCAGATGCTGACCCAGGTGGTGAATATTGTGGCTCACCAGTACATGTCTTTCACTCCCCAGAGTGCTGATACTGATAAAAAGAAGCAAACACCATGCATCTACAGTATGCTGACCAAGAATCTGTACTGGAAAGTGAGAGAGCAGCCAGGTAAAATCCTGACATGGCAGTGATATTGTTTTATGAACACCTGCATTACAGTTTGTTTGTTTGGTTCCTTTGAAAAGAAGTCTAATAACCATTTTGAGGTGGTATTCATAATGGTAGACAATCAATCAAAATATTCAGTGAGCATAATGGCTACCTGGTTGAACCTGGCTCTCAGTTACAAAAAAGGCTACTTACTGCGTAGCTTTCATCGGCGATCCAGCCGACTTCTTCAGCGCAACTGCTGGGTTGAGAACTGGCTTCAGTGCGCATTTTTTGCAGGATATCCATTGTTGTTTTTCACAAGGAGGCATTCAGATATTGATACATCTCTTATTTCTCAGGTGATAAAACAAGGGACAAAGGGACACGCACAACACTGAATGAAAGACCTGTTATTTTCTGTAAATCAGAAAGTTTATGAGGAAGGCTTAAGGAAGTGGGGCTTTGTTGTGATATCTAAGTGTCTCCTTGTGACAGACAGTATAGAAATTTCTCCCATTCATTCTGGCAGAAATGCTCATTGAAACTAACAGACTGTTAGTTCATACTTCTGATTAAATCTTGCTTTTTTTGTGTGTTTTTTTTCACACTGACTGCTACTTAACTGTTTTCAATACCATAGCAGCATTGGTCTATTTTGATGCAGTTTGCTTTGGATTCCAGTTTCTAAAGAAAGTATTACAGTACTCTAACTCAGCAAGGTGTAATTTTTTTCAGAGTGGCCTTCTTGAATGTAGTTGTTGGTATATTTAAAATCTTAAATCTTCCTGTGTGAAATGAGAGAGTTCTTTTTATCACTGATTCTAAATGTTGTTCATGTCTGTGTTTGTGAACAAAACAGCTTAGCTGTTTATAAACAGACCATTTGTAAATTTGGATCGGAAGTCCATTCCATTTAGAAATAGGGAAAGATACCCTGAGTGGATCATTGCATAAGTTTGGATAGCATGGTTCATCTTGGTTCACAACAACCAAAGTTTGAGAATGTATTTTGTTTCATGTGACAAAACTGTTTGTAACTGCTTAAAGATGGATTATACTCATTGTTTGAAACCAGGACAAGGAGTCACAGTTTAGGTTTATAAGACATTGGTGCGTTTTTTAAAAATATATTGATCTTGGGTGTATGTGTAGTGCACTCTCCATTTTACTTTTTCTTTTAGTTTAAAAACAATTCAGTCTGTTTTGAAGATCACTCATAGAATTATTTTGTTCTTCTTTCACATAGCATTTGTGATAGCATGTTTGGAATCATCTGCATGCAGTGATGCCTTCTTGAACAAACTAAAATTTAAAGTGAATTATCTGCATGAACTGGAAAAGGGAGATTGCAATTATTGAATCAACACTTGTTTACTATTTTGTCATTCACCATTGCATGAAAGTTTGTCATCATGCTCAGAGTGGACTCCTGTTATCCATATGAATTTCAGGCATTTCCATGGTTTATCCTGTAACTGAAAAGTCTTTTTTGACTCCGTTCCATTTTTATCCATTCCCTTGATCTACATCTTTTGGTATCATCATGTTAATAAATTGAAATATATATATGTCTAAGCCCTAAATGACATGGCTGGTTATGATTGATGTGAATTAGTTTAGTTATTGTTGCATTGATTCAGTTTATATCTTCATTTAGGAGTTTTGAAATTACGAATGTCTTGTTAATAGACATCCAGGAGAATTGTGTCCCTTACCCCTTTTTGTCATTGTTTCCCCTTTGTGTCACTTTTTCTTTTAAAAAATATTAGTGATGAAAGAGAAGAGCAGGAGAAAAGGAAGACAAAGAAAGAAAGAAATATTAACATTATACTGAAAAATTACTGCAAAGAAGCTTTAATTTTTTTAATGATGAATTGTTTTTCAAGCCTACACAAAAGTATGCACAAATGAAATGTTTATTTAAAACTTATGTGAAAGTACGCAAACATGAAATGTTCAAACTTTTAAGTAAATTTTCATTATGTTTTTGTGGCCATCATTTGAAAGTACTAATCATTCTAACTTTTTACTTTTTACTACATTTAGTAGTGCAGTTAAGCTTTTGCTAAATATTTTTTGCACACTCTTTTGCTCATTTTTAGTTGCCATATCTTCATTTTGTTTGATACATATTTGTTGACAGATTTAGATGTCACATTTTGCATGTTATCAACTATGCATTAAGTATATGATCCATGTTTGTAATTCTTTGCACTCTTTGGTTGACAATGCTCTGCATAAAGATATTCATGTTCCTGAAACCATACTCAACTGACAGCACACACACGCATGCACACTCATACACACACACACACAAACACACACACATACACACAATTACTCTCTCTATCTCTTTCTCTTTCTCTTTCTCTCTCTCTCTCTCTCTCTCTCTCTCTTTCTCTTTCTCTCTCTTTCTCTCTCTCTCTCTCACAAAACTGAGTACAATGAGGCCTCACAAAGAAGAAACAACTCTTGCAATGCATATTTCTTCCTTTGCAAATCTGGCTTCATCTATGTTAATCAAAGTAGGATTAGCATACAGTTAGATTTGTTGTTGTTGTTGTTTTTGTTGTTGTTGCTTTCATTGTCGTATGACAGATCTGTCCTACATGTTATGTTGAAATGAAGTGAGTGATCCAAATGGACATGTAAAATATCATTCTTAATATGTCTGGTGAATTGAAACATAGTGACTCTCACCGAAAAAGGTTATCTTTGAAAGACATGGTTTGGTTTTGTTCTTGTATGTCCAGACAGACAGGTTTGGCAATTTTTCATGAAAGCCATTTTCTTTTACCCATTCTCTGTATCAGAAAACTGTTGTCCACGTGAGGGTTGAACCTATAACCCCTGTGTCATCAGCATAGCGCTCTAACCAACTGAGCTATCAGAATCTGTTTTTTTCCCTTCTATTGGACGTGGTTGATGAAGAGATAGATTTCCTGTTTGTGACAAACTAATGCATAAGGATAGACATAGAATCTCCACAGTAAGTAGGACTACAAGACCTTACACACAGGCTTACAGTTTATGCCTTGATTAATTTGGATCTTCTCCATCACAAGGTGTCTGCGGTGCCAGTGCGTATCTAACTTATTTCAAGTGGAGATGCCATTTTGAGAAACTGGAACTATTTCAGATCAAACTGATGTTTTATCCCTCTGCCAAGTTATACCTAGAATGACAAGAACAAGGCAGTCAAGTCTGTAGCAAAATGAGGCTAAAATGAGAGGTATGCAAGCAAAAAGATGCATCAAGACCATTGTATTTGTTAATTGGATGCCAGTTTGCGCAGATGTTTACCAGATAAGGTATAGAACATGAGAAAATTTGATAATGGACCACAATGTATTTCCTTCTTGCAAAATTATATTTGTGTAATGGTGGTATCTGTGCTGTTGACAAAAGCAATATTAAATTTATTGCCATCCATTTATTGCTGTCGTTTTTCAGATCACATACATGATATATGAATGTGGTTGTTGTTGTTTTAGGATGTTTGTTTCATATGTGTGAGTGTGTGCCATGGATTTTTTTTTATAAAATCTGTTTAGCTTATAAAGTTATATGTTTTGATGCTTGTTTGATGTTTCAGTTTTGGTGCTTATCTGAGCTATCAGAATGACAAGAACTAAAAAGAGAGCGCAGAAAGGCAGAGCGCGCGTGGCGCGCATCGCACTTGACCGTCCACAAACAAATCTACGATGTAGCCAAAGCAAAAGTTATTGACCTTGTTCAACGCGCAAAAACCTCTTTCTATTCTTCTCTTGTGTCCACTGCAACATCTTGTAAACAAATGTTCCAAACCACTTCTTTTCTGCTCGGAAAATCTAAGCCGAAGCTGTTGCCGAACAACGTAACTGATATTTGTTCTCTTCCAAATCTATTTGCAGATTTCTTCAAAAAGAAAATCGTTGATATTCGCAACACTTTTCCTGCACCGACTGCTCACACAGACAGTGGCCCAGCAAACTTTGCGTTTTCTGGCATTCCTTTTTCTGACTTCCGTCCCGTCTCCAAAGACGAAGTACGCAAGGTAATTTTACAGGCAACACCCAAGTCATGCGAGTTGGACCCGTTGCCAACTTCCCTCCTTGTGAAACATATAGACACTTTTTTGCCCACCATCACGAATATTTTCAATCACTCCTTGTCTACCGGTACATTCCCTACTGAATTTAAAACTGCACTTGTGAAACCACTCCTGAAAAAGAATAATCTCGACCCAAATGAGCTAAAGAACTATAGACCTATTTCAAACCTTCCGTTTCTGTCCAAAATCATTGAACGTCTAATCCTTCATCAGCTTTCTTCTCACCTCACTGCTAACAATCTGCTAAGTCCTTTTCAATCAGCCTATAGAGCAGGCCATAGCACCGAAACTGTCCTTCTGCGAGTCGTAAATGATCTTTTGACATCTCTAGATGAAAACAAAATTTCCGTTCTTCTTCTTTTGGATCTTTCAGCCGCATTTGATACTATTGACCATAGTATCCTCCTCCACCGTCTGGAACACGTCTTTGGTATCAAAGGCTGTGCACTCGACTTGTTCTCGTCCTATCTATCAAATCGAAAACAGTTTGTTGTTGTAAACAACTCCCGTTCACACGAAACAACCCTGGATTTTGGTGTCCCGCAGGGCTCCGTACTGGGCCCTGTTCTTTTCTCACTATACACGACTCCACTTTCAAATCTTATCACTGATCATTCTATTCGTCATCAAATGTTTGCTGATGATACACAGTTAAACAACTCTGAATCCCCTTCAAATTACTCTTCACTTATTCAATCATTGCAAGACTCTGTTTCTGACATAAAAACCTGGATGGACGATAGTCGCCTCAAGCTAAACCAAGGAAAAACCGAAGCAATGCGCTTTTCTCCCAGTCCTGCTATCTCTTCTGACCTTCCCTCTAACATTCGTTTCGAAGATTCTATTGTTGATTTCTCTGAACAGTCACGCTATCTTGGATTCTTTCTTGATTCTCATCTAACTATGAAACATCAGATCATGAAAACGTGTCAGGCCGCATACATCCAACTCCGACAAATCAGTTCCATACGTCATTACCTCACATATGAAGCAACAAAAACACTTGTAACTGCTTGTATTCTGTCCAGATTAGATTATTGCAACTCCTTACTTCTCGGCTGTCCCAAGACTCTTCTCAAACCCCTTCAACAGGTTCAAAACTCTGCAGCCAAATTAATTTTCAAAGCTCGCAAATCACACCATTGCACACCTCTCTTTAAACAACTCCACTGGCTTCCGATCGAACAAAGAATTAAGTACAAATCTGCTTGTATTTCTTTTCATGTCATCTCGGGCACTGCTCCAGCGTATATATCTGATCTATTTCAAGTCTATGTTCCTTCTCGTTCTTTACGTTCCGCTTCTGACGACAGAATATTCTGTGTCCCCGGATTCAATAGAAAGCAACATGGTGGTCGTTCCTTCTCATACTCTGCTGCTGTTGAGTGGAATTCCCTGCCTCACTCTCTCCGCCACAGCCCCTCTCTCTCTTCCTTTAAGTCAAACCTGAAAACTCATTTATTCCGCCAGTACTTTTGAAACCTGAATTTTCTTGTTCTATTGTATGCGTGCGTGGGTGTGTGTGCGTGTGGGTGCGCGCGTGGGTGTTTGTGTGTGGGTGTGTTTGTGTGTGCGTGTGTGTGTCTGCATTCGTTGCTGCACACGCGTGCATGCCTGCATGTATGTGTTTATGTGTATTTCTTGTATTATGTATTTTGTTGAAAATGTGCTCTCCCCTCCCATTTCACCACTTTACTCCTCCTTTTCAAATTTGTGAAGCACTTTGAGTCCATAGAAAGCGCTATAAAAATCTCCATACTTACTTACTTACTTACTTATTGTACTGTTTTATGTTTTTGTGTTTTTTGGGATTGTAATTTCAATCAAGCAGCTGCCATCATTTATGAATGATTTTCTGTCGCCTTAATACATATGCCAGTTATCTTGGTCAGTTTATTTTTTTGCTGTCCATCTACAACTCAGTTAGTTGGTTGTTATTTTTCCTCCTGAAAATTGCAGACTTGCATTTTTTCAGTATATTTAATAAAGCAAGAAAGTAAGTGTTTCTTTATGCTTTCTGCTTGCATTTTTAACTGCAGTTTAATATGGCAACCCATGACCTAAATATGTTATTATAGACTGTTTTTTTCTGCATTCCATCTTTTTGTTAATACATGTACTAAGAACTATACAAATTTTCCCCTCTCCCTTTTTTCCCCCGCATACATTTGTTTTTAATTCAATCAACAATTATCGAATTATGGTACATATGAATTTATCTATTGATTTTTATGTTTCTGTCGTCCTCTCAAGTATATCTTTATAATTTATGCATACATTGATAGTAGAGTAATTTCTACACAAAAAGTTCTACACACAGAAACACACACACTCACACACACAGCAACACCACCAACAAATAAGAAAACCAGACAACCATTCACATAACACAAGACAGCCAGGTACATATGTCACATTGGTGTATACTTTCATTGTTATTTTGTACCATATTTTGCCTTGTCTGTTTAAAGTAAACACACTGAACGGTTTGGTATCATTTTATACTATATTTGTGCACTGTTATGTGTTTAAACAGACTAAAGTCAGTTTGTTTATTTTAAATTTCAATACAGTGAGCAAATGCCCTGAGACTATCTGCCATCCGAGTCCATTGGAGCATTTTTGCTGTCTCATGTATCGCATGATAGAGGTGTGTGTAAAGAAGCAAATCATGTAATTGATTTGCTAATTTCATCCATTTATATTCATCCGTTCTAAACAAGTATTTTACTTAGTAAATATTGATGAGGTTTTACCCTTTTTCATTCCTTCAGCTTGTCCATCAGCTTCTTGTAGGCAGCTGGTGGACGGAGTAAGAGAGTGAATTTGTTCAGTTCACAGTTCTTGGATTGATGTTCAGTGAGTGTTGTGTTCTTTGTTGTCCTGTCAAAAATGGAGTGCAGTTGACCTTTTTAATGTTGTATTCTTTCTTCTGTGGGTTGGTGATTGTATATTTCATGTGTATATAAATGTGTGTGCTATTTTATACAATGTGTATAGGAGATCCGTTGTGACGCAAACTTTTTTCTTTTCATATCACTGAATGTTTTACATATTCACCAGCTCCCATGTTTAGTTGGGTAGAGCTTATAGTCATGCTCATTTCGTGCTTGGTTCTTATATTTGAGTTTGTAACCTTCTCTTGCCATATTAATGTTAATTTTTGTGCTGATTTTACATGTGATGTTATAATATTTTTTACAGCAGTACACGTCGCGTCGTAGCTTGCTTATTACTAACCTGGATTTGATGTTGTTTTGCATTAACATGTGTGTTGAAAATTTTGATTGTGTTCAGTTATTTACTTTACTTGAGATTTGTTAAATTCAGTCTGCTTGAGATTTGTTAACTTCACTTCAGTAATTTACTTTACTTGAGATTTGTTAACTTCACTTCAGTAATTTCAGATTTGTTATCTTCAGTCTGCTTGAGATTTGTTAACTTCACTTTGTTTTTCATGCTGTGTTCAACTTTGATATTGTAAGGATTGTCAGTATTCTGCTACATTGCTCAAAAGCTATGATTCTTTGGAGCGGCTTTAAAGAACGTTCAGTCTTTATTATGAAACAGATCTGAAGGTGTTAGCCTTTCATTCCAGCACCCTATCCACGTGCTTTCTGCATGAAGAAGGTGGAGCAGGTGGATGGGGTGCAGGAGTGGAAAGGTTAAGGAGTATGAACTGAAGAAGTGAACACATCCCGCCAATAATAAAAACAGTGTTGATAACATCAACCGTGTAACAATGATGTTATGTGAATTTATATGCAAGTTGTCACTTTTGGATTAGAACAAAAACATTTTAAGTATGAAAGTACAATTTGTAGTCCAAGTGCTGAAAAGATCAAACGTAAAGACATTCTCTTCAGTGTGCGTGTGGATGTTTTTTTAAAGAACTGTCATTTTACCCCCTTCAAATTCTGAAGCCTAGAAGAAGGCTATAGAATAGTCAAGGTGTGAAGTAGATCTTGACGGTGCACAGCTTTTCTCTTCTTGGGGCCTTCCAGCTTGCTGCTGACGGTTAACTCTGTCTCCAGCAGGTGCAATAGTCAAGTGGATAAAACGCTGTAACAAGTGGACGAGACGTTGTACTTCCAATCGCACAGGTTCGATCCTGCCTACAGGGTACCTTCTGCCCGGGTGTGTAAAAGGTGGAGATTTTTATTATCTCTTAGGTCAACATGTGTGCTGACCTGCTAGTGTCTAAATCCCTTCCATGTGTATGCAGGACATCAACTATGCACTATAGAGATCCTTTTAACATGATATCAGTGGCACCCTGTTTTCTGTCACTCTCTTTGTTTCTTTCTTCCTCCTTTGCTTTCTGTCATTTCTTCTTATCATTTTCTGCCTTGCTGGTCAATTCACCTGTAGATGTTTGATAAAGTCTTACTTATTTTCTCTTAGGATTGATAATTGGGTACATGTGTAAAGTGCATTTTTGGCTCTAGGGATATGAGAGATGCGGAAGCAATTTAAGGCAATTTAGGCCTATTTTTGTATATGTTTTAGTGTCTTTAGTTATGTTTATATTTTTATTCAAATGTATTTTTTAAATCCCCTGTGCGATAAATTGGATGGAATGGTCAATGTCAGGGGCATCTCTTGAAGATTATGTGCGCAAATGCTTTGATCTGTGTACTAATTTTCTTTTCCTTTTTATCCTGTTGAAGTATTGCGTATGTTTTGAACTGGTTATTGCCCTGATATGGCTCTACGCAGTTGGCTGGGCTTTAAACAACAGTAACAGTAAATATCAGTGTCGAGTTACGTACATGAACATGAAAACACCCAACCTGCAAGCCCACTGAAGACGGAGTATGCAGACTTTGTAGCAAATTAATGCCTGCTAATTGTGGGCAAAATAACATGCATACACTCGTTCTGAGAAAATAAGAATGCTAAAAACAAACACAAACAAACAAACAATGGAAAACAACCTCGCCCTCCCAGCAGCATCCATGATAATAAAGTGGATAGATGAATCATAAACAAGAACACAGGTGATTAACCTCTTGACTCCCACATCCTATCCACCGACTGCAAAAACTTAACCCTCTGATTCCCTCACCCTATCCACCAGCTTCCACAATGCAGGATGCTGGTGGACAGGGTGCGGGAGTCAAAGGGTTAGGCTGGGAATGATGGCCGATGGGTCGCAGATAAGACAAGTTCTACTATGTGACAGCTGATGAGAAAGTCGACGACGGCAGATTATTCTCTGATGGGCCCTCACAGTTTTAGATTACTTGTATCAACAGTATCAATTCAGTCTCAGTAGATACGTTTTCGTGCAGCTTTTTTATTTTTGTTTTTTGGGTTAATTTGACTGGTAGAAAGTGAGATTTATGAACAAAGTATTTAATGCTATGATTATTGGACGTAGAGGGAATAAGTCCTGTGATACTCACATATTACGTACGATATTATATCGTGTTTATATCAAAATAAAACAATCATTCAGATTTGTTTCTGTAAATGGGAAACCATTGTAATACGTTCCATGGTATTATTCTTAATGTCACATTGGGAGTATATCTGTCTGTCTGTCAGTCGGTCTCTCTTTATGCCAGTCTGTTTTTCTCACTTCTCTGTCTCTCTCAGTCGTTCTGTGTGTCTGTCTCTGTAAGATACATACAGGAAAATATGCTATCTGTATTCCCAAACAGTTGGTTTTACAAAGAGTTTTTGGGTCTGTAAGTTGACAGCTACTATTTTTCAGTATGCAAAAGAAGAGATTATTTTTTCCCGATGGGAACAGTTATTCATAGACGATCTTTGACATGTGTTGAATTTCAAGAAAATATAACTCTGAAAATATCCTTCTTGTGTTGTTTTTCTGTTGGTTTTGTGATTTTGATTGACTGGGTAACTTACATGTGTGAGGAAAAGTGGTGGTGGTGGTGTAGGTGTGTGTGTGTATGTGTGTGTGTGTGTGTGTGTGTGTGTTGAAAGGCAGATGCTTTGTTATGCATGTCGAACAGTAGTATTTGTTCAAGTGTTGTGTGTGTGTGTGTGTTGTGTGTGTGTGTGTGTATGTGTGTGTGTGTGTGTGTGTGAAAGGCAGATGCTTTATTATGCATGTCGAACAGTAATTTGTCAAGTGTGTGTGTGTGTGTGTGTGTGTGTGTGTGTGTGTGCTGTACATTTTGATCATTGAAACAGGGTACGGTTACAGATATTGGCTTGCACACACACACACACACACACACACACACACTCACACTCAAACTCTCACACACACACACACTCAAACTCACACACACTCACCACACACACACACACACACACACACACACACACACACTCACACTCACACACACACATGTACACAGAGGATGCTGAGTTAGGGAACACACAGCCTGTGAGGCATGTGACCCTTGACTCAAGTTGTCATCCTCTCTATCTATTACACCCAAACACCCCCACCCACCCACGTGCGCGAACGCATACAAATAATCGCGCGCACACACACATGCACACACACACACACATACACACACACACAGAGCATGCTGAATTAGGGTACACTCAGCCTGTTAGGCGTGTGACCTTTGACTCAACTTGTCATCCTCTCTATTCCACCCACACAAACACACTCACACACATACACACGCGCGCACACACATAACACACACACTGGATGCTGAGCTGGGGTTCACTCAGCCTCTTGGCATGTGACCCTTGACCCAAGTTGCCATCCTCTTTCCAAGCAAATGGTCATGAGCATGAGGCTGTTGAACTACCTGGAGACTCTCCGCCATGGCCATTGATTTCTTTAAGGAAGTTCGTCTGCCCAGTGATGCCATGTTAACATCACCTCCCGATGCCATTTAGCCCACCAGCTGAGGCGGTGTACCGGGATGTGGCTCTTGGAGTCAGCTGTGAGAGATTTTGGAGACAGAAGAGGACTAGTGTTTCCATCCATGCTACAAGTAGGGTGAAGGTGCCAGAGAACAAAGATACTATCTCTACCCAGAGCCCCCTACACCTCTTTCCAGCATCGATTTTTGTCAAGTGTAAGATCACAAACAAACAAACACTAGATACAAAATTAGGAGAAAAAGACAAACTGGACGGAGCAGCAGGGAAGTTTCAGTCTTTTTCTCCTAATTTTTGTATCTGTTGTTTGTTTGTTTATGATCTTACGCTTGACAAAGGCCAGTTGGCCGAACATTTGCTTCTGTCTTGTCTGATATTATAAAATATGCGATCTTATTCTTTTTTTTTTTTCGTCTTTTTTTTCTGGTTCCTGTTTGTTTGAATGCGGGCAGTCACACTTGTTTTGGATTTCTTTCCAGCACCATCAAGCAACACGATGTTGACCATTACCTTTTTGCAGACGACACTTATCTTCAACAAGCATGGAAACCATCAGACATCAACATACTCAGACATTTCAAAAATGTACCACGGACATCTCTCGTCATCTTTCTTCAAAAGTTGACGAAAATGAAATAAACGCGGCAGAAATGTGGTTCTGCAGGCGTCTTCTCAGAGTAAAATGGACAGACAAAAGAACAAATGAAAGCGTGCAAAAGGAATTAGTTTTCTAACGTAAAATGCTCCCAGAAATTAACAAAAGAAAATCGAAGTATATCGGGCACATGAACAGAAACACAAGAACCGATTTGATGACATCAGTCCTGCAGGGGAGAGTCGAGGCAAGTAGAAAACAAGGAAGGCCATTTGGTCCCTTTTTATCCACTGGACGAGGCGGCAGGGAAGTTTTTAGTCCTGTTTTTATTATCCGTTGTTTGGTGTTTGTGGTCTGTTTGTGACGTGCGTTCGCGCTTGACAAAGGCCGGTTGGCCGAAAATTTGCGCTTTTTTTGTCTTGTTTTGTTAAATACGCGCTTACATTGGTTTTCTTGTTCTTCTGGTTCCTGTTTGCTTGGGCGCGGGCAGTCGCACTTGTTTTGGATCAAGGAAGGCCAGCAAAATCCTTCATGGACAACATCGCTGACGTCTGCAAACTGGGGCTCCATGACATCATACATAGGAACAGAGACCGTGTCACCTGGCGAT
>CM060305.1:140362791-140372791 GCA_030674185.1 Monoplex corrugatus
TGGGAGTCAAAGGGTTAAACACAGAGTAACCACAATAAAAAATAGGCCGGGAAGCAACCATCAGTAAACAAGTCAAAACATTGATCGTTTGTCTTGGTGTGAGAGGCCTTCATATGCACTGTCAAACACACTACCCCGTCCCTATATCTTTTATTATCCTGACACAGTGATAGGCAGACCACAGTCAGCAGGTTCAGCATCACCTGAAAAGAAACCAGCATTTGTTCCATGCATTGTCTTCACTAATGAGTTGGTGTGCACCAGCAGTATAACGATGATCGATCCCGCACGTAGCATCAGTGGTCTGCCAACGGTTGTACGACTCATGAGCAGAATTCTTGGGGAAATCCAGACGTTATGATCTGGTGTGTCAAGCTTGTGGAGCGGTGTGTTTCACAAACGCTGATCCTGAAAACGGGAATGGGATTACAGCCACTGAATGAAACATGCTTGTCATATTGGCAGATGTGATGCGTCTAGTGTGTCGGCTTCAGCCTGCACCGCTGGCTAGCACTGCTGTGCGAAAAGAAGAGCAGAAGGCGTAAGTCTCTTCCTGTCAGTACATAGCCTCTCCATCAGCAAGCCCTACGCTGTGCCTCCTCGTGGCGACAGGCGGTAACTGAGCACATCACGGACTCAGGCTGAATCTCGTAGGACTCGGAGGAGGTCTGGCCCCCAGACGTGAGGCATGCAGGCCCACCGGCGTGTGGATACGCCCTGGTGCCCACGAACCAGACCCCCAAGCTATGGGTGAATAGCTTTCACTGCCTTGTGGACATCTCGGGAGAGAGTAAGGCTAGCGGAGAGACCGTACACAAACCGATGGAAGGCAACGGGGAACCACCATCGTAATTTTTCCCAGGTTATCATGGACAGAAACAAAAAGATCATAGACAACGACGTAAATAGGTGCTCCGTTGGAGCAGCTTCGTCCGGTGGGGACCGTCATGCGGCACAGGTGACACCAGACTGTCAGCAAGTTACTGCGAACCCTAAACTCAGATTTAAAAACATCAAAGTTGCAACGTGGAATATAAGAACATTGTTACAAAAGGGAAAATTAGAAAATATCAAGACAGAGATGGAAAGACTTAACATTGGTATTTTAGGACTAAGGGAAGTGAGACGGAAGGGGGCAGGCATGATAACATCAGGAGAATACACAATGAT
Source organism: Monoplex corrugatus (assembly GCA_030674185.1). Classification (NCBI taxonomy): domain Eukaryota; kingdom Metazoa; phylum Mollusca; class Gastropoda; order Littorinimorpha; family Ranellidae; genus Monoplex; species Monoplex corrugatus. Next base: position 140,363,962 of record CM060305.1, read on the forward strand.
ATACTCTGGTGGTAACTCACATGAAAGAGGAGTAGGCATCATGATGGACAAAGACAAATCAAAAGCAGTTAAGGGATACTGGGTTGTGTCCGACAGAGTTTTGATGGTCAAATTGGGAGGCAAACCAATTGATATCAACATCATTCAGGTGTATGCACCAACATCCGCAAGTACTCAGGAAGACATTGACAACTTCTACGAAGTATTAGAGATGGCCAAAGTCCAATGTAAATCACAAGAAGTTACTGTAATAATGGGAGATTTTAATGCTAAAGTGGGACAGGATAGGGTGGAGGATATAGTTGGACCTCATGGCCTTGGTACGCAAAATGAAAGGGGTGAGAAACTTGTAGAATGGGCACAGATGAATGAGTTTATAGTAGGAAACACCTGGTTTGAGCAGCCTAATAGAAGAAAATGGACTTGGATGAGTCCAGGAGATAATACCAAAAATCAGATTGACTACATCCTGATCAACAAAAGATTTAGAAATTCTTTACTGTCAACAAAACCACTACCAGGCGCAGACTGCAACAGTGACCACAATCCTGTAGTGGGAAGATTTAGACTGAAATTGAGGAAAAGGAAACAGACCAAAAACAACATCAAATTAAACCTTGGACTCTTAAAGACAGATGAAGTGATACGTAAAAAATTTAATGTACATGTTCAAAGTAAATTCAGTGCTCTGGAAGACGCTGGTGACAGCGAGGAACAATGGACAAAGTTGAGGAATTCGATAAATGAAGCTTATGAAGAAATCCCTAAAGCAGATAGAAAAGCAAAACAGAACTGGATGACTAATGAAATTTTAGGCTTGATGGAGGAACGGAGGAAGGCAAAGAGAAATGAGGAGATCTACAGGAAGATAAACAAGGAGATCAGGAATAGGTGCAATGAAGGTAAGGAAGCTTGGCTGAAATCAAAGTGCAAAGAAATGGAAGACCGACACAAAACGGATCCTCAGGGTATGTACAGACGAATTGAAGAAATTGTCCACAGAAAAAATACACGCACATCAACTGGTTGCTTGAAATCGAAAGAAGCAGGCTTATCATGGAAAAAGAAAAATATTAGACAGATGGGGAGAGTACATTAAAGACCTTTTTGAGGATGACAGAAACGAAGAACACATTATAAAAAAGAACTTTGAAGGACCACCCATAATGAAAGATGAAGTTAGAGCGGCACTGAAAAAGATGAAACCGGGAAAAGCCCCAGGACCAGACAACATTACTACAGAGATGATTGAAGCCCTGGAGGAATTTGGCATAGAAAAAATAACAATCCTCTAAATTAAATTTATGACACTGGAAAAATCCCCAAAGATATGTCAAAATCAATTTTCATTGCACTTCCAAAGAAGACAGAGGCTATAGAATGCGAACTCCATCGCACAATCAGTTTGATGAGCCATGTAACAAAACTCCTGTTAAGAATAGTCATGATGAGGACAAGGAATAAAATCAAAAGAGAAATAGCAGAAGAACAGTGTGGATTTGTGGAAGGGGAAGGAACTATTAATGCCATATACATCCTAAGAACTATCATAGAGAGGTCAAATGAGATGAATAAGGATTTGTATTTATGCTTTGTTGACTACACCAAGGCTTTCGATCGGGTAAGACATGATGAATTGATCAACCAACTGGAGAGACTCAATGTTGATGGAAAAGATCTACGAATAATCAGAAATATGTACTGGGAACAAACAGCTGCAATGAGAATAGAAAACAATGTAAGCTCTTTCCAAAATATCAAAAGAGGAGTCAGACAGGATTGTGTTTTGTCACCAGATCTGTTTTCACTTTACAGCGAAAACATCATGAGAAACCTAGAAGAAGACCCTGTATACTAGAAATAGAAAGCAAAGGTAAGGGGCTGGAACTGAACAGCAGGAAGACTGAAGTCATGGTGATCAGTAAAAAACATGAAATCCCCTCATGCAAAATAACAGCAAATGGCACAACCTTGACACAGGTTGATAAATTCAAATACCTGGGAACGATCATTTCATCAGACGGCAGATGCACATCAGAAATAGCCGGCAGAATCGGCCAAGCCAAAACAGCATTCAAGAAGATGACAAGCATTCTTACCAACAAATGCCTATCAATTAACATCAGGAAGAGAGTTCTTGAATGTTATATAGAACCAATACTGTTGTACGCATGCGAGGCGTGGACAGTCAACAAACAAAGCCAGAACAAGATTGAGGCAGCCGAGATTGGTTTCTCAGAAGAATGTTGAGGGTTCCATGGACAGCAAAGAAAACAAAGGAGACAGTCTTGATGGAGGCAGACACAAGTAGATCACTCATAAGGAAGACTAGGAAAAGACAGGCAACATTTATAGGCCATTTTATGAGGAATGGGGATTTGGAGCACCTGGTCACAACGGGAAAGCTGGAGGGAAAGAGAGCACCGGGTAGACCCAGGGAGAAAATGCTGGACAGACTTGCAGAGTGGCTGGGGACGGGGAGGGTGGGGGATATGCTGGGGGTAACGAGAGATAGAGACAGATGGAAGTCCATGATCGCCAACGCCCTGCGGCAGGGCATCTGATTGATGATGATGAATGAAACATGATTCTGAAAGAGGGACGGGGGTGACAACCACTGAATGAAGCATATCCTGATCAACCTCAATTTCTGTACGATTCAACCTCAAGTCTAGCAGCACGTCAACTATGCCTTTCAATAGGAAAACACCAACTACACACTGCCAGAACCACCCAGGCTTCTTATGCAGTAACGTATTTCCCACACGTTGTGGTTATACTCATCATCATCATCATCAAGTGCCCTGCCACATGGCGTTGGCGATCATGGCCCTCCATATGCATCTATCCCTTGTTGCAGCAAGCACATCTTCCACCTTCTCTGTCCTCAGCCACTCTGCAAGTCCTTCAATACTTTTACCCTGGGTCTACCTGGTCTTTCCCTCCAGCTTTCCTGTTGTAACCAGGTGATCAAATTACCCTTTCCTCATAAAAACGGCCTATAAATGTTGCCTATCTTTTCCTAATCTTCCTTATGAATGATCTTCTTGTGTCTGACTCCATCAAGACTGTCTCTTTTATTTTCTTTGCTATCCATGGAACTCTCAACATTCTTCTTAGAAACCACGTGTTGGCTGCCTCAATCTTGTTCTGGCTTTGCTTGTTGACTGTCCACGCCTCACAACCGTGTAACATTATTGGGTCTGTATAACATACTCTGCATACCACTAAACCCAAGCTCATTGTGACACAGTCCCAGTTTCATAAAGTCCTTCCGAACATTCCGCACCAAGTCGCCAGATTGCCGTGCTTGGGGACTAATGTACTAAAGCTCCAATTTTGCATTCCAGACCAAAGGATGTGTGTACTTAGACACCATCTAGTGACAATAACTGCTTTGTCGTGGAGCCAAGCTGAGTAGACATAAGCGCTTCCATCATTATGCATATTCGTGTTCAATAACAAAGGGCACCAAACCAGATTCGGCATCCATTAGCTAAACCAGTTGTAGACAGGCTTTCTGTTCGTCCCAACACAGGACAGCGACTAACGATCAACCGTTTTACATTATACTGCTGCAGATGGAAAACCACTGTTGCGCTGGGTCTAGGGATGTCATGCACACCATTAGCAGTACAGTGCATTATGCGAGCGATTTTTAAGACGTAGCGTAGAACCACAAGAAATTTGATGGCATCTTATATTTTTCAGTCTTCATTACTTACTAACTGCCCATCATGTTATAGACATGTAAGACAGCAACGAAGATTATCCACTTCTGCCTGCACTGGGCCAGCCTCTGTATAGTGTCGCAAGTAGGTCTGTTTTAAGGTTTTCTTTTACTGTTCGTTGCTCAATGTTCTTGGGTCTTCCTGCCTTGCATCCGTCTCCCTTCTGATGTCCAGTGAAGGGCAGTCCGTTGATGTCACCCTGCTTTCTTCAGTCCATCTTAATCGCCTTTTCGTATGATTGTGAATGTTGTCATGTTTTGTTTCTTTTGCCCTGGCGGTGACATAGATTTAGTTCCTCAGATGATGGCTGGTGGGAGCAGTTTTTTGGCAGTATCCATACTAAGGAGAGATGCACTCGTTCTGGCTCCTCCAAAAAGCGCTCGTCATTGACGATTGCAGACGGGTGATCAGAGGCGAGTTCCTGAAGCACAGAACAGACATTATTCCATACAACCCAAAACTATTCTGTTTTAGATAATTACTGTATCAAAAGAAAATGATTTACAGGGATTGCATTTTCAAGAAGAGTAGTGAACATACTTGCATGCCCTCAGGCTCAAAAGTGGGAAAGTAGGGATGTCTGTCTTGGAATGGTCATAATAAGGACAAAGAAACAGTCATACAAACAAACAGAAAAACAGGTAAACGAACAAGACCTTTTATTAGATAGAATCAACTTTCTAGTCTGCAACAATACATACAAAACAGAAACATTTAATTAAGGCAGACATTGCTGAAAAATGGAGGGGGGGGGGATGGAGGGAAAGAAAGTTCCTAAGTGACGCTTCTAGCCTGTTCTGCCAGATTTTTAGGTCCTCCACAAGAAAGATCCCCTCAGCTACTAAAGCAGGCGATAATCCATTGAAACTTGATTTCCCCATCAAAAACAGTTTTTTGTGAAGAAAGTTTAACATCGGTTTCTTTCCCGTTTGTTCTGCTTACAATATGTATGAGTGAACAATCCAAAATAATAATAATAATAATAATAATGGGTACTTTTTGAGCACACTATCCAGACAAACTGCTCAAGGTGCTTCACAAATCGATGCTAGATCTATACACAATTGTAGCACATTACGTGGACATAGACATGGCATTGTAGACAAAAAGAAACATGACATGAGCAATAACATACAAAATAGTATTGCATTACAAAATCGACACAAACACTCTAGTCATTAGACAACAGAGGGTAGCAAACCGATACAAAATACCGTGTTTAACATGCGCACATACGTCAGCATCCTATACACACAAGCACATAAAATACATTCCCACTTACTTACACACATTCTAAGTACGGTCACTAACAGACTAAGCAATGTCCAAGTTTTCCACTCACACAATATACACGCACGTGCACACAGCTACATTTATCCCCCCTCCTCCCCCCCACATACACACTGACATGCATGCACACACTCGCTTATGCACATGTGATAGTGACTCACAGACATGTCTTCTGTTAAGTCGTATCCGAGCTCTTCGAGAAGAGATGTGACTTTAGACCAGATTTGAAAGAGACGAGGGAGTCAGAGTGACGAAGGCTGCCAGGGAGTTTGTTCCATATTTTGGGACCTTGGAAAGAGAAGGACCTTTCACCATAAGTCTTAGTTTTTGCAGATGGTATCGTGAGAAGTCGAGTGTCAGAAGAGGAACGCAGTTGGCGGGATGGAGTATACACTGGGAGTAGTTCAGAAAGATATTCTGGGCCAGAACCACAAACAGCAGAAAAGGTCAAAGTAGATACTTTGTACGATATACGATCAGGTACAGGAAGCCAATGGAGAAAGCGAAGAAGAGGAGTGATATGTTCAGATCTAGAAGCTTTACAGACGAGCCTAGCAGCATTGTTTTGGATTCGCTGGAGTCGGTCTAACAAATATTTTGGAATCCCTGCCAGGAGTGAATTACAGTAGTCTATCCTAGACAGAACAAAAGCATATACAAGTGTTTTCGTTGCCTCACTGGAGAGGTACTGACGAATTGAACTAATCCTGCGCAGTTCCAAATAGGCAGCCTTACAGACATTAGAGATATGTTGTTGGAAGCAAAGAGACTGGTCAAGGGTCACACCGAGACTTCGAACTGCTGAAGAGAAAGGAACAGGGATGTCATTGATCAGCATAGAATCAGGAAGATCAGAGTGTTGAAGTTTTTTCGGATAGACTAACATGAGCTCGGTCTTGTCGTCATTTAGTTGAAGCTTATTAAGAGTCATCCAGGTCTTTAGGTCTGCAATGCACTCCTGCGTCCGTACCATCAACGAGTCAATTTCAGCAATGGAGGCTGACTGATGAAGTTGAGTGTCATCGGCAAAGCTTTCGTGCAACATGGCGTGACCATTGATGACATCGGACACAGGAGAGGCATACAGCACAAAGAGGACTGGGCCTAGCACAGAACCCTGCGGTACACCGTACTTCAGGGGTGACAAGTCAGAATAAACACCATTCACACAAACTCTCAATGTACGGTCAGTCAGATAAGAAGCGATCCATGCAAGTGCAGTGCCACGAATACCAAAAGAAATTTCAAGTCTGCTCAAGAGGGAAGATAATGGTCATTGTATAGTTGGTTCGTATTTATGTATTGAGTTTTTCGTTCTTGTAAGGTGAGATAGAAGAAGAATTCAGTGGAAGAGAATATATCTCCGTGCATGGTATAATCTTTGAACTCGCCAAGTTAGTTGTATGTTCAAGGGGGGTGCACTGAATGTTCAGCTAAGCGGAGCGAGAAGAATGCTCTTGTACATCAGTATCGTCGCAAGCGAAAGTTTTTATTTATTTATTTATTATTTTACTTGGCAAAAAAACAAAACAACAACAAAACCCTCTTAGCACTTTATAACCATACACGTCAAGAGTGGCAGTGACAGGTATTGATGGAGGCTGCCAAGAGGGATAGAAGGTTGAATGTTTTATGTGGGTGAACCAGCGACAAATGGCATTTTATAGCCTTTCATTCTGTATGGACGGTAAACAGCTCAAGGGCTGGCCAAAGAGTGCACTATCTGATTTCTATAAAGATTTAGTTATTAATTAACTGATTTATCAGTTAATTAACCTATTTGTCTATTTAATTATTTGTTTATCTATCCAACTATTGGTGCTGTTGATTTGTTTGGTTTTTACTGTATTTTCCGTCGTTCACATGTGTCTTCGATCATGAAGTATTATTTAGGATAAGCTACTGCACATGCTGGCACATAGTCATGCACTTGAGAAAAAAAAAGATATTCACGGCTATGGGAGTGCGCACACACACACCATCCTAATGCAGACACACGTCATGTGAATGACCAACGCTAGGACGTCATGTGAATGACTACCTGAATTGCACACACACACAGACACACACACACGCAGACACAGACACACACACGCACACACACACATACACACACACACACACACACACACACACAACACAACCACCCACCCCAACACACACGCGCGCGCACACACACATACACCCCCCCCACCCCCCCACCCCACCCCAACACACACACAAACCTCTACTTTTAGTAACTGCAAAAGCCACACTTAACAAGAGCGTGGACTTAAATCTTAAGAAACAAAACAAAACAAAAATGTCGTAAATTAGACCTGAAGCCTCTCCAGTGAATGATCCTATCTGGGTGTGTCCCTCGCTTGAAAGGGATTTTCAAAGAAACCGGATGATCATGAATCCACAGTACAGAGCCCTTTATGTCCTGTTTCTCGAACACCTTAGAAAGCCTGCTGTCGTTTTAGTTCTATGCATTCTGCTCTCTGTCAGTCGTTACCAGGATTATACGCTTCAGCGGGTGGGTCGACCCATAGATTATTGTTTCATTTCTACACGGAGTGATACCTCTCCCTTGTAGGGTTGGCACTCCTCTTCAGGCTTGTTTACAGAATCTGTATTTTGTACCGCGCACACACACACACACACACACACACACACACACACACACACACACACACACACACACACACACACACACACACACACACACACACAATTATTCAATTATTCTAGATGTTTATTAATTTTGTTTATTAGATTATTTGTTTAAATCTTTAATTGTGATAACATTATTTGTTAGCTTTACCTTCCCCTCCTCAAAAATAATTGTTTTCTAGATTTTTTTTTTTACGATCAAAATTGACAATTTTCAAATACCCTCTTCACTCCTCCTCATGTGAATGACTACCTGAATTGCACACACACACAGACACACACACAGACACACACACACGCAGACACAGACACACACACGCACACACACACATACACACACACACACACACAACACCCCCCCCCTTTTTTTGTTTGTTTTGTTTTTTGTTTTGTTTGTTTGTCTAAAATTACTTTAGTGAATAGACATGAAATCGAAGACTACACACACACACACACACACACACACACACACACACACACACACACACACACACACACACACCACACACACCACACGCACGCACGCACACACACACACACACACACACACGCACTCATATACCCACACATTATCTATCTACCTATCTATCGAACTATCTATCGGTCTGAGTGTCTGTCTGTCTGTCTGTCTGTTTGTCTGGCTATCTATCTATCTACCTACGTATACATATCTATGTACCTATGTATTATGTATATATGTATGTATGTATGTATGTATGTATGTATCCATCTATCTATCTATCTATCTATCTATCTATCTGTCTGTCTGTCCATCTAATCTGTGTATCTATTTGTCTATATATCTATAGAGATGCATATCGTGCATACATCTACAACAATAATGTATACATGTATCTGTATATGCATATGTATATATGTAATGTAATAAGACACAAAACACAGATATAGATATAGATATTGATATTGATATAGATATAGATATAGATATAAATATAGATATATACAGAGCGAAAGAAGGGGACAGAGAATGTGTGTGTGTGTGTTGTGTGTGTGTGTGTGTGTGTGTGTGTGTGGTGTGTGTGTGTGGATGTGTGTATTGCGTGTATATAAAATGTACGTCTGTGCACACACACACACAAAAAATCAAATAATAGCCGAACAAACAAAGAGAAGCATGAAACAATCAAACAGCT
>CM060305.1:140377791-140395291 GCA_030674185.1 Monoplex corrugatus
AGGCAGCCAGTTTGAAGAGCCGATAAAATCGTGAACGTGAGCCATGCCCGTATACAGAATAAGCTCTGCCTCTGAGAACCGATCGTTATAAGGAGGGCTGGTTACCATGATAATCCACACATACAGCCTACCACTGCTAAAGTGTGTCATTCTGGTTGTGCCAGACCATAGCTAGTCATTATAAACTGTATATATACAGCGGTGTAGTGTCTGACATTCCAGTCTGAATTGCACCTTATTATCTGGCATGCTATTAGCGTCAGCCCATCAAGTGGGGCAACGGAAGAGGGATACACGCATGATTTCAGATTAATGTAATGTGGAAGCGTCCCAGTTTTGAACTCCGTTGTTTATAGTTTTCCCTTTACAGACACAGATCAGTGATTTTAGGTGATGCACACGTAGACTGTACGTCTACAGGCCTACTGTTTAGTTCAAAATGAGGGGACTTGCATTGTTTTATTACGAACGTGAATCGACGCTCCACCCAAGCCGCCGTTGTTGAAACTTTACTGTTGCCCTCGCCAGCTGAACAGAACGGCCCCTGTGCTGTGACGGAGACGGAAGGTGAATGAGTTTCGTTTGTTTCTCGTCCCTCCAGTCTGCTTTCTGCTTGCCGTGGCGGGAGGCTGCCGCTGTTCGGTTTTTATGCTGTGTGTAGGTTGTTACGTGTGTTTACAGGCTGCCAACCCTGTGGCTTGACAACATGGACCGAACTTCCGACATGGATTTGAAGAGAACTTTGTACTAAGATTACGAGAATGGTCCCTGGGACAGTTCCCCACAGGGAGTGGTTTTGTTTAAATCGTCACCAATCCGAGCGCTTGTGTGAAACCGGAGTTAATCGACTTTTGTTTTGACTCTAACGGTTCAATGGTTGACACAGCGAAAGGGCCAGTTCGTGTTTGCCTAAGGAGAACTGTCATCGATTTTCGCACATGTTCCTGTGACAGCATCCTGCGGCAGTGGCTATTGGTGGACTTCAGTGTGGTTAATATTGTTGTTGTTGCCTTTGTTGGAGGGAAAGTGAGCCAAACTCGGAACACGCCGCACGCACGCACACACACAGGCCGCTTGTTGTGCCCTGACGTGTGATCGGTAGCCATGAGCAGGAACATGTGTGCACGCTGTGCGAAACCTGTGTATTTTGGTAAGATGCTCTTTCATTTTAAAAGCTTACTTCAGCTTGATTTTGTCATTGTTCAAAGCACGTATGTTACTTACAGTGACCCTGTTCATAAATCAAATGAACGATTGAGTGGAGTCAGTTGTTCAGGTTGGCTGGCTGCGTTGATAGACTTGTGGGCTCAATATCTGATGTCTTACGTTCGATCCCAGCCTGCAACATAAAATCTGGCCTGTTCGCTGCCCATTTTAATGCGCCATTTATTCTGATGGTGTCGGATTTGTGTTTGTAGAGCCGACAGGAATGACCGTCTCAATAAAGTGGACATATCTGATCCTAAAATGACACCACAAGAACTATAACAATAATATTAAGATCGGCAGTAAGAATGCCAGTTTTGATGCAGCGCACCCTTATTCCAACCCACATGTGAGTCCGACTTTTAACCAACTCGGTTACTGAGGCTTGCGGTTAGATAAATCCAGTGGATTTTGATTGATTTGATTCAATTTTACGTCGGCACCCACCTCAGGTGATATGGCCGAAGCGATAACTATCCCAGGGAAGTGGGGAAGGTGGACTTCTCTAATCCTATACCGACACCACCAGAACAACAATGGTGTTAAGATGGGACAGTGACAAGGCCAGTTTTAATGTAGCGCACCCCCGGGATTCGAACCCACAACCTTTAGCATGTGAATCCGACTCTCAAAAGAAACTGCGCTACTGGAGGCCCGCTCTAAATCCAGTGGGTTTTTGTTCTTGTTCGTGTTTAGTATAATCGTCCCAACGTGTTCACGATTAAGGACTGTCTTGAAGATGAATCGTGTCATATAATTGAAGAAGGAGAGCGATGTCTTGTAGTTTCCATGGCTAAGTTAGGAGGGGTTCAAAATGTTAGAAAGAGGATGAGTCTGGAAGTGGCTGGAAGTCTTTAGAGATATGGTCCAACTGCCGATGAGTGGGAAAGACTGGCTGCCAGAACTGGAGGTGCCTATCCCTGTCTTGATTTAAAAACTTAGTTGAAGCAACTGAAGAAGATTTGTTTGCCTTGTAAAGAGAGTTATTGGTGGCTGAAAATGGTTGCTTAAGATCAGGCAATCAAAACGACAATGCTGGAAGGAGATGAAATCCTTCATACAGGGACACCTAACTGTACTGAACGTGGTTGTCCATGTTGTTAATCCTTATTCTGAATATCAAATGAGCGATATGTGGAGGTTGGTTGGCGAAGAGAGTAGCTTTGGTTTGGCCTTTACAGTCTTGAATTGGCCAGTTATGTAGAGTTGCAACCAGTGGGTCTATCTATGGATGTGTATATATATTGTGGACAGACGGCTGGACATACATGGCTGTGTGTACATACATGAGTGGGCTTATTGGGTAACAGCACCAATGTTAAATAAAGCCTGAGCCAGTGCATCAGTTGATTGTCGTATAGGAAAAGAGAATTTTCCGATCGGCTACAACTGTTACAAAACCAAACAGACAAGTTCATGATAATAACCACCATTATGTTATATAATCCAGTCTGTTGACAATAGAAGCATTAACAATTGATTAGACTTCTAAGACAGGCGTACAAACACACACACACACTCACACACACACACATACACACACACACACACAGCACACACTCACTCACACACCACACACACACACACACACACACACACACACCACACACACACACACACACACACACACACACACACACAGCTAGAGAGAGAGAAGAGAGAGAGAGAGAGAGAGAGAGAGAGAGAGAGAGAGAGAAGAGAGAGCCACCATCGTTCATGTCAAGTATGAAAACATTACAGATACTTATTTTATGGGTCTTATTATTCATCGACATTCAGTTACAGAATGTGAACCTGTTTATTACAGATAGACAGACACAGACACACACACAGGCACACAGACACACACACACACACAGACACACACACAACACACACACACACACACACACACACACAAATGCGCGTGCGCGCGCTCGCTCGCAGATACACAAATACATAAACCCGTATACACACACGCACACACACACACACACACACACACACACACACACACACACACACACACACACCACACACACACACTACACAAACACACTCACACACTCTCACACACACACACCACACACACACACACACACACACACACACACACACACACACACACACACACACACACAATGTAAGCTTAATCTACACGGAAATGTAGCCTACACTTTTATGTCACGTGTACAAGAAAGCTTTCCGCTCATAGGTTTCCGGATGTTATAATTTCACTGTCTCCATTCTCATATTTCTGACAGTTCATTGTAATCAGTGATATCCAAAATCATCCGTGTATGCACTGGTAAAATAACAATGATAAAACAAAACAAAACATAAGAAAAAATTACAGTTTTTATTGGTACATGAGTCCTTGTCTGTCTTTCGATCGATCCAGAAATTTAGCTTTGATAGTTCAGTTTCAATTTCAGCTCAGTAGAATCAGTGCAGATGGAATTCATTACACGCGCGGAGACGTCATGACGATCTTAAACCCCGAAATACGGCCAGACTCGACTGTTTTAGACACTGGGGCGTAAAGATGATAGGCTGCTTTCATTCTGCTGCTCGCTCTCGCTCATGCAAAGTTCTGTTGACATTCTCTTCCATCACTCACGCCTCATGTTCTCTCTTTGTGTCTCTGTCTGTCTGTCTGTCTGTCTGTCTCTTCTCTCTCTCTCTCTCTCTCTCTCTCTCTCTCTTGTTGTCCGCAAATTTTCTGTGTTCTTATATAAAGCTATGAAATTTAGAGAAAATGCTGTGTCATAAGATGAGTTATTGACATGTATAATTCAAACCTTTTTGTGCATTATTTAGAAGGTATTGTATTGTTCACATACCCCTTCATAAGGAGCCAAGGCCTAATATGAATAAACTATCTGAAGTCTGAAGTCTGAAGTCTCTCTCTGTCTCCCCCCTGTCTCTCTGTCTGTCTGTCTCTCTCCCTCCCTCCCTGTCTCTGTCTGTCTGTCAGTCTGTCGTCTGTCTGTCTCTCTCTCTTTCTCTCTCTCTCTTTCCCCAGTCTCTATCTGTCTGTCTCTCTCTCATTTTCTGTCTGATAGGTTTTCATTTTATGTATGTTTAAGCGTTTCTGCAGAATCGTATACAGGTGCACGCGTATACATGTATGCATATAAAGACTCTCTCTCTCTGTCTCTCTGTGTCTCTCTCTGTCTGTCTCTGTCTGTCTGTCCCTCTCTGTGTCTCTGTCTCTTTTCTGTCTCTTCTGTCTGTCTGTCTGTCTGTCTCTCTCTCCAGCATATCGGTTGAGTATTAGCTGTAACACTTCTCTTCACAAGCCACCCGTGGCTTCAATCTAAGAGGCTATTGTCGTGGAAGCTAATCTTGCCATTCAGTCGGTCCTGTTTTTGAGAGAACATTGTGTCATACACGTTATTAATATCTCATATTGTGACTCACAATATTATCAATATTACACATTGTTCTCACATTATTAATAACACATATTATGTCTCGCATTATTATGTATATCACATACTGTGACTCACATTATTAATATTACATATTGTGTCTCACATTATTAATAACACATATTATGTCTCGCATTATTAGTATCACATATCTGTCACATACATCCTTGTGTCACTCACATTACTGATTTCACATACTATGTCACTGACATGATTGATATCACATATTGTGTCGTACACATTATTCATATCACATATTGTGTCGTACACATTATTCATATCATAAATCATATTGTACCATACACATTATGAATATCACATATTGTAGGACAAGTATTATTAATGTCACTTACCGTTCGTGAATCTAAAGTAACCACACGTATTGCACAACAGGTAGGTCGACCGTTACGGATGTTGCAGAACAGGTTGTCAGTTGTTTCTGATTAAATGTTGTGACCCAGGTAAGCTGATTCAGATGATAATTAGACTCTGTTGGCAACAGTTTCGTTATATTAAACCATCGTAATACAGTGTGTTTTCAGGTTAGCTTGTCATTGATTGTTAGACTGTTTAATTAAAGAATTGGGATTTATCAAGTAATTGTCATACAAATAACACAGACAATATTTAAAATAAACCAAGAGTGTCCATTGTGAATGTCTGTTCATCTTGTTTAGACTGACGTTAATTGCCAACAATTTTATTACACTTGTATTTAGTTATCAGCGCCAATTTATAAAAAAAAAAAAAAAAAAGAAAGAAAAAAAAAGAAAACAGCAAAAAACTCTTTGCTGCAAAAAATGAAAACAAAAATAAACACTGACAACGATTTGGATAGTCAAGCCATATTACAAAATCCTTCTTTCTGAAAAATCTAGTCACAACAGAACAAGGGGAGTAATTACGAGACAAGGTAGACTGATTTCTTTTAAATTGTGATCGCATAGACCTAGATTGTTTCCAGTATGAGTAGTCACAATAGTCACAGCAGTCACAGTCAAAAATGGTTTATTGTCTTTGAAAAATACTGGATTAAAATTGTTGGTAAAATCATTTTAGACGTGTGATCCAAAGTGATCTTTTTTTTTCAAATTTAATTCTATTTCAGCATTCGAGTCTTTTCGAATACGTGTATGTGCGATGTTTTTACCCACACTGTACAGGCGACAGTCACTGCACTATCCGCATACTCTGTCTTCGGTGACTAAGCATGCTGGGTGTTTTCATGTTTACTTAAGCCGCCTGATACTGACATGACCTACAGGATCATCAGCGTGCATTTTTGTTGTTCTGCCTACACGAAGGGAGTTTAGACAGTAACAAATCTACGCTTAATTCGACCTGCGAGATGGAACATATCCACTCTGTACCCACCGTGTGGGAGGTACCCTGGCAGGATTGAACCCAGACCTTACCCATTTGACTGTCGAGCCTGTCCGTCGAGAGGAACTCTTGGGCTCCCGCACCCTATCCGCCACCTGTAAAAACTTAACCCTTTGACTCCTCACTCTATCCACCGGTAAGGTGATGGATAGGGTGAGGGAGTCAAAGGGTTAAACTTTTGCTTTGTTAGCATGGTTGATATGAAGAAGGTTAGGAAAAGACAAGCAATATTTATAGGACATTTTATGAGGCTTTATGAGGCAAGGGAAATTAGGGCACCTAGTCACATCAGGAAAGCTGGAGGGAAAAAGAACACCAAGTAGACCCAGGGAGAAATATTAGACGGACTTAAGGAGTGGCTGAGGAAAGAGATGGTGGGAGATGTACTTGCAACTACAAGGGATAGATTCGGATGGAGGGCCATGATCGCCAACGCCATGCGGCAGGGCACATGATGATGAGCATGGTTGACAATACAGGATGGTGGTGGACAGGGTACGGGAGTCAAAGGACTGAAAAAAAAGCCCTTGACAAACAATCCAGGTGAGCTTACCTCTGCTTAATTTAATTGAGTCGCGCGCAAGTAAGATCACTTGCATAACTACCGTCTGTCATCCATTGGCGGGACAAGTCGGGAGGGGCATTTAGGACAACAGTGACCATACACATGGAAAGATAAATCGTTTTTACTATGAATATTCATATTCATATTCATAGTCATAGTCGTAGTCATAGTCATCAGAAATAACCAGCAGAATCGGTCCAAGCCAAAACAGCATTCAAGAAGATGAAAAGCATTCTTACCAACAAATGCCTAACAATTAACATCAGGAAGAGAGTTCTTGAATGTTATGTAGAACCAATACTGTTGTACGGCTGCGAGGCGTGGACAGTCAACAAGTAAAGCCAGAACAAGATTGAGGCAGCCGAGATGTGGTTTCTAAGAAGAGTGTTGAGAGTTCCATGGACAGCAAAGAAAACAAACGAGACAGTCTTGATGGAGGCAGACACAAGTAGATCATTCATAAGGAAGATTAGGAAAAAGAACAAGGCCATTTTATGAGGAAAGGGGAATTGGAGCACATGGTCACGGCGGGAAAGCTGGAGGGAAAGAGAACACCGGGTAGACCCAGGGAGAAGATACTAGACGGACTTGCAAAGTGGCTGGGGACAGAGAGGGTGGAAGAGATGCTTGAGGCAACAAGTGATAGAGACAGATGGAAGTCCATAATCGCCAACGCCATACGGCAAGGCACCTGATGATGATGATGATGATGATGATTCATAGTCATAGACATATTCATTTTCATATTCGTTTCTTTTGTCACAGTGGATTTACCATGCGAAACTCGGTCTACTCTCCTCTTTGAGAGTGCGTCGCCGCAGTGCAGCGCCACCCAGTTTTTTTCGATCAAAACTTTAGAAAGGCAAGAAGGCTGTTTATATGCAGTTGCGTTTACTTTACAGATAATGCTTGTTTTAGTAAAATGAAACACCGACACGTAATACCTTATCTCTGTCTCTGTCTGTCTGTGTCTTTCTGTCTCTGTCTGTCTGTCTGTCTCACACACACACACAAAAACACACACACACACACACAACACACACGCGCCGCACACACCACACACACACACACACACACATCACATACATACATACATACATACATACACATACATCATACACAAAGACACACATGCACAGTCATACACATGCACAATGCAAAATACACACATTAGGGGCTCACGCAAACACACACACATGCACACATGCACGCACGCGCACACACACACAGACACACACACAGACACAGACACACACACACACACCACACACACAACACACACACACACACACACACACACACACACACACACTTGCACACAGTGATTTTGTATTTGTTTTTTTTTGTTTTTGTTTTTTTCATTTAAGTCTTTTGACTCTAAATGATGTGCGTGCATGGTGCGTGCATGTATATGTGTGTGCGTGCGTGTATGTTGTGTGTGTGCGTGCGTGCGTGCGCGCGCGCGCGTGTGTGTGCATGCGTCTTTGTGTATGTGTGTTTGAACAAAATGTATTAACGAAGAGTTCTTGACTGTTTATAGATAGATAATACATGTTATCTGTATAATCCGGAGCAGAGCCCCCTCACCCACCCTCTTCCCCACTCTGTCAAAGTAAACCAAGAAGTGATTATCGTTGAGTGGGAAGTTTTGGACAGACCATTTATTTATCCACAGGGTTTGAAAACCAAATTTCGGTCATTTGGTTCATATTAAAAGGAAGTTTAATCATATGTCTTGCAGAGGCATGTAAAAAAAATCTAGGTTACTATAAAATCATGCAAGCATTGTACGTTTATACGAGTTCACAATTACCTGTATAGCTTTCTTATAATTAACTTTGTCCAAGCGTACGTGTGTGGATTTTTCTTGATACTAGCTTTATCATATAAATTATATCAAGTCTATATATGTATGAAACGTGGGTAAGTTTCAGGCAGCCAATTTTTCCAGGCTGCATCTCGAACGTGAAATCGTGAGCAAAGGCAAGAGACGTAACTGTACGTGGAGAGGATGTAAGTGACTGTTTAGCTGTTTGACTCGTGATACTATCACAGAAAGCCCTCAGGTTGAAACAGGCCCTATATCTGTACTTCAATCTGACACAGGATGCTGACAATGTCTGGCAAGCCCAGGCAAACTATGAAAATCCCTTCCGTGACAATACTAACAGCATGTGTAGAGCTCTCCTCTTCCCTCTCTCTCTCTCTCTCTCTCTGTCTCTCTCTCTCTTCTCTCTCTCTCTCTCTCTCTCTTTCTCTCTTTCACTCTCCTCTCTCTGTTTGTTTGGCTGGCAAAGTGATGGGTTATGGACAGAAACGAAACTGAAATTTGCCATTGCAACTGTACAGTCGTTGTATTTATGGTAATATGTCTGTAAAAATGACTAGGGCACGTGTGAAATCATCTGATACCCGAACCCTTCCCACCCCATCCCCGTGTGTGTTTTGTGGCCCAAGGCCGATGTACAATAAACACTTTCTGAGTTCTGAGTTCTCTCTGTCCGTCTGTCTGTCTGTCTGTCTGTCTGCTGGCTGTTCTCTCTCTTTTTCTCTGTGTGTGTGTGTGTGTGTGTGTGTGTGTGTGTGTGTGTGTGTGTGTGTGGTGTGTGTGTGTTGTGTGTGTGTGTGTGTGGTGTGTGTGTGATAGCGAATAATAAAACTCAGCTTTGATAGCAGTAAACTTAGAGCGAACTTGTTACTCCTCTGATAAGACACCATGATAATGAAAAGCTTGGTAACAATCTGTGTGTCCACTGGCGTATTCAAGTTACCATAAATGCATAATAATTATTAAAGATATAGATGGTAATGATAGATGATAATGATATCTTATTTTTCACACAAGTAATGATAGTTACCAGTATATGCATAATAATTATTAAAGATATAGATGATAATGATAGATGATAATGATACCTAATTTTTCAACAACAGAAGTAATGATACTATATTTTTTAAGAGCAGAAGTAATGATACTTTATTTTTAACAAC
Source organism: Monoplex corrugatus (assembly GCA_030674185.1). Taxonomy (NCBI): domain Eukaryota; kingdom Metazoa; phylum Mollusca; class Gastropoda; order Littorinimorpha; family Ranellidae; genus Monoplex; species Monoplex corrugatus. The sequence continues at coordinate 140,387,350 of CM060305.1, forward strand.
AGAAGTAATGATACTATATTTTTAAGAGCAGAAGTAATGATACTTTATTTTTCAACAGTAGAATTTTTTGTAGGATCATGCACTCAGGGAGGTTACCTTTGTGCTCACCTTTTTTTTTCGTCCCATTTTCTGCGCCACTTTAATGCCACAGAAGCTCGAACAGTTTTTACAATGCTATGATGATGATGTCGATGAGGATGATAATCATGAAATTTTTAGCTAAAGCCATTTTTCAGACTTGTCTTTGCTTGCATGCTAGGTGTTTTCTTCATATTCCCACAAGCCAGCTACTGACTGACTTGAATGACAAGGTCTTTAACGTGCGTATTTGATATTCCGCATGTGTATGCGCTCGAAGGAAGGAGGTTAGGCACTGGCAGGTCTGTTTTGCACGTTGACCCGGAAGATCGGAAATATCTTCACCGTTTACCCCCCAGGCTGAAGTGTCTTGGCGGATTGAACCCAGTCCCTTCCGATTGGAAGCCGGACGTTTACCCACTTGACTACCGAGTTTCAGTGAGATCAAACATCCTCCCTTAAAAAGAAAGTGAAGGTGATGGTTGGTGGGATGGTTGTTGTAGTTTGACTAAAACTTAAAAAGCCTTAATGTCATTCGTTATAATGCAAAGCAAATAGAGTCATCTGGCACCAGAACTTCGTCTGCCCAAAGAGAAGGAAACAGGAGTGTGAAGATTCTCCTCGGATATGCGGATTTCCGCGACAAAAAGAATCAGTTTCTTTGGATTTCATGAGTCCTTTCATCGGAAAATCCACGTTCAGCTTTTTTCTTCAGAATAAAGTATGATCAGTATAATTTATATTTGTATCTTTTTTTCAGAGTAAAGGATGATGAGTATAAGTTATGGTTTGTTTTTTCAGGGTAAAGGGTGATGAGTATGATTTATGGTGTTTTTTTTTCAGGGTAACGGATTATGAATATAATTTATGGTTTTTTAGAATAAAGGATGATGAGCAGAATTTCTGATTTATTTTTTTCAGAATAAAGGATGGTGAATATAATTTATGGTTTAATGTTTGTATTTATAGAAATTAATCTTTTGACTCTTGCGCCGTGTCCACCAGCACCGTGCATTGTCAACCATGCTAGAAACTCAAAAACTGAACCCTTTGACTCCCTCAACCTATCAACAAGCTTCCTGCATAAAGCTGGATGCATGAAGTGAATGAGTCAAATGGTTAAGTTTTTGCGGTTGGTTGATAGGGTGCGGGAGTCAAAGGGTTAAATTGTGCAAAGAACGTCTTTTTGAAACAGTCTGGATGTCTGATTTGATGCTTGAAAATTCGTCAGATTACACAAATTTTAATCCTTAAAACATTTTTCTGGGGAGCATGTGTCTGGACCCCCTTTAGATTCTATCTCTGTCTCTATCTCTATCTCTCTGTCCTGTCTCTGTCTCTCTCTCTCTGCCTCTCTGTCTCTGTCTGTCTGTCTGTCTGTCCGTCTGTCTGTCTTCTCTCTCTGTCTCTGTCTCTCTGCCTGTCTCTGTCTCTCTCTCTCTGTGTCTCTCTCTGTCTGTTTCTTTCTCTCTGTCTCTCTCTCTCTCTGTCTCTGTCTGTCTGTCTGTCTGTCTGTCTCTCTCCATCCCTCTCTGTGTGTCTTTTCTTCTTATCGTGGGAAAGCAAGGTTTTCTGTTTACAATGGTAAGGACGGTACAAACAGGAAAACCTAAACACAAAGAGTAAACAAAAACGACCTTTTACTAGACAGAGGTAAATGATCGGGTCAACAACGTCACAAACGACAGACAAACCTTTTGAAGTAAACGCTGCTGACAAAAAAAAGTGGGTGGGATGGGGAGAAAGGAAGATCCTTCCAGATGCAATGTCAGTCTGCTGTCGGTCCTCCACAAGAAAGGACCTCCTCTATGCTCCTAAAGGAAAGTGACGATCGTTTTGTTCTGTGTGGATCTCGTCAGACTTGCTGCCTGGTATACAGGGTGGAGAGTAACGTCTGTACACATGTACGCAGGAATGAGCCACCCATACTTTAGGACCTTTCGTTCTACCCATTTAACTTCCACCTCGACCCCCACCCCCAATTTTTTTCAGCAGTGTGTGTATTAAAGATTTCTGTTTCGTTTGTGTGGGGGTGAGGGTGTGGGGTAGGGGTGAGGATATAGACTAGACAGGTCATTCATCATCATCATCATCAGGTGCCCTGCCGCATGGCGTTGGCGACCGTGGACTTCCATCCATCTCTATCTCTCGTTGCCCCTAGCATCTCCCCCACCCTCCTCATCCCCAGCCACTCTGCAAGTCCGTCCAGCATTCTCTCCCTGGGTCTGCCTGGTGCTCTCTTTCCCTCCAGCTTACCCGTTGTGACCAGGTGCTCCAAATCCCCATTCCTCATAAAATGGCCTATAAATGTTACCTGTCTTTTCATAATCTTCCTTATGAGTGATCTAATTGTGTCTGCCTCCATCAAGACTGTCTCATTTGTTTTCTTTGCTGTCCATGGAACTCTCAACATTCTTCTGAGAAACCACATCTCGGCTGCCTCAATCTTGCTCTGGCTTTGCTTGCTGACTGTCCACGCCTCGCAGCCGTACAACAGTATTGGTTCTATATAACATTCAAGGACTCTCTTTCTGATGTTAATTGATAGGCATTTGTTGATAAGAATGCTTTTCATCTTCTTGAATGCTGTTTTGGCTTAGCCGATTCTGCCAGCTATTTCCAGACAGGTCATAATGTCCCGTCATTATTTTTTCTTTTATTGTTTGCGTTTTATTTGTTTTTTGTTTGTTTGTTTTGTTGTTGTTGTTGATGGTGTTTTTACGTGTTTTGTAGGGTGGTCTGGAATGATCTGTGTATGTCTGGTGCCTGGGTGTGCTTTCATTTGAATTGTCAAGATTTGGAGCCATTAAGTACTGTAATTATTGTTATTATTGTTTGTTTGTTCTTATCATTATAAGTCAGACAACCCTGCTTTCCCTATCCTGGGGCTGAGGATTTCCTACCTATGTGCTCATCTTGACAATGCAACCCCCTGTCAGTCATGATTTCCTACCTATATTTGCTCATCTTGACAATGCAACCCCTTGTCTGTCATGATTTCCTACCTGTATTTGCTCTTCTTGACAATGCAACCCCCTGTCTGTCATGATTTCTTACCTGTATTTGCTCATCTTGACAATGCAACCCCATGTCAGTCATGATTTCCTACGTATATTTGCTCTTCTTGACAATGCAACCCTCTGTCTGTCATGATTTCCTACCTGTATTTGCTCTTCTTGACAATGCAACCCCCTGACAGTCAAGATTTCCTACCTGTATTTGCTCTTCTTGACGATGCAACCCCCTGTCAGTCATGATTTCCTACCTGTATTTGCTCTTCTTGACAATGCAACCCCCTGACAGTCAAGATTTCCTACCTGTATTTGCTCTTCTTGACGATGCAACCCCCTGTCAGACATGATTTCCTACCTGTATTTGGTCATCTTGACAATGCAACCCCCTGTCAGTCATGATTTCCTACCTATGTGGTCATCTTGACAATGTAACCCCCTGTTAGTCATGACTTCCTACCTGTATTTGGTCATCTTGACAATGTAACGCCCTGTTAGACATGATTTCCTACCTGTATTTGGTCATCTTGACAATGTAACCCCCTGTCAGTCATGATTTCCTACCTATGTGGTCATCTTGACAATGTAACCCCCTGTCAGTCATGATTTCCTACCTATGTGGTCATCTTGACAATGTAACCCCCTGTCAGTCATGATTTCCTACCTGTATTTGGTCATCTTGACAATGTAACCCCCTGTCAGTCATGATTTCCTACCTGTATTTGGTCATCTTGACAATGTAACCCCCTGTCAGTCATTATTTCCTACCTGTATTTCCTCATCTTGACAATGTAACCCCCTGTCAGTCATGATTTCCTACCTGTATTTGGTCATCTTGACAATGTAACCCCCTGTCAGTCATGATTTCCTACCTGTATTTGGTCATCTTGACAATGTAACCCCCTGTCAGTCATGATTTCCTACCTATGTGGTCATCTTGACAATGTAACCCCCTGTCAGACATGATTTCCTACCTGTATTTGGTCATCTTGACAATGTAACCCCCTGTCAGTCATGATTTCCTACCTGTATTTGGTCATCTTGACAATGTAACCCCCTGTCTGTCATGATTTCCTACCTGTATTTGGTCATCTTGACAATGTAACCCCCTGTCAGTCATGATTTCCTACCTATGTGGTCATCTTGACAATGTAACCCCCTGTCAGACATGATTTCCTACCTATGTGGTCATCTTGACAAAGTAACCCCCTGTCAGTCATGATTTCCTACCTGTATTTGGTCATCTTGACAATGTAACCCCCTGTCTGTCATGATTTCCTACCTGTATTTGGTCATCTTGACAATGTAACCCCCTGTCAGACATGATTTCCTACCTGTATTTGGTCATCTTGACAATGTAACCCCCTGTCAGACATGATTTCCTACCTGTATTTGCTCATCTTGACAATGCAACCCCCTGTCTGTCATGATTTCGTACCTGTATTTGGTCATCTTGACAATGTAACCCCCTGTCAGACATGATTTCCTACCTGTATTTGCTCTTCTTGACAATGCAACCCCCTGTCTGTCATGATTTCCTACCTGTATTTGCTCTTCTTGACAATGCAACCCCCTGTCAGTCATGATTTCCTACGTATATTTGCTCTTCTTGACAATGCAACCCCCTGTCAGTCATGATTTCCTACCTATGTGTCATCTTGACAATGCAACCTCCTGTCTGTCATGATTTCCTACCTGTATTTGCTCTTCTTGACAATGCAACCCCCTGTCAGTCATGATTTCCTACCTGTATTTGCTCTTCTTGACGATGCACACCCCTGTCAGTCATGATTTCCTACCTGTATTTGCTCTTCTTGACAATGCAACCCCCTGACAGTCAAGATTTCCTACCTGTATTTGCTCTTCTTGACGATGCAACCCCGTGTCAGACATGATTTCCTACCTGTATTTGGTCATCTTGACAATGCAACCCCCTGTCAGTCATGATTTCCTACCTATGTGGTCTCTTGACATGCAACCCCCTGTCAGTCAAGATTTCCTACCTGTATTTGCTCTTCTTGACGATTGCAACCACCCTGTCAGACATGATTTCCTACCTGTATTTGGTCATCTTGACAATGCAACCCCCTGTCAGTCATGATTTCCTACCTATGTGGTCATCTTGACAATGTAACCCCCTGTTAGTCATGATTTCCTACCTGTATTTGCTCATCTTGACAATGTAACCCCCTGTCAGTCATGATTTCCTACCTATGTGGTCATCTTGACAATGTAACCCCCTGTCTGTCATGATTTCCTACCTGTATTTGCTCATCTTGACAATGTAACCCCCTGTCAGTCATGATTTCCTACCTGTATTTGCTCTACTTGACAATGTAACCCCCTGTCAGACATGATTTCCTACCTGTATTTGGTCATCTTGACAATGTAACCCCCTGTCAGTCATGATTTCCTACCTGTATTTGGTCATCTTGACAATGTAACCCCCTGTCAGTCATGATTTCCTACCTATGTGGTCATCTTGACAATGTAACCCCCTGTCAGTCATGATTTCCTACCTATGTGGTCATCTTGACAATGTAACCCCCTTCGTCATGATATTCCTACCTGTATTTGGTCATCTTGACAATGTAACCCCCTGTCAGTCATGATTTCCTACCTATGTGGTCATCTTGACAATGTAACCCCCTGTCAGTCATGATTTCCTACCTGTATTTGGTCATCTTGACAATGTAACCCCCTGTCAGACATGATTTCCTACCTGTATTTGGTCATCTTGACAATGTAACCCCCTGTTAGTCATGATTTCCTACCTGTATTTGGTCATCTTGACAATGTAAACCCCCTGTCTGTCATGATTTCCTACCTGTATTTGGTCATCTTGACAATGTAACCCCCTGTCAGACATGATTTCCTACCTGTATTTGGTCATCTTGACAATGTAACCCCCTGTCTGTCATGATTTCCTACCTGTATTTGGTCATCTTGACAATGTAACCCCCTGTCTGTCATGATTTCCTACCTGTATTTGGTCATCTTGACAATGTAACCCCCTGTCAGTCATGATTTCCTACCTATGTGGTCATCTTGACAATGTAACCCCCTGTCAGTCATGATTTCCTGCATATGTGGTCATCTTGACAATGTAACCCCCTGTCAGTCATGATTTCCTACCTGTATTTGGTCATCTTGACAATGTAACCCCCTGTCAGACATGATTTCCTACCTATGTGGTCATCTTGACAATGTAACCCCCTGTCAGACATGATTTCCTACCTGTATTTGGTCATCTTGACAATGTAACCCCCTGTCTGTCATGATTTCCTACCTGTATTTGGTCATCTTGACAATGTAACCCCCTGTCAGACATGATTTCCTACCTGTATTTGGTCATCTTGACAATGTAACCCCCTGTCTGTCATGATTTCCTACCTGTATTTGCTCTTCTTGACAATGCAACCCCCTGTCAGTCATGATTTCCTACCTGTATTTGCTCTTCTTGACAATGTAACCCCCTGTCAGTCATGATTTCCTACCTGTATTTGCTCTTCTTGACGATGCAACCCCCTGTCAGTCATGATTTCCTACCTGTATTTGCTCTTCTTGACAATGCAACCCCCTGTCAGTCATGATTTCCTACCTGTATTTGCTCTTCTTGACAATGCAACCCCCTGTCTGTCATGATTTCCTACCTTATTTGCTCTTCTTGACAATGCAACCCCCTGACAGTCAAGATTTCCTACCTGTATTTGCTCTTCTTGACAATGCAACCCCCTGACAGTCATGATTTCCTACCTGTATTTGCTCTTCTTGACGATGCAACCCCCTGACAGTCATGATTTCCTACCTGTATTTGCTCTTCTTGACAATGCAACCCCCTGACAGTCATGATTTCCTACTTATTTGCTCTTCTTGATATTGCAACCCCCTGTCAGTCAAGATTTCCTACCTGTATTTGCTCTTCTTGACAATACAACCCCCTGACAGTCAAGATTTCCTATCTGTATTTGCTCTTCTTGACGATGCAACCCCCTGACAGTCATGATTTCCTACCTGTATTTGCTCTTCTTGATATTGCAACCTCCGTCAATCATTTTTCTTAATAACATTTGAAAAAATAATCCCGTGAATCCATTGTCAAACCTTAGTCAGAAATAGGGAGGGGCTCCTAAACTGCATCTTCACTAAAGCTTCATTAGTATTCTGGCGTGGCCTGGTACAGCCACCGTTTCAACTTTGAACGTTTGCACAACGAGCCAAACAATTCTGTCGGCGAGGATGAAAGACACAGGTGTGACCGTGTCTCCCCTTCCTTTCTCCCACAGCTTGCTTGTCGTCTGTCAGTCGTGACAAGCATAATATTGTATCTCAGGGATCGGAGACCATCCCCCCGTCCGTCCGCTCCACTGGGTCTTCGTGATAGGCCTCAAGCCTAGGCGGACAAGGCCCGCCATTCTTCGGTTTAATTGTCGTCTGCTTTGGCTTTCTTCTGGCTGGAATGTGTCGTGCGCTGCCACTGGCCGCTTTCACACAGATGCGAAAGACAACAATGGTCCCTGAAGTCGATACATTCTTTGGACGGTGTTTTTAAGAGAGGTTGCGAAATTATAGCGACTCTTTCGGGGTTTCTTGGGGAAAAATCGTATTTTCTTGTTTAAAAAAAAAAAAAAAGGGGGGGGGGGGGGGCGGGGGGGAGATAAACGATAAGTGCGGTGATTTTCTGTCTCCATCTAGCAGGTCCCATCTAGCGTGGCTTAGAGGCGTCAGAGAGATAAATCTCAAGTCATCAGTGTTAAAGCATGATATTAATTCAGCCTGCAATCTTAGCTCATGTTTGACAGTATCTCTCTTTTTCCCTGCAGGCAGATACTAATAAATGTTTGAGAGAGAGA
>CM060305.1:140405291-140410291 GCA_030674185.1 Monoplex corrugatus
GGGGAGGAGGAGGAGGAGGAGAAGAAGAAGAAAATGAAGAAGAAGAAGAAGAAATAGAAGAGGAAGAAGAAGAAGAAGGAGGAGGAGGAAGAGGAGAAGAAGAAGAAGGAAAAGAAAAAGAAGAAGAAGAAGAAGGAAAAGAAAAAGAAGAAGAAGAAGGAAAAGAAAAAGAAGAAGGAAAAGAAAAAAAAGAAGAAGAAGAAGAAGGAAAAGAAAAAGAAGAAGAAGAAGAAGAAGGAAAAGAAAAAGAAGAAGAAGAAGAAGGAAAAGAAAAAGAAGAAGAAGAAGAAGGAAAAGAAAAAGAAGAAGAAGAAGGAAAAGAAAAAGAAGAAGAAGAAGAAGGAAAAGAAAAAGAAGAAGAAGGAAAAGAAAAAGAAGAAGAAGGAAAAGAAAAAGAAGAAGAAGAAGGAAAAGAAAAAGAAGAAGGAAAAGAAAAAAAAGAAGAAGAAGAAGAAGGAAAAGAAAAAGAAGAAGAAGAAGGAAAAGAAAAAGAAGAAGAAGAAGGAAAAGAAAAAGAAGAAGAAGAAGAAGGAAAAGAAAAAGAAGAAGAAGAAGGAAAAGAAAAAGAAGAAGAAGAAGAAGGAAAAGAAAAAGAAGAAGAAGAAGGAAAAGAAAAAGAAGAAGAAGGAAAAGAAAAAGAAGAAGAAGAAGGAAAAGAAAAAGAAGAAGAAGGAAAAGAAAAAGAAGAAGAAGGAAAAGAAAAAGAAGAAGGAAAAGAAAAAGAAGAAGAAGGAAAAGAAAAAGAAGAAGAAGGAAAAGAAAAAGAAGAAGAAGGAAAAGAAAAAGAAGAAGAAGAAGGAAAAGAAAAAGAAAAAGAAGAAGGAAAAGAAAAAGAAGAAGAAGGAAAAGAAAAAGAAAAAGAAGGAAAAGAAAAAGAAGAAGAAGGAAAAGAAAAAAAAGAAGAAGAAGGAAAAGAAAAAGAAAAAGAAGAAGGAAAAGAAAAAGAAGAAGAAGGAAAAGAAGAAGAAGAAGGAAAAGAAAAAGAAGAAGAAGAAAAAGAAAAAGAAGAAGAAGAAGGAAAAGAAAAAGAAGAAGGAAAAGAAAAAGAAGAAGAAGAAGGAAAAGAAAAAGAAAAAGAAGAAGGAAAAGAAAAAGAAGAAGAAGGAAAAGAAAAAGAAGAAGAAGAAGGAAAAGAAAAAGAAGAAGAAGAAAAAGAAGAAGAAGAATCCTACGCTGTCGTTGAAATATAGAGCAGTTACGTGCTGTCTGTGATTATCGTGCCCTTCTCTGATTTCCTCTATCTCAGCTAGGAATCTGTCCGTCTTTCTTGTCCATGTTTTTTGTTTTCCATTATCTGTTTGTTTGTTTGTTTGATTTTTGTTTGAGCATGATTACGCTTCATAAGCTCATTCGCTTGGTCTGGATGAAAAAAAAAGTGATTTTCGTGTGGTGGTGGTGGTGGTGGTGGTGTGTGTGTGTGTGTGCGTGCGTGCGTGCGTGTGTGTTGTGTGTGTGTGTGTGTGTGTGTGTGAGAGAGAGAGCGTGTGTGTGTGTGTGTGCGTGCGTATATGTGTGTGCGTGTGTGTGTGTGCGTGTGTGTGTGTGTGTGTGTGTGTGTGTGTGTGTGTGTGTGTGTGTGTGTTTGGTGTAAGGAAAAAAATGGCGCTATGGTTACCATCCTGTCCCTCGATATCATCTGTTATTATTAGATCACTGATCGCCAACGAGTACTGGGACGAAAGTAGAACAGTATATATACATAATATGTATAATTATATCATATACATATATACGTATACATTCCATTCCCTTACAAAACAGTCTTGACGGTAGCCAAGGGAACGCAAAGAGGCCACAAAGGAATAAAAATCAATCATGTTATATATATTTATAACCTTGTCTCAGGTTTCCTCGACACGTTATGAAGAGAGACAAATCAATATGCTTGGAGGGGGATTAGGAATGGCATTCCAGGATGGAGAACCAAACTTAACAAGGATACTGAAGCAAGCTTTGGACACTCAGGCGCTCTCATACCTAGCTGCCAATATATACAGTATATTGCTGTGTCATAAGGCGTTCTTCTAATTTTTTATATATTTCTGAATAAATTCATTCAAAATTGGCCAATTTTGAGCCTGAGTTTTTATTTTTATTTATTTATTTTTTTATTCAAACGATGTTAGTTTCATCCAGTCAGGAATGTTCTTGTCTTTTATTTAAGGTACTAATAAATTCGTGGTTTGTATCAGTACGGGGATTTTTCAGTATGGGGATTTTCAGCATATGCATGTAGTATGGAGATTTTCAACACATGCATACATACCACCGAATCATGGCACACACATTAGTCGTACCATCGTCAGTAAACTCCTGAGAATTCAGCACGGTATTTTTTTTTTCAGCGAGGACTTAAAACAAGTTCAAAATGCGGGCTCGAATGAGACCACAATAAATGATTGGAGCATTCAGGCTGCTTTTCAATAAAGTGTTCTTGAACAACTCACCTGATAATATACAGCGCCTGTTGACTCGCACCACTGAGTGTTACTCGGACATTAAGAACTGGATGACACACAATAGACTTCAGCTTAATGACGACAAAACAGAAGCTATCCTCATTGGCACCCGTCAGAAACTTTCTCAGCTGCCTCCTCTTTCTCTCCCATTATGTAACACATCAGTCCCAATTTCTGATTCAGCTAAAAACCTTGGTGTCTGCATTGACTCTACCCTCTCCATGAACAACTTTGTTTCTCAAACTGCCAGATCCTGCTACTATCATCTCCATCGTATAAGGCTGATCAGGAAGTATCTCTCTGTCGAAACAACTGCAAAACTCGTTCTCTCCTTCATAATGTCTCGCATTGACTATTGCAATTCACTCCTGTCTGGTCTTCCTGCCTCCACCATTCACATCCTACAGCGCATTCAAAACAATGCTGTACGCCTTGTACTCAAAAAGAAAAAAGCTGACCACATATCTCCTCTCCTGGCCCAACTTCACTGGCTCCCTGTATCAAAGCGCATACAGTACAAACTAGACACCATGTTCTACAAAAGCCTCAATAACGCAGCCCCCGATTACCTGTCGAGCCTACTTGAGGAGTTCCCTCACGTACCCTCCGCTCTGCCTCCGATCCTCTGACTTTTCGCTTTCCACGCACTAAGCTCAATACCTATGGTCCACGAGCCTTCTCTGTTTCTGGTCCACTCTCCTGGAACAAACTTCCTCTCTCAGTCCGTCAGCAACCTACTTTTGTCTCCTTCAAGTCCGCTCTCAAAACTCACCTTTTCTCCTCCGCATAAAATCCTAACCTCACTCAACCCCCCCCCCCCCCCATCTGCAGCCTGTCTCCGCTCGGAGGGAATCACATGGTTATAATATATAATTGTATATGCTATGCTCTCTATAATTTTCCATTGCTTTTATTCTTGCTTTTATTGCTTTTATTCTTTCTCCCCATTTATAGCCATGCGTGTGTGTGTGTGTGTGTGTGTGTGTGTGTGTGCGCGTGCGTGTGTGTGCGTGCGTGCTTACGTGTGTGTCTGCTTCAGCGCTTAGATTTGATTTTATCAAGATTTTGCGCTATATAAATATTGTAATTATTATTATTATTATTACAACAGCCAAAGTAGAGAGGTGATAGAACGACCTGCTATAGTTTTACATCTACATGTGCACATGCACTGATGCATTGGTGCACATATCCAGAGCCAATCACTAAGAAAAAAAGAAAATAACAAAGAAAGATAGAAAGAAACAAAGTAACAAAGAAAGAAAGAAAGAAACAAAGTAACAAAGTAAGCAAGAAAGAAAGAAAGAAAGAAACAAAGAAAGAAAGAAACAAAGAAAGAAAGAAAGAAAAAGAAAATAACAAAGTAAGCAAGAAAGAAAGAAAGAAAAAGAAAACAAAGTAAGCAAGAAAGAAAGAAAGAAAATAACAAAGTAAGCAAGAAAGAAAGAAAAAGAAAGAAAATAACAAAGTAAGCAAGAAAGAAAGAAAGAAAAAGAAAGAAAATAACAAAGTAAGCAAGAAAGAAAGAAAGAAAAAGAAAATAACAAAGTAAGCAAGAAAGAAAGAAAGAAAAAGAAAATAACAAAGTAAGCAAGAAAGAAAGAAAAAGAAAGAAGAAAAGAAAAGAAAGAAGAAAATAAAAGTGAAAAAGAAAAGGTGAGTAAAAGAGAAGTTGGTAGGTGAGGTGAGGGAGTGGAAAGGGTTAACTTGTTTCAGGGTTGTCAGGCGTTGTGAGGGCGGTGGCCATCTCCTGTCCCTCCCGGCTTTACCTTCCTCATTCATAAAAGAAGGTCAGGAACCTGCTTACAGCTGGGTAGACTGGAACGATGTGTTCTAGCCAGGGCACGAACAAAGACATCATAAAACCTATAACGTAAAACCTATAACGTCTTTGGGCACGAACCAGTCGCTTTCCCATCTGGTCATTCCGCTGACATAAGCTTTTACCTCTTGCACCCTGTCCACGGGCATCCTGCATTGTCAGCCATGCTAGCAAAGCAAAACCTTAACCCTTTGACCCCTTCACCCTATCCACCAGCATCCTTCATTGTCAGCCATGCTAGCAAAGCAAAACCTTAACCCCTTGACCTCTTTCACCCTATCCACCAGCTTTCCTTTAGAAAAGTGGTGGATAGGTGAGGGAGTCAAAGGGTTAAGTTTTTGCAGTTGGTGGACATGGTGTGTGTGTGTGGGGGGGGAAGAATCGAAAGGGTTAACGGCGCCAAGTTATAGGCAGCCGTACGGAGAAAGTACATGCAGCCGTCGTTGACCAGTTGACAGCGTGCTTTGAGTGTGCAATGTGAGAACCTTGTTCCCAAGGCAATCGCTGCTTTCGGTCTTTCTTTTTCTTTGTCTGTCTCCTTACCTTGCTTGGTGTGGGAACGAAGCCTTCTAGTTAGCTGCGTTCTTTTCACGTCTCTGTTGTCTTGTTGTTGCTTTGGTGATGATGTAGAGGAGGAGGAGGAGGAGGAAGAAGAAGAAGAGAAGGCAGAGAGAGAGAGAGAGAGAGGCAGGGAGAGAGACAGAATGATCGAGCGCGCT
>CM060305.1:140415291-140420291 GCA_030674185.1 Monoplex corrugatus
GTGTATACAGTTTGGCTGGAGTGTATACAGTTTGGTTGATGTATACAGTTTGGTTGGAGTGTATATACATTTGGTTGGAGTGTATACAGTTTGGCTGGAGTGTATATAGTTTGGTTGGAGTGTATATAGATTGGTTGGAGTGTATATAGTTTGGTTGGAGCACATATAGTTTGGTTGGAGTGTATATAGTTTGGCTGGAGTGTATATAGTTTGGTTGGAGCGTATATAGTTTGGCTGGAGTGTATATAGTTTGGCTGGAGTGTATATAGTTGGCTGGAGTGTATATAGTTGGGCTGGAGTTATATAGTTGGGCTGGAGTTATATAGTTTGGCTTGGAGCGTATATAGTTTGGCTGGAGGTATATAGTTTGGCTGGAGCGTCTATAGTTTGGCTGGAGGTCTATAGTTTGGCTGGAGTGTACATATAGTTTGGCTGGAGCACATATAGTTTGGCTGGAGTACATATAGTTTGGCTGGAGGTATATAGTTTGGCTGGAGCGATATAGTTTGGTGGAGCGCTATAAGTTTGGTTGGAGCGTATACAGTTTGGTGGAGTGTATACAGTTTGGTTGGAGTGTATATAGTTTGGTTGGAGTGTATACAGTTTGGTGGAGTGTATATAGTTTGGCTGGAGTGTATATAGTTTGGTGGAGTGTATATAGTTTGGTGGAGTGTATATAGTTTGGCTGGAGTGTATATAGTTTGGTTGGAGCGTATATAGTTTGGCTGGAGTGTATATAGTTTGGTTGGAGTGTATATAGTTTGGCTGGAGTGTATATAGTTTGGTTGGAGTACATATAGTTCGGTTGGAGTATATATAGTTCAGCTGGAGCACATATAGTTCAGCTGGAGTGTATATAGTTCAGGCTGGAGTGTATAATAGTTTGGTTGGAGCACATATAGTTTGGTTGGAGCGTATATAGTTTGGCTGGAGTGTATATAGTTCAGCTGGAGCACATATAGTTTGGCTGGAGTGTATATAGTTCAGCTGGAGCACATATAGTTCAGCTGGAGCACATATAGTTTGGCTGGAGTGTATATAGTTCAGCTGGAGCACATATAGTTTGGTTGGAGCGTATATAGTTTGGCTGGAGTGTATGTAGTTCAGCTGGAGCACATATAGTTTGGCTGGAGCACATATAGTTTGGCTGGAGCACATATAGTTTGGCTGGAGCACATATAGTTTGGTTGGAGCATATATAGTTTGGTTGGAGCACATATAGTTTGGTTGGAGCACATATAGTTTGGTTGGAGCGCATATAGTTTGGTTGGAGCATATATAGTTTGGCTGGAGTGTATATAGTTTGGTTTGAGCGCATATAGTTTGGTTGGAGCGCATATAGTTTTCAGCTTAATGACGACAAGACAGAAGCTATCCTCATTGGCACCGTCAGAAACTTTTCTCAGCTGCCTCCTCTTTCTCTCCCATTATGTAACACATCAGTCCCAATTTCTGATTCAGCTAAAAACCTTGGTGTCTGCATTGACTCTACCCTCTCCATGAACAACTTTGTTTCTCAAACTGCCAGATCTTGCTACTATCATCTCCATCGTATAAGGCTGATCAGGAAGTATCTCTCTGTCGAAACAACTGCAAAACTCGTTCTCTCCTTCATAATGTCTCGCATTGACTATTGCAATTCACTCCTGTCTGGTCTTCCTGCCTCCACCATTCACATCCTACAGCGCATTCAAAACAATGCTGTACGCCTTGTACTCAAAAAGAAAAAAGCTGACCACATATCTCCTCTCCTGGCCCAACTTCACTGGCTCCCTGTATCAAAGCGCATACAGTACAAACTAGACACCATGTTCTACAAAAGCCTCAATAACGCAGCCTCCGATTACCTGTCAAGCCTACTTGAGATCTATGTTCCCTCACGTACCCTCCGCTCTGCCTCCGATCCTCTGACTTTTCGCTTTCCACGCACTAAGCTCAATACCTATGGTCCACGAGCCTTCTCTGTTTCTGGTCCACTCTCCTGGAACAAACTTCCTCTCTCAGTCCGTCAGCAACCTACTTTTGTCTCCTTCAAGTCCGCTCTCAAAACTCACCTTTTCTCCTCCGCATAAAATCCTAACCTCACTCAACCCTCCCCCCCCTCTGCAGCCTGTCTCCGCTCGGAGGGGAACCACATGGTTATAATATATAATTGTATATGCTATGCTCTCTATAATTTTCCATTGCTTTTATTCTTGCTTTTATTCTTTCTTCTCCCCATTTATAGCCATGCGTGTGTGTGTGTGTGTGTGTGTGTGTGTGTGTGTGTGTTGTGTGTGTGTGTGCGTGCGTGCGTGCGTGTGTGTGTGCGTGCGTGCGTGCGTGCTGCGTGTGTGTCTGCTTCAGCGCTTAGATTTGATTTTATCAAGATTTTGCGCTATATAAATATTGTAATTATTATATAGTTTAGCTGGAGCGCATATAGTTTAGCTGGAGTGTATATAGTTTGGCTGGAGCACATATAGTTTGGCTGGAGTGCTTAATTATAGAACTGTTCGAGTGCGATGAACGATTCAACTTGTCTCCTATCATCACCCTAATTATCAATGTATGAGCTGGCCTAGAGATTATAACTCAATCCTTCAGCTCTGAGATAGCCTGCATGGTCGGTAGGTCTATAAACAGCACGAACTGAACAAGGAAAACAAAAAGGCTGACTGTCAAAGATTGTGAATATGGATACTGGTTTGTCAATGACGAGGGGAGTGTGTGTGTGGGGGGGGGGGTAGGAGCAGAGGGCGTGTCTGTGTTATGTCTTAATGGCCCATCATTCTATCGTCATCGCTACGTTCGTCTTACACCTGCCGCCTCCTTGGGTTCACGAGACGCAGACGTTTATGACATATTGATAGCTTTGGGTATTATCCGATAGGCATTTCACGGCTGACAGTTTTGCTTGGCTCAGGCCAGCTTCCTTGTGTGTGTGTGTGTGTGTGTGTGTGTGTGTGTGTGTGTGTGTGTGTGTGTGTGTGTGTGTGTGTGTGTGTGTGTGTGTGTGTGTATGTGTGTGTGTGTGTGTGTGTGTGTGTGTGTGTGTGTGTATGTGTGTGTAAGTGGGTTTATTATACAGGGCCCGATTACAGATAGCATGGAATACAGTTGGTTGATTGTCCGTCCTTGTTCAAACGTCCGTGGTGACCGTTTTCCTCGTTTTGCTTGTCATTGACATTATGACCGTGTGGTTAGGGGCTTAGTGGATCGTTGGAAGAAAAGGGAGGATTACTGGGTTGGTTAACTTCAGGAGTACTGTCTTTTACGCCAGGTCACCAGTAAGTTTGTCCGTAGACATAAATAGGGAGAGATAGGCAACTAAGTCCTTTCAAACGCTATGATGTTATCATTATCCCTCTTTGGGCTCCGGGACTTGAGAGCACATACCTAAGTAATGTTACCGTACCATTTAACTAAGTCCACATGAAATTTACTTGCAGCGTCAGGGGATAGATTCGTGTGGAGGGCCATGGTCGCCAACGCCACGCGGCAGGGCACATGATGATGATGATGATATTTGGTGTTTGGCTGGTGGGTGGGCTGCATCACGTTAATGCATACAGAGCTTTCAAACATCAGACACAAATGTTTGTCGGCTGACAGTTTTTGCCGTCTCTGCTCACTTGCATAAGCATTATGACAGCCAGTTACAGCTAAACGTTGGTTGTCGGTGTATTTTAAGGTTTGTATCGCACACTTTTCAGATAGCCTACATCCGTAAAGGAAGTCCTAAATACATAAATTTAAATATGAAAGAGACAAAATCTTTTTGTTTGGATTACAGCAATCAGAAAAGCGAACACGTTTTAGGAGGAATTTCTTGTCTGCATATGGACCACTTTGAACTGGATTTCGTTCAGGCATTTGACAAAATAGACAAATATATGAATAAACGACTGAACAAGTAAATGAAAAAACAACAACAACAAGAACAACAGCAACAAAAACCTCGTGGTATACTTGGTCATAGGTATATGGGACAGAAAGAAAGACGAAGAGTCTAATGACCCCCAGCAGAGTTATCTGTTAATATGATAAGTCTTACACACACACACACACACACACACACACACACACACACACACACACACACACCACACACACACCACACACACACACACACACAACACACACACACACACACACACACACACACACACACTTTTTTGTGGCCTATTGTCTCGCAGCTGCGAAAATTAATAGAGAGGACGCAGAAAGTATCAAAAGCTTCTTTAGCATCTCTTCCAGCCAAGAGATCGTTCTCGTCTGTGCTTGTGCGTGCGTATGCGTGCATTCACAGTCTGTGTGAACTAAGAGCGTGCGCTTGAGAGAGAGAGAGAGAGAGAGGAGGAGGAGAGGGAGGGAGAGGAGAGAGAGAGAGAGAGAATGTTTTTCCTGTCCTGACATGTGTCTACGCAGAAGAAGTGGATTGTGAGAAAACGGGTTGAGTGTGAGAAGTTGTTTCTTGATGAGCGAAAATGAAAATTGTGAGAAAGCGTGCTGTAACAGTATCCAACATGGAAAAGCCAGAACAAGCGATGGTCGTTTCTGTATGAAGAGGTCATCAGGATTGCTGCCTCTGGACGCCCGCTGAAGTGATCGAATAACGCATAATGTCGAACGAAACAAAAAGCACTCATCTCAGAGGTCCCTGACCACCACAGATCACTATGCTGTCTGACTATTATCACCGAGTTGACTTTTCTATCTTTGGTTATTGTTGTATGATATACAACCTCCATTTTTTTTTAGTCATTTTAAAGCTCATATTGTATAATTTTGAGATTGTATGTTTAAAAGTCAACAGTACACGTATTATACGGTGGGGGGAAAAGGAAGCGTGCTGGTATGGTTTGACCGTCTTGTTTTTGATCATAATCGTGTTAATGTATATTAATGAATCGACGTGGACACTGATGGTGTGGTAGTAGTTTTCGTGTCTCCTAGCTCTCTCTCTCTCTCTTCTCTCTTCTTTCTCTCTCTCTCTCTCTCTCACTCTCTCTCTTCTC
>CM060305.1:140430291-140437791 GCA_030674185.1 Monoplex corrugatus
TACATACAGCGAAATCATGTTAGTGTATACAGCAAAATCATGTCAGTACATACAACGAAATCATATCAGTATACATCAATACATACAACGAAACCATGTCTGTTTATACAGTGAAATCATGTCAATACATACAGCGAAATCATGTCTGTTTATACAGTGAAATCATGTCAATACATACAGCGAAATCATGTCTGTTTATACAGCGAAATCATGTCTGTTTATACAATGAAATCATATCAATACAGAACAGTGAAATCATGTCTGTTTATACAATGAAATCATATCAATACAGAACAGTGAAATCATGTCAGTTTATACAGTGAAATCATGTCAGTACATACAGCGAAATAATGTCTGTTTATACAATGAAATCATATCAACACAGAACAGTAAAATCATGTCAGTTTATACAGTGAAATCATATCAATACAGAACAGTAAAATCATGTCAGTTTATACAGTGAAATCATATCAATACAGAACAGTGAAATCATATCAATACAGAACAGTAAAATCATGTCAGTTTATACAGTGAAATCATGTCAGTTTATACAGTGAAATCATATCAATACAGAACAGTAAAATCATGTCAGTTTATACAGTGAAATCATATCAATACAGAACAGTAAAATCATGTCAGTTTATACAGTGAAATCATATCAATACAGAACAGTGAAATCATATCAATACAGAACAGTAAAATCATGTCAGTTTATACAGTGAAATCATGTCAGTTTATACAGTGAAATCATATCAACACAGAACAGTAAAATCATGTCAGTTTATACAGTGAAATCATATCAATACAGAACAGTAAAATCATGTCAGTTTATACAGTGAAATCATATCAATACAGAACAGTGAAATCATGTCAGTTTATACAGTGAAATCATATCAATACAGAACAGTAAAATCATGTCAGTTTATACAGTGAAATCATATCAACACAGAACAGTAAAATCATGTCAGTTTATACAGTGAAATCATATCAACACAGAACAGTGAAATCATGTCAGTTTATACAGTGAAATCATATCAATACAGAACAGTGAAATCATGTCAGTTTATACAGTGAAATCATATCAACACAGAACAATAAAATCATGTTAGTTTATACAGTGAAATCATATCAACACAGAACAGTGAAATCATGTAATTTTATACAGTGAAATCATATCAACACAGAACAGTGAAATCATGTCAATTTATACAGTGAAATCATATCAACACAGAACAATGAAATCATATCAGTGGAACCTCTGTCTATACATGTACATAGCCCTGAGTACATGTGGTTAAAAATGTAGGTGTAGCTTTGTGATTCTGTGAGCTCTAGACTATAAACGGAAAGAAATGTAAAATTAGAAACGTAGACAAATTCTCTTGTTTGAGAGGCTGGTGATATTGGCAGAGAATCTTCCGAAGGATTTCTCTTTTGTAATCATTTACAGAAAATAAAGGCTGTATTTTCTCCACCCATGCGCACAAAACACGCATGCATGCATGCATGCACAGCCGAATATTGTATATGCATGCATGCACAGCCGAACATTTTATACACACACGCACGACCTCACATAAACACTCACACCGACAGTCTCTCCAGTAACCACACCTGGCACCAGTAGGCCGCAAACATCACATACATAATTATACAGCCACAGCTGGACCAGCCTGGAAGCGTAAGCAAAATGCAGGTATGAGAAGAGGTAGAAGAAAACCACACACCTGATGGTGAAAGTAGCAGGCACCTGTATACTAGGTTGTAGCTGGAAGCCTCGGCAATGTAGGTTATACCTGGAAACCAAACAAACCGAGATGTTTATGGAATTTGTACCTGGGCTCCAGTGTATGTTTACGGCAAAGTCAGTCAAGTCGGAGGCCCAGTGTGTGTGTGTAGTACTCAGAGCAAAATCTTTTTTTTGGCGGGTGTACAAGCGCACATGTGGTCAAAACTATATGTTTTCTATAGGTTTTTGATTCCTGAAAACTTAAAGATACCTGCCTCAGAAACAAGAGAGCAAAATGAAAATTGGGATATGAACGAGTAGACTTATCTGGCTTGTGTTCCGAGGAGTTGATCTTCATGAAGTAGTTTTTGTCTTCCATGAATATGTTTTCTCAGATCTTAACCATACATGGGGGATCGGCGGCATCAGTACTTACTCATTTACTTATTGGCATGTAGGACAGCAATGAAGGTTCCCCACGCTTGTCTGTTCTGGGCCAGTCTCTGTATAGAACCCGAAGTGTATTTTAGGGCCTTAAGGTCTTCATTTATTGTGCTGGGATTAAGGTCCATATGCGCTACTGCCACATGGCATATGTAGCGTCAGTGAACATTGAAATTAATCCCAGCACGGAGACAGCATTTTGAGAGACTGAAACTGATAACTATTTTTCAAGCTGTGCTTTTACGACCTCTATCGTCATATGTGAAGCTTGAATAGGGTTCAGGAGCTCTCCAGGTTTCATGATGGTTATAACAAGTTTCTTATGCATATGGTTTATATACATCAGAATATAAACTCCAGTAATGACATGTATAAGATACTTATCTAAAAGACAGTTTCACATCCAGTGGAATGGAAACAAAGAAATGAAACCTGGAACGAATTATATGTGACAAAATATTGTTTTAAATGTCTAAGATCGACCTTTTTTCTTTTCTATTTCCAAGACAGGGCGAGGGAAGGAAAGGATTAACAGAGCTGGTGGATAGGATGAGAGGGGTGAAAGGGTTAACAAGAAGCTGGTGGATAAGATGAGGAGTGAAAAGGTTAAGGACCAACCAGTAAGTCAAAAGGACGCAGACTAATCCTTCGTGCTCGTTTTACTTCTGAGCATCTCGTCTTTCTGTGACAAGGACGCACACGAAGGATATGATTACCTGTGAACTGACGTCAGTTGTACGTCTTTGTAGCATAGCTTCAGTGAAATGGAAAGGACGATTTAAAAAATGAAAAGAAAAAGAACCAAAGAACCAAAGAAACAAGAAACGAGGGAGAGAGAGAGAGAGAAGAAGAAGAAAAATGCGAATGCGAAGAATGCGAATGCGAAGAAGAATGCGAAGAAGAATGCGAAGAAGAAGAATGCGAAGAAGAAGAAGAAGAATGCGAAGAAGAAGAAGAAGAATGCAAATGCGAATGCGAAGAAGAAGAAGAATGCGAAGAAGAATAAGGAAGAAGAAGAAGAAGAAGAAGAAGAAGAAGAAGAAGAAGAAGAAGAAGAAGAAGAAGAAGATGCGAAGAAGAAGAAGAAGAAGAATGCGAAGAAGAAGAATGCGAAGAAGAAGAAGAATGCGAAGAAGAAGAAGAATGCGAAGAAGAAGAATGCGAAGAAGAAGAAGAAGAAGAAGAAGAAGAAGAAGAAGAAGAAGAAGAATGCGAAGAAGAAGAATGCGAAGAAGAAGAAGAAGAATGCGAAGAAGAAGAATCCGAAGAAGAAGAAGAAGAATGCGAAGAAGAAGAATGCGAAGAAGAAGAAGAAGAAGAATGCGAAGAAGAATGCGAAGAAGAAGAAGAAGAAGAAGATGAAGATGAAGAAGATGAAGATGAAGAAGATGAAGATTAAGATGAAGATGAAGATGAAGATGAAGATGAAGATGATGATGATGATGATGAAGTAGTAGAAGAAGAAGAAGAACACAGGTATACTTAGAGATACGCCTGTATTGTGACGTACTGAACCCGATACGATAACGCCCAGTGTCCCTATCAGAAGGTTAAGTATGACGTGAACACAGGAGAAAATCATCGCGAGAGTCACAGTCTGTTGCCTTTAGTCAGCACACTGGCTGGTCGTGCAAGGGAAGCATATCAGTCTACTGGTCTGGAATATTTTCATGTTAATGCATGAGTCCATCCGTAAATGTCCTAGTTTTTAAGGACTCAGGACGATAAACACGCACGCTCGCATGTACGCACACACAATTACACACACTCGTACACTGGCATGCACACGACACAAATGCCTGCCTGGTCACTTTCTGAAAAAAAAAAGATACGCGATGAAAGTAATTAGCCAAAAGTGAGGGGTATGCACGTATTTGTTTCTTTCTTTATCGTTGTTTTTTATTTATCTATTTATTTATTTATTTATTTATTTATTTATTTATTTATTTGTCAGAATGGATTTACCATGTGAAATTCGGGCTGTTTTCCCCAGTGAGAGCACGTTGCCGCAACGCAAGACCATTCAGCCCCGACTCCCCCCCACCCCCTCCCCCCCCTTTCCGCCTCCTTTTTTGTTTCCCGTATGTACACATTTTTGTTTATCAATAGGAAGTGAGGTTTTCGACAGAATTTTGCCAAGAACAACTCCTTCGTTGCCTTGGGATTAGATCTGTAATATGCGCTGAGTGCGTACTGTGCACGGGGCTTCGGTTTATCATCTCAACCCGAAAGACTACCAAACAGACGCGCCACTTAAGATAATATTATCGTGGATGGGGGGGGAGGGGGGCGGAAAAAACGTCCCTGTCCGATCCGTGATTGGAACCTGGGTTTTTGGCGTTCAAGGCAAGTGCTTTAACCACTAGGTCACACAGTCCAAAGTTATTCTGTCTGTTGGTTGGACTGCTGTTCTGACGGATATTAACCCTTTGACTCCTGCACCATTTCCATCAGCATCCTGCACTGACAACAGCCATGCTAGCAAAGCAAAAACTAGACCTTTTATCTCCCTCACCCAATCCACCACCAGCTTCCTGCAGGAAGTTGGTGGATAGGGTAAGGGAGTCAAAGGGTTAAGGTTTTGCAGTTGGTGGATAGGGTAAGGGAGTCAAAGGGTTAAATGTGAACTTAGGTTACTGTTAGCCATGTTCTACCACGGGACTATAAACATAAACATGTGGAGCGGTGGCCTAATGGTTTGGTGTAAGGAAACTGGAGTTCGGCGTTTGTTTAAGAGGAAATCATCACACGGCGACGATTCCATGTGTACTCCACGTAATTTGCTAGTAATTATCAGGCAGATTCCTCAGCCCTGCGCAAGACTCTGTGTGCTGGCACAGTCTTGAAATGGAGAGGGATCGGAGGTTAGGGATGGGGAAGAACGGGCCACGTGAAGCTGATACCACCAGAATGACTGGAGCGTCAACATGGGCAGCGAAGAGGGCAGTTTTATGTGGCATTCATGACCAGTCTGCTGAAATTTCAAGGCAACTGTTCAGGATGCGCGAAGTGTCATGTTCGAATAACTGATGGACAGAGAGTTTTCTCCCCTCTCTGACCCCCCCCCCCTCCCCTTCCCTTCCAATAGACTGCATGCTAGTGTTTTGGATGAGACTATATTTAATTGAGACTCCGTTTGCAGCATGCATTTAAATATCTCACAGCAACAAAAGAGTTGTACCTGCCAACATTCTGTACAAATGATCTACTTTGAAAAGAAAACAAAAACACATACTGACAGGACAGAAACGGTGGCGCAATACTACGGCGACATATTTTCCTGTTGAAGATTAACTCTCATTTTCCACGCAAAAATTCTGCTGTGGCACTGTAAGCAATCCAGTCCTGTCGAGATGTTATTACTTCGTTCGTTCTTTGATTTAACGTCTTTTCACTATAAGTGATATTAGACGGATGTATGTGTGTACGTACGTACGTATGTATGTATGTTATGTATGTTATGTATGTATGCATGTATGTATGCATGTATGTATGTATGTATGTATGTATGTATGCAGTATGTATGTATGTATGTATGTACGTACGTATGTATGTATGTATGTATGTGTGTGTGTGTGTGTGTGTGTGTGTATGTATGCAGTATGTATGTATGGTGTGTATGTATATACGTTTGTGTGTATGTATGTATGTATGCAGTATGTGTGTATGTATGTACGTATATATACGTACGTACGTATGTATTATGTATTAAAAGAAATATGTATATATACGTACAGACACTCTGAGAACAATGTCAACAAAGGGAGATTCGCATGCGTCCGATTGTCAGAAAAGTAGGTTTAGTTATCTCCTTTCTGAATTTGCGGTAAACTGAATTATTTCCCTTGCCCCTTGCGTGCAGCCGATTGGTTTATTTCACTCTCATGTTTATTTTAGGGGCATGGGTAGACAGGGGCCCAGAATTGACTGACCATTTGTAGTTGTCGTCTACGTGGTCTGTGTATCGAATTGAGGCTAAGTAGCGAGCACAGAGACTGATACATATGTATGTATGTAATCGGCTATGGCAATGAAAATGATGGGAGGTAGGCTATGGTTTGACATTGCCTCTGTGTGTGTGTGTGTGTGTGTGTGCGTGCGTGCGTGCGTGCGTGCTGTGTGTGTGTGTGTGTGTGTGTGTGTGTACGCGCGCGTGTGTGTGTGTGCGCACGCGTGTGTGTGTGTGTGTGTGTGTGTTTGATTCTTACTAGGATGCTTATTGATTTTTTTTATTACTGTTATTATTGTCAGTCTCGATGGAGGCAGACACAAGAAGATCATTGCTAAAGAAGATCAGGAAAAGACAAGCAACCTTTATAGGTCATTTTATCAGGAAAGGGGAATTAGAGCACCTGGTCACAACAGGAAAGCTGGAGGGAAAGAGAACACCAGGTAGACCCGGGGAGAAAATATTGGACGGACTTGCAGGGTGGCTGAGGACAGAGAGGGTGGAAGATGTGCTTGCGGGGACAAGGGATAGATGCATATGGAGGGCCATGATTGCAGGGCACATGATGATGATGATGATGACGTTATTATTGTGGTGGCTGTTAACGTTCGTGGTGCTGAATTTGGCAGTCTTACGCAGATATCATCACCTCAGGAGCCTCTGTAGGCTTTTGTGTCATTTGCCCTTCGTTTGAAGTTTGTTAAAGCGGAATTCATCCTACTCGGACAATCTCATACACTGTCAAGTCCAAATCTGCCAGTTGTTATCTGGCAGACTCTTTGAGCCTGCGCAAAACTATGTGCTGGGGAGATCTTGAAATGGGAAAGAGGGTTGGATGGGGTAGGGTGGGGTGGTAGAAGAACGAGAGCGGTAACACACTAACCTAGTATCACCAGAATAATTTGAACATTAGGATGAGGAACAAACAAGCAAGTTTTTTTTTAGTTGTTTTTTTTAGGTGGCAGCCTGGGAGTCATCTTAACCTTTTGATTCCGGCACTCTGTCCATCAGCATCCTGCATTGCCAACCATGCTTGCAAAGTAAAAGCTTAACCCTTCGATTCCCTCACCCTATCTGGTGGATAGGGTGAGGGAGTCAAAGGGTTAAGTTTTTGCAGTTGGTGAATACGGTGCGGGAGTCGAAAGGTTATGACATGATATCTTTCAGTCTGGAGTCCACAGCTCTATCAAAAGAGCCAGCATATTCAAAGAAATGTGGTCGTCCTCAGGATCGAACCCACGAATCCAAGATTATCAGGGTGGCGCTCTGACCAACTGAGCTATCGAGGCTGTGCCCAATAGATTCATCCATCCCTCCATGTATGAGAGAGAGAGAGAGAGGGACAGACAGACAGACAGAGAAAGAGAGACAGACAGAC
>CM060305.1:140447791-140450291 GCA_030674185.1 Monoplex corrugatus
TGTCTCATTGTCTGTGTGTTGCCTTTCTGCTTATGTGTATGTGTGTGTGTGTATGTTGTGTGTGTGTGTGTGTGTGTGTGTGTGTGTGTGTGTGTGTGTGTGTGTGATGACCTATTTATCAGGCTGCCCGTCTGTCTCACTCTCTGTGTGTTGTCTTTCTGCTTATGTGTAGTGTTGTGTGTGTGTGTGTGTGTGTGTGTGTGTGTGTGTGTGTGTGTGTTGTGTTGTGTGTGTGTTAGAGATAAGAGAGAGAAGACAGGAACAAGAACACATTTTCATTCTGGAAGACAGTAGTACAAGGGGATTAATGCATTGCCCCAGCCACGGAGAGTCTACACTGGTACAGGTACCACCGACACATGGCAAATTTCAGAGTCTGTCTTAAAACAAACTAGACAGAGAGAGAATGTTTGAATACATATATGATGGTGGCATTGACAAACAGACAAACGAACACACACACAGACATGTACACCTCACACACATACACACACACACACACACCTCACACACATATACACCCACACACACACACACTCTCTCTCTCTCTCTCTCTCTCTCTCTCTCTCTCTCACGCACACACACACACAGACAGAGAGAGAGACAGAGACAGAGAGAGAACACATCATTCTTCATTCATTGTCGTGAGATCGAAATCTTCACGCGCACTTACACACACACGCACACGCACGCACACATACACACACATACCCAAGTGCCCCCCCCCCACACACACACACACACTCACTCACTCCACTCACATACACACACACACACACACACACACACACACACATACACACACACACACACACACACACACACACACACATACACACACACAGATTTCCTGCTATAGCCTGAAAACTGTTTAAAATTTAAACAGACGTTTACTCTTGTCTGCAGGGTATTACATGTAGAACGAATGCTATCTACCCGCCTTGATGCTTAAAAGCTCTCTCACTTTCCATCCCAACAGTCTGGATGGATGGTTATCAAATTTGCATGACCCGCATCCTGTGATAATGCATAAAGACTAACGTTCTGTCTGTCTGTCTGTCTGTCTATCTGTCTGTCTGTCTTTCTCTCTCTCTCTCTCTCTCTCTCTCTCTCTCTCTCTCTCTCTCTCCCTCTCTTTCTTTCTGTCTCTCTCTCTGTATGCGTGTGTATGTATGTGTGTCTGTGTATGTGTGTGTGTTGTGTGTGTGTGTGTGTGTGTGTGTGTGTGTGTGTGTATGTGTGTTTTGTGTGTGTGTGTGTGTGTGTGTGTGTGGTGTGTTTGACCTGTGTGTACGTGTGTGAATCCGAAGTACAAGTTTGACATTATGATATTAACTTTACAATAAACGATTTATGAAGTTGACGATGGCGCGCGCGTTTTGTGTATAGAGAGATTAGGAACCATGGATACCGAATAGGAAGAGAACTGGGGTTGGAGTGAGGGTGAGGTGGTGTGTGTGTGTGTTGTGTGTGTCTGTGTGTTTGTGTAAGTGAGATGGTAGTGGGATAGGGTGGATTGGTGATGCGTGTGCTCACACACACACACGCGCGCACGCGCGCACACACACACACACACACTCACGCATACTCACTCTCACTTTTACTCTCTCTCTTTCTCTCTCTCTCTCGGGCGCGCTCGCTCGCTCACACACACATACACACGCATCATCACGAACACACATACACACACACACACACTCACACACACACACACACACACACACACACACACACCACAACACAACAACACACACACACACACTACACACACTTCATCACTCACAGAAACATACATACTCACACACACATAATATACACACACACATGTACATACGAAGAAGGGAAAACGTAGTATACAGTGAAATCACCATTTCAGAATGCTGCACCGGTGCATTTTTACGTGGTGTGTTAGGCTTTATTGTGAAGAGAGAGAGGAGGGAGAGAGAGAGAGAGAGAGAGAGAGAGAGAGAGAGAGAGGCTCATACTGTTAAGTCTTACCATTAAATCCCCTCCCTCTATCTGGTTCTCAGTTTATTTGTGTGTGAGTGTGTGAACGTGTGTATGTATATGTATGTGAATGTGTGTGGTTGTGTGTGTGCATGTATGTGTGTGTGTATACACTGTGTGTGTGTGTGTGTGTGTGTGTGTGTGTGTGTGTGTGTGTGTGTATGTGTGTGTGTGTGTGTTGTGTGTGTGTGTGTGTGTGTGTGTGTGTTTGACCTGTGTGTACGTGTGTGAATCCGAAGTACAAGTTTGACATTATGATATTAACTTTACAATAAACGATTTATGAAGTTGACGATGGCGCGCGCGTTTTGTGTATAGAGAGATTAGGAACCATGGATACCGAATAGGAAGAGAACTGGGGTTGGAGTGAGGTGAGGTGGGTGTGTGTGTGTGTGTGTGTGTGTGTGTGTGTGTGTGTGTGTGTGTGTGTGTGTGTGTGTGTGTGTCTGTGTGTCTGTGTGTTTGTGTAAGTGAGATGGTAGTGGGATAGGGT
>CM060305.1:140457791-140460291 GCA_030674185.1 Monoplex corrugatus
TTGTGTATGCTTGATCATGCACATATAGAGATACACACACACACACACACATGACAAACACACACACACACACACACACACACACACACACACACACACACACACACACACACACACACACTCACACTCACTCCCCACTCACACTCACACACACGCACACATGTACATATGTATATATCAGATATATCTATATCTGTATCTATACACTCACGCACTCTCTCTCTCTCTCTCCTCTCTCTCTCTCTTCTCTCTCTCTTTCTCCCCTCTCTCTCTATCTGTGTAGGGGAGCCGAGCGAAATTAGGCTGGCGTGTGATAGTCTGTTTAAAGGTTGAAATTATGTGTATCTATTTCAGTTCAGCGTTCAGGGCATTATAGATCATTGGTATACTCTGAGTGTGTATGTGTGTGTGTCTGTCTGCGCGCGTGCATACGCGCGCACGGTTTTCTCTCTCGCACACGCGCGCACAGCATGCATTAGCGCAATCAATACACCCACGTGTGACGGTACGGTGCGCTTTTCCTTTCAGAAACTCAGGTCGAATACAGGAAGCTGCCGGCAGGGAGAGAAGCCAATAAGAGACTCCTTCGTGATGGGTTCCTGGCAGATTTAAATGGCAGACTTGACTGCACCAAACTGTTGGCTGCGGGCAGACACACAGTACGTTCAACAGGCACACACACACATACATGTACAGTGATGATATAAATACCCGGCAACATGGGGCTGGCATATCATGTCTCACTGGCGTACAACAACAGATGTGACCCCGATAAAACTCTCTTGTACAGCGGCTGTGGCTTCGCAGATAGCCAACCGAACAGGTGGTTGGGTGGATGATCCGCGTCACCTTATAATTATTGAACAGAGAGGCGGACAGACGACAAGACATGTCGACGCTGAACTGCCGCCGCTGCTGCTGCTGCTGCTGATGCTGTCCTTTTCTGTACAGGCCTGAAGACGCCGGAGTTTTCGTTTTGTGTGTGTGTGTGTGTAAGTGTGTTTATGACCTGGATGATAATGGGAAATGCGATGCAAAAACTGTACTACAGTGATGGTAAGTCTGATGATCACCGTTACCTTTTTTTCTTGCTGTGTGTCCGTCCAGCTGTGTGTTGCATGATCAGTCGTAGGTAAAGTTGGTGATGTAGGTCTAGTGGGATGACTGTGTGTATGAATCATTTGTCAAATACTCGGCAGCGTGCGTCTGTGTGAGTCATGTCATTGCTGTAATTAATTCGAGTCACAGAATAAGAAACATTATTGCAGTTATTGTTTTCTGACAAAAGCATTTCTTTCTATCGAGTTCTCTATCTCCACTCAGGACTGAAAACCAATCACACACATCGAGTTCTTTTTCTCCACTCGGGACTGAAAACTAATAACACATATCGAGTTCTTTTTCTCCACTCGGGACTGAAAACCAATCACAGCCATTAACTTTCAGTTTAGCGGTGCTGACTAGCTCTTTTGATAGAGCTGTGGACTTGAGTTCAGTCCCAGCCCGTAACATGAAAACTTGCCTATACACTGCCCATCTTAAATCAATGTTTCGATCATTCTGCTGGTGTCAGCTTAGTGTTTCGTACGTCTCTCCCCCCCCCCCCTCCCTCCTCCTCGTTTCAAGACTTAGTGCCAACGCATAGGGTTTTGCGCGGGCTGACAGGGTTGTGTCAGGTAATTGTTGTTGTAGCAGAGTCGGGTAGAGCTCATATGGAATCGTCCGAGTGCGATTACTCCCTCTTGGATGAACTCGCAACTCCAAACTCTTTGCTGTTCTTGGTGGGCGAATTTGGTTTGGTGTTCACGAATCAGTTGTAATTTATTTGTGGATCTACAACAGTAGAATGGATGTAGAGCCAATAGGTTTAAAACCCTTTTACTCCCACACCCTGTCCACCAGCATCCTGCATCGTCAACCATGCTAGCACTACAAAAACTTAACCCTTTGATTCCCTCACCCTATCCACCAGCTTCCTGCAGGAATCAAAGGGTTAAATTTTTGTAGTTGGTAGATAGGATGCGGGAGTCAAAGGGTTAAATTAATGGTTAGTCAGTGGTGCTTTGCTTCTGTTAGACATAGACCTGGGTTAATTTTCTGCACAACCTCACAGTTTCTGCAAGCCTTCAGTGTCATGTCATTTTCATGTCAGTCTTATGACGCATATCGCAAATCAATATTTCTTTGCATGTTTAGCATTCAGACTCGGCATCCTCACATCGGTATTTTGGATACAATCGTTAAATCAGATTTGTCGATACCCATTGTATAGATTTTTCGGGTAGTTAATTCATAATACAGGGCATAGCCCGTTATGAAGGGGTATGAAAACAATACATGAACGTAGTAAAACACTAAAAAGTAGAATGCATTTTCCAGAATGATAATAAGCTCATGAACTTAATATTGATAACTAATTTCATGAAATTGCTCTCTCTGTAGATGTCAGTGTCTTATCACACCAAAACAAAGAGAAGTTGCGTACAGTATGGAGATTTCG
>CM060305.1:140465291-140467791 GCA_030674185.1 Monoplex corrugatus
ATCATCATCATCATCATCAAGTGCCTTGCCACATGGCGTTGGCGATCATGGCCCTCCATATGCATCTATCTCTTGTTGCCGCAAGCACATCTTCCACCCTCTCTGTCCTCATCCACTCTGCAAGTCCGTCCAATATTTTTTCCCTGGGTCTACCTGGTGCTCTCTTTCCCTCCGGCTTTCCTGTTGTGACCAGGTGCTCTAATTCCCCTTTCCTCATAAAATGGCCGAAAATGTTGCCTGTGTTTTCCTAATCTTCCTTATGAATGATCTCTTGTGTCTGAAAGTGAGAGGTGAGAAGCACGCAGTCACTAGCCAACACTAGACGCATCACATCTGCCATTTGACATGTTTTATATATATATATATATATATATATATATGTGTGTGTGTGTGTGTGTGTGTGTGTGTGTGTGTGTGTGTGTGTGTGTGTGTGTGTGTGAGTGTGTGTGTGTTGTGTGTGTTTTGTGTATGTGTGTGTGTGTGTATAAGCCCCGATAGCTCATTGGTTACAGCGTCATGTTGATAACTCAAGGGTCGTGGTTCAATCCTAAGCCCCTAAGGACACATCTCTGTCAACTGAGCCATCCAGTCTGCTTAACTGTAAACGCAGCGCCCAATAATGGACTTAACCTTGCTCTTCAACATTTAATGATCAGAAAAAAGTGTCTGTTTGATGGAGTGGGTTCGTGTTATGAATAATGATGGCAGTCGAATTATTTTTGGCAGGAGAGAACAACTTGTGGACTGTTGAATCCTTCTCTCTCTCTCTCTCTCTGTCTCTCTCTCTCTCTCTCTCTCTCTCCTCTCTCTCTCTCTCTGTCTTTCTCTCTCTCTCTCTCGCTCTCTATCTATCTCTTCCCCTCCCTCTGTGTGTGTGTGTGTGTGTGCATGTGTGTGATGCTGTGGTGTGCGTGTGTGTTTTGTGTGTTCTCTTTGTTTTTGTATGTTTGGCTGGTTGGTTGGTTGTGGTCGTTTGTTTGTATCTTATAATCAGTTTATTAGCATGAGCAGAACATTGTGGCCTGGTCATCCATCTTTCACTTCTTACAACTCCATCGTTTTCCCTCCCTTCTCTCTTCCTCTCGATCAATTATTCATCGTCTTCACTTGTTCAACCCTCCCTTCTTAAAAAACAAATTGACAGATGTGTGTGTGTGTGTGTGTGTGTGTGTGTGTGTGTGTGTGTGTGTGTTGTGTGTGTGTGTGTGTGTGTGTGTGTGTGTGTGTGTGTTGGACGAAATGTATCATCAGCGTGGAGTGTTTGGTTGGTCAAGCCCCATCAATATTTTTAGACCAGTCCTTTGACCTACGGCTAAAGAAGCCCAAAACACGTATATCTGAGTTAATTAAACTGGGTATGATTTTGTTTGTCACTGCACCCGTCGTAATAGGAAAGTACGCTTGTATAACCAACCCTCTTATTCCTTTACCCTCTGCACCAGCTTCCTGTATTATCAATCACGATAGCAAGGCAAAAACTTAATTCTTTTCACTCCCTCACCCTGTCCAGCAGTTTTTTGCATTACAAGCCTTGATCTTTTCATTCCCTCACCCTGTCTACCAGCTTTCTGGTGAAGGAATGAAAGGGCAACGTTTCTTTCAGCTGGATGGATAGTATGAGGGAATCAAATGGTTAAAGACATTTTTCGATTCTTTATGAAAGTCTGTTAACCAAACGCGTGTCAAATTTTACTCCAGCAAAAAGTTTTAACCCTTTGAATCTCACACCCCGTCCACCAGCATCCTGCATTGTCAACCATGCTAGCAAAGTAAAAACTTAATCCTATGACTCCCTCACCCTATCCGCCAGCTTCCTGCAGTTGTTTATTTACAGTTGGTAGATAGGGTGCGGGAGTCAAAGGTTTAATATTAAAAGTTTTGTATTGATCAATTTCCGAGGTCATACTCACATGGAAGGTATAGATCTATTGCTCAAGAAAAACGAAATGCTTTCTCTTGGGTCTGGACATGTATCCTGGTTATTTTTTTTAATAAGAAAGGGGGAATTATGAGTGTGGCATGACCATTTCGTTTTTGAGCTTATATTTTTGAGCTTATATCTCCCAGTTTATGTTTGCAAGCCTACGCGTTGCCGAATTCTGAATTTTTAACACTGATATGATTTGCCAGAAATGTAATAAATTCAGTGATACGTAAACCCCGATCTATCGTCAACACTGGAGATAATGATAATAAAAGAAAAGTTACTAAATCTCCATCTGTCTGTCTCTGTCTCCGTCTTTGTTTCTGTCTGTCTGTCTGTCTGTCTGTCTCTCCCTCTCTCTCTCTCTCTCTGTCTCTCTCTGTGTCTCTCTCTCTCTGCATGGAAGCAGCGACAAGTTTGGCAAAAAAAAAAAAGGCTTGTAGCTCATAGCTGCTACCGTTGGAAAATAAGGTATCATTATGATTATCTTGTTGCTACAGATGTTGTCAAGTAATAATTATTTCATTCCTGTTTAAGACTAGTGAAACCCCTGAATGCCAACTCGTAACATAAAAT
>CM060305.1:140475291-140505291 GCA_030674185.1 Monoplex corrugatus
CACAGGCAGGCAGTTTAGAACATTTACTGCTACAGGACCACCACTTCAATTAGGAGCTGTCTGGTTCAATCAAAGCTGCAAATCTGTTGAATAATAATAATAGTAATAATAAATTCTGTTGTTGTCCTCCCACCACCAGCTGACAATAGTAAATAATAGCAGTAGACTCAATGTTTCCCTTCGGGCAACTGGAAAGCCTGTCAGTGGCAGTTTTACGAGTGCGGTCCCACCTGAGCTTCCACTTCGATCTTGTGTGGATGTCATAAATCCAACGTGTATAATCAAATGTGAAGCATTGACATTAAGTACTCTCTCTCTCTCTCTCAAAACATAATGCGGACACCTTGTTTGGAGCAATCGGCGTGTTACATGAATTAAAGGTCTGATATTTGTGGTCTAGTAACGTTTGATACAATATGTTGTTCTTAGCGCGGAGCTTACAGTTCTCGCTGAGGTAATACGTGTGTACATAACCTGACAGGAGATTTTGTGTTGAAATACGTTGAATCCTGAATTAGTATTAGTGGCTGGTTGGTGCCGGGATTCGTGTTATGACAGAGTTTGATAATATTGATGTTACTACTTACAGATCGATGGTTTACGGCTTTCAGCTAGAATCTTTTAACTTGATATTTATGAACCCGTTTGCTTATTGCTCCAAACAAGGTGTCCACATCATGTTTTGAGAGAGAGAGAGAGAGAGAGTACACTTAATGTCAGTGCTTCACATTTGGTTATGCATTTTATTTTAGAATGCATATAAAATACATATTGACAGTGCCCCACGCCTTATATACACATTTCAGTATACATACATGTGTAAAATGCATATTGATAGTACTCACACACGTAAAATGCATACTGGTCTTCATAGCGCTGACAATGTTTTGGTGTGCACGTTTTATTGTAGAGCACGTGTAAAGTACTAATTGACTACTCACCCTTGGTGTAAAACTTAGTTTTAGAATATGTATAAAGTGCGTACTCACAGTGATCACATTTTATGTACACATTTTTAGTTTAGAATACATGTGAAGAATATATTCACAGTACTCACAAGTGATGTACAAACTTTATTTTAGAATACGTATAAAGTACATAGTGATAGTGTAACACTTAGTACACATGTTTTATTGTAGAGTACGTGTAAAGTACATGTACATATGATAGTACTCATCATCATCATCATCATCATCAGGTGCCCTGCCGCATGGCGTTGGCGACCATGGACTTCCAACCATCTCTATCTCTCGTTGCCCCCAGCATCTCCCCCACCCTCCTCATCCCCAGCCACTCTGCAAGTCCGTCCAACATTCTCTCCATGGGTCTACCTGGTGCTCTCTTTCCCTCCAGCTTTCCCTTGTGACCAGGTGCTCCAAATCCCCTTCCTCATAAAATGGCCTACAAATGTTGCTTGTCTTTTCCTAATCTTCCTTATGGGTGATCTCCTTGTGTCTGCCTCTCAACAATTCTTCTTAGAAACCACATCTCGGTTGCCCCTCAATCTTGCTCTGGCTTTGCTTGCTGACTGTCCACGCCTCGCATCCGTACAACAGTATTGGTTCTATATAACATTCAAGGACTCTCTTTCTGATGTTAATTGATAGGCATTTGTTGGTAAGAATGCTTGTCATCTTCTTGAATGCTGTTTTGGCTTGGCCGATTCTGCCAGCTATTTCCGATGTGCATCTGCCGTCTGATGAAATGACCGTTCCCAGGTATTTGAACTTATTAACCTGTGTCAAGGTTGTGCCATTTGCTGTTATTTTGCAGGAGGGGATTTCATGTTTTTACTGATCACCATGACTTCAGTACTCATACTTTGTGTAAAAAATTATTTCAGAATACGTATAAAGGATATAGTGATAGTGTATACACTTGGTATTCACGTGTTATTGTAGAATACGCACAAAGTGCATAATTATTGACAGTACTCACACTTGGTGTACAGACTTTATTATTTTAAAATACGTGTAAAATATAATTATATTCACAGTACTCACACTTAGAGAACAAACTCTACTTTAAAATACGTATGAAATACACATTCACAGTACTCACACTTGGTTTAGATTTTTATTTTAGAAAATGAATAAAGTATATATTGACAGTGCTCACATTTGGTGTACAAACTTTAATATTTTGAAATACGTAACAGCACTTACACTTGATGTGCAAATTTTATTTTAGAATACGTATACATTTTGACAGTACTCACTCTTGGTGTACACATTTTACATTACGAATGAAGTACGTATTGAAAATGCCCACATCGTGTGCAGTCACTTTGTTTCAAAACACGTGTAGTTTACATATTGACAGTGCTCATATCGTGTGTAGTCACTTGTTTCAAAACACGTAGTTTTCATATTGAAAATGCTCACATCGTGTGTAGTCACTTGTTTCAAAACACGTGTAGTTTACACATTGAAAATGCTCACATCATGTGTAGTCACTTTGTTTCAGAATACATATAAAGCGCATATTGACAGTGCTTTATACATGGTATACAAACTTTATTTTAGAATGCATGGAAAGTGTATATTGACTGTACTCCACACTTGGTTTGCCTAGTTTAATTCAAAAATCATGTACATAAAGTGTACACTGACAGTGCTTACACTTCGTATACAAATTATATCGTAGAATATGTATAAAGTACATACTGACAGTACGCACACTTGATGTTCATGTACACACTTTAAAGTTTGGAGTTGGCTTAAGACGGATTCATAGCACTGGGACTTCCATATGCGCTCCACCCAAAATTAAAAGCAATTATCTGGCAGACTAGCTGAGTCTGCGCAAAACGCTAAGCACTTTCAAGTTCTTCAAATGGGGACATCAGAGAAGGGACATTTGAAACACTAAGGTGACACCACCAGAATGATAGCAACAGTAAGATGGGCAACGAACAGTTCAATGTTTAACGTTGCGGGTTGGGATTGAACTCCAGATATGAGATCTTTAGTCCACGGCTTTTTCAAAAGAAACCAACCAGCCGTGTGATTGTTTAGAATAATACAAAGTATACATACTGACAGTACTCACACCAGCTGGCACATCATAACTGCTTTATTATTGGGTAGCTCGGAAACGTCAGCAATTAGCTTTGTGCACTGGCGTGGTGCATTACTGCTGTGTTGTTGGAAAACTCAAAAATTCTGGTAACATTAGTAAATGATTAGGGGACTAACTCATTACCACTTGGTTAGGGCACGATGCTCACGACACAGGGGCCGTACAATGTTGACCGTCGGGCGGACCAATTTTATTTTCATTTACATTTTCAGGCGGGCTACATGTTTTTATTTTCATTTTCATTTTCATTTTTTGTTTTGTTTTTGTTTTTCATTTTAGCTGTGCGCAGCTATGTTCGTGGGCTAATGTTTAACATACGTCATCACTAGTGCAGTGTGATGACAATGCACATCATGGTGTGTGGGCAAACAGACGGTTATTTTAGAGGCCCCGCTAGCCTAGTTTGTTATTCACTATCATCAGCCTTTCTCTGGGGCTCTGTCCGTTAACCCTTTGACTACCGCACCCTATCCACCATCTGCAAAAACGTAACCCTTTGACTCCTTCACCCTATCCACCAGCTTCCTGCAGGAAGCTGGTGGATAGGGTGAGGGAGTCAAAGGGTTAAGTTTTTGCTTTGCTAGCCTGGTTGACGATTGCAGTATGCTGGTGGACAGGGTGGGTGCGGGAATCAAAGGGTTAACTAATCATCGTACGTAGATCGATATATTAAAACCTTTTGACTCCCGCACCCTGTCCATCAGCATCCTGCATTGTCAACCATGCAAGCAAAGCAAAAACTTAAGCTTTTGACTCTCCCACCCTATCCACCAGCTTCCTGTGGATAGGGTGAGGGAATCAAAGGGTCAAATTTTTGCAGTTAGTGGAAAGGGTACGGGAGTCAAAGGGTTAAGGGAGGTAGTGGCAATATTCTTAAGGCTTTTATTTTAAAAAATTGTTTAGGTGGTCCTCGTATGGCAAGGCTTAAAACCCGAATGAACAGAATGAAACTGATCAGTTATTGTTATTGTTGTTATTATTGTTATTGTTATTTTTGTTTAAAGCCCAGCCGACTGTGTCTCGTCGGCCTCTTTACATCTCAGGAGATGATAGTCTGCACCAGGAGGCGTTGTGGTCATGACGTGCACTTTCTGCTGTGGCTGTGCAGGCCGATTCTTGAGTGGCAATCTCTGTCACATCTGCCACATACAAATTGAGTCGGTGTTGTCTGGTTTCTGGAACGTTGCTTGCGAAGAGCCCTTTTCTCATCTGCGCTTTCTGCTCTCCTCCTCTCCGCATTCACAACGCCTTGCTGAACGGCTGTCCGCCACGCTGCCCTGTCTTCCGCCAGAGTCTCCCAAGAGCCTGGGTCAATCCCTGAGCTTCTAAGGTCCCTTTTGCATGCGTCTACAAAGCGTAGCTGTGGGTGTCCTGGGGTTCGCTTCCGGTTTGCCAGTTCGCCGTAGAGAACGTCTTTAGATATGCGTCCATCCTCCATTCGACGCACATGGCCAAACCAGCGTAGTCGGCGTTGGCTTAGAAGGGCAAAGATGGTCTGTAGGCCCGCACGACGGAGGACCTCTGTGTTGGTCACCTTGTCTTGCCATTGGATGCCGAGGATGCGTCGCAAGCAGCGGAGATGGAAAATGTTGAGCCTCTTTTCTTGGCTGGCGTATGTGGTCCAGGCTTCACTTGAGTAGAGTAGTGTGCTCAACACACATGCTCTGTACACCTGCATTTTGGTGTTCGCAGTGAGACTGCTGTTGGACCAGACCCGCTTGTTCAGTTTAGCCATAACAGATGAGGCCTTCGCAATTCTGGCGCCGATTTCAGCATCCAGAGAGAGGTTGTCACTTATGGTGGACCCCAAGTACTGAACTTGGTGGACAGTATTGAGGTCGTAGTCTCCAATGTGTAGAGATGGTGGTTCTTCACAGCCTTGGCCTAAGATCTCAGTTTTCTTCAAGCTGATTGTGAGACCAAACTCTCTGCAAGCGTGGGCGAAGCGATCAACGAGCCTCTGGAGATCTTGTTCACTGTGGGAAGCCAGCGCAGCATCATCTGCGAAGAGAGCTTCTCTGATGGTCTTCTTTTCCACCTTGGTTTTGGAACGAAGCCTGGCAATGTTGAAGAGCTTTCCATCGGTCCTTGTATGAAGATATACCCCTTCTTCAGATCTGCAGAAGGCATAGGTCAGCAACATCGAGAAGAAGATCCCGAACAGAGTTGGGGCCAAAACACATCCCTGTTTCACTCCGCTGCTGATTCTAAAAGGCTCTGAAGTGGCACCATTATTGCACACAGTGATATGCATATCCTCGTGAAAAGACTCGATGACAGCTGATAGTCTTGGGGGGCAGCCGATTTTCTTCAAAAGCTTGAAAAGACCACTCCGACTGACCAGGTCGAACGCTTTCGTGAGATCAATGAAGGCGAGGCAAAGGGGCATGTGCTGCTCGCGGCACTTTTCCTGTAGTTGCCGGACAGAGAAGATCATGTCGATGGTCGATCTTCCGGCCCTAAAGCCGCACTGGGACTCAGGGTAGATGCGAGCTGCCAGTCTCTGAAGACGGGTTAAGATGACTCTGGCGAATGCTTTCCCAACAGTGCTGAGGAGAGAGATTCCGCGATAATTATTACAGTCGCTATGGTCGCCCTTGTTCTTATATAGAGTCACTATCCTGGCGTCTCTCATGTCTCTCGGAATGAAGCCTTCCTTCCAGCATAAGCACAAAAGTTCATGCAACTCGTTGAGAAGAGCAGGCTTCCCGCACTTGATGACCTCTGGAGGTATTCCGTCTTCACCAGGGGCTTTTCCCGTCGCCAAACCGTCATTCGCCTTGCTTAGTTCTTCGAGGCTTGGCTCAGCATCCAACTCCTCCATGACAGGCAGGTCCTCAATGGCATTCAGGGCAGCATCGGTGACAGAGTTCTGCGTGGAGTACAGCTCCAGGTAGTGCTCTACCCATCTCTCCATCAGCTTTGCTGAGTCTGTGATGCTTTCTCCTGCTTTGGACTTAAGGGGAGCTGACTTGGAGGCTGCTGGACCAGTCGCTTGTTTGATGCCAGCGTACATGCTGCCAGTGTTGCCTGAATCTGCAGACTGCTGAATACTTGCGCTCAACTGTAGCCAATAGTCGTTGGCGCATCGCCGAGCAGTCTGTTGGGCCTTGCTGCGGGCAGCTCTGTAAGCGTCACGAGTAGTTTGGGTATTGTTGTTTTTATACGCAAGTAAAGCCTTGCGTTTCGCTTCCACCACTGGTTCCATTTCCTGCCAGTTTGCCTCAAACCAGTCGGGATTCTTTCGTTCTTTTTTCCCAAATATACTCAGGGCAGACTGATAGATTGTGTCCCTCACGTGATTCCACTTTTCCTCAGCGTTTTGGATCTCTGAGCCAATCTTTAGCGCTGCATTCAGGTTTGCCACAAACTCCCTGGCCTTGGTCGGATCGGACGTGCGACAGGCATTAATCCTTGGGTGACCTTTCATCTTTGAGTGGTGCAGTCTTCTGGGTAGAAGCTTGATCTTGCTGCGTACCAGGGTGTGGTCTGTGTCGCAATCAGCGCTGTGGAAACTCCTCGTGTTGAGGACATTGTTAAGGTCCGACCTCCTTGTTAAGACGAGGTCGAGCTGATGCCAGTGGTGGGATCTGGGGTGGCGCCATGACACCTTGTCCTTCTCCTTATTGTTGAAGAAGGTGTTGGTGATGGCCAGCTTGTGGTAATAGCAAAGTTCCAGGAGTCTTTGACCGTTTTCATTTTGCTTCCCAACACCATGATGTCCAATGCTGGATGGCCAGGCCTCAAAATCAGCACCTACGCGTGAAGAGACCTTCCTTGCTGGGAACTCCTCTGACAACAGCATCCAGGGCCTCATAGAACTGGTCCTTGACGTCGGGTGAGGAGCTTAATGTTGGGACATAGGCACAGATGAAGTTGACTGTGCCTGAACTGGTCGTCATTTTCAGAGTGAGCAGTCTCTCCGTACCTCCTGTGGGGAGCTCTACGGTTGCTAGGAGGGAGTTCTTTACAGCGAAGCCCACACCATGAATACGTGGATCCTCTGGGTTCTTCCCCTGCCAGTAGAACGTGTAGTTCTTCTCACGCAGTGATCCGTCCCCAGGTAGCCTTGTCTCCTGTAATGCAGCGATGTCGATGTTGAGTCGCTGAAGCTCCCTGTCTATCACGGCCGTCTTCCGTGTGTCGTCTAACAGCTGTAGGTCGCTGTCAAATCCAGGACACATTGTCCTTACATTCCAGCTTGATATCAGAAGAGCTGGCATCTTCTTTTGCTTCTTTGTGTTGCCTGGTGCCTGGTATTTACAACCTGCCTGTCGAGTTTCCTCTAAGCTCCAAGCACCCATTGGAGCAAACAGGTTGTGGCGGGGTAACACCTTACTGACTGGGGGCTGCCCAGCTTGAGGCGGGCGATAGCTACCCAATGGAATGCGAAGATTCCTCCCACCGTCGAGAGTAACCCCTGGCGCCCGGCTCTACGCCAAAAAAGCCTAGGCTTAAAACCGGTATCTGCTACTCTCCGTGTTGTGTCGATGCTGTGTTACCAGCGAAGCTGGAGTGACCTCTCCAGGTGCAGGCCTGGGCAAGTGAATATGGAGGACGAGCTGTTGCCCATGCAGCAGATCCCCCCTCTCCTCGCCACTAGTAGAATCCAGGGGAAAGACGAAGGCCTGTACGCCTGGTACCAGGGGCGACGCAGGAGTTGCCAGAACGAGGTTGTAGACAACGGCGAACTGCCTTAGGGACTCCGACTCCGGATTTTTCCTCAGGGTTGACTCCCGAAGCCTTTCCTATGAGTGGGTATGACCGCAAGACAGCGGAGGTTTGAAATCAGAGTTTTCCTTCTCTTAGATGAGCTGTCTTCCCAGACTGATGAGCCCCATCTACCCAAAGCACTGGTTTTCAGGCGCCAGTAACCCGCCTTCATCCCTTCTCCTATCAGTAGTAGCAGTTCCGCCGGGCTTATATCTAAGCCACGCGAGCAGGCTAGGAGCTGGACTTAGTTGTCAGAGGCTATTGGAGACGCGCGCCGTGAGGGGCATTTAAAAGACAATGGGAGCTTGTCCCCATTGCCACCCCTCGGCTATGACAACCTTGGACACCGACTGTGTACAGCCATATCAAAGCTATAACCGTTTCTAAACATATACAATCCTTCAACAGAAAAAAAAGGAATGAAAATTAAGTACACATATCATTGCATTCGCTGCCCATCGTAATACTCCAATCATGTAGGTCCCATTTCTCTCTCCGTTTCAAGACTTTGTCAGCGCGTTGGGTTTTGCGCAGGATCAAGGAGTTAGCCAGATTACCGTTTTGCAGGTTTGGGTACGGGTGGGTCGCATATGGAATTGTTCGAGTGCGATGATTCCATGGAATTGTTCGAGTGCGATGATTCCTTTTTGAGAGAACACACACACACACACACACACACACACACACACACACACACACACACACACACACACACACACACACACACACACACACACACACACACACACACACACACACACAAACTCCAAACTCCAAACTGGAAAACAATTTTGACAATACCAATTGCAATGTCGAGGTGGTGTATTGTGACATTTTTGGACATAATGACTCAAGAGGCAGGTGGACTTACAGCGTTTTGATGGAAAATAGATGTGGAGAATACAGATAGGTCTGATGGAAAAAGAATGGGGCTGAACACTAGAACTTCTGTTTCATAAGCTTACAACCCATATCAAGGGGGCGAGGTAGGTAGGGGTGAGGATGGGGAAGGGGAAGGAAAAACCAGCCAGCCAACGGACGACAACAAAAGCTATAAAAACAGATACACAAACAAGCAAACAATGACGTGTGATTTTGAATAGCGTGGTGTGTGTGTGTGTGTGTGTGTGTGTGTGTGTGTGGGTGTGTTTCTTCAATGTTGTATTCATTTCTTTCTCTCTTATTTTTTTTCCTTTCTTTCTTTCTTTATATTTCTGTCTTTCTTTCTTATTTTCTTTCTTTTGTTGTTGTTGTTGTCATTGTTGTTATTGTTGTTGTTGTTGTTGTTGTTACGTTGACATTACCATGTGAAATTTGGGCTACCCTCCATAGGTCGAACGCCTCACTGCAGTAGGCTATAGTGCCACCCATTTGAATGTGGCGACAGAAGGGCGGGCTTGTTTGAAACAGACTTGAACACTTTGTGTGTGTGTGTGTGTGTGTGTGTGTGTGTGTGTGTGTGTGTGTGTGTGTGTGTGTGTGTGTTGGTGTGTGTGTGTGTGTTGTTTTGTGTGTGTACGCGTGCATGCGTGTGTGTGTGTTGTCTGTGTGTGTGTGTATGTGTCTGTGTGTGTGTGTGTGTGTGTGTGTGTGCAATTTTTTTCACAGCACAAGGGCAATCCCTACTGCCACACCCCGTGTTACAAGGCACTCTTTGGCCCCGCAATCCTGGGCTACGGTTCAAACCTCGCCTCCCCGGCCAACTTCGCCAAGAAAGACAACGCTGCCGAATATGGCCACGACTACGACGACGACGTCTGCAAACGGGAGATCTACAGCAACTCTAGGACATCGGCTGCCGTTCGACGACAACGACAGCGACGGTCTGCTCCACCCTCCATCGTCAACCACGACTTCTCGGCCCTCTCTGCGTCCGGACCACCAAACCCAGGCTCCGTTGTCCCAGGATTAGGGATGGTTGATGGTAATGCGCTTTCACCTGCCAACAATGCAAAACCTTCTGGTGTGTCTCCGAGTGAATCGTTTCTTCCAAATTCAGGTTTGCATTCTGTGGTAAATTCGAATTCGCATGCGGTGGTAGATTCGATTGTGAAGAATGTGTCTAACTCGGATGTAAATCCGGTTGTGAATGACGTATCATCCAATGCCAGGTTGAACTCTTCTTCAGGAAAATTTGCCGGTGCCCATCATTCCAGATCTAAATCCGAGCAAGTGATTTCTGTGGACAACCGTTCTGGATCTTTCGTTGTGCCTGGGAGTGTTGTTGTGGACGGAGGGCCAGTGTCTGTGACAAAGGTGCCCTCCTCGTTCACCTCTGGGAATCATGACGTACCTGTAGAGAAATCCGCTGTGTTACCTGAGACTGCCCCTGATTTGGAACACTTCGTTTCGACTATGACGATGGACGTCTCGCCAGCATTGTGAGTTTTTGTGCCGTATCCATCTCTCTCTGTCTGTCTCTCTGTGTCTGTCTGTCTGACTGTCTGTCTCTCTGTCTGTCTGTCTCTCTCTCTCTCTCTCTCTCTCTCTCTCTCTCTCTCTCTCTCTCTCTCTCTCTCCTTTGTCTCTACCTCTTCCCCCTGTCTCTCTTTCTTCCTCCCTGTCCTCTGTGTTTATCTCCTCCCCCCTCTCCTTGTCTTCCTCACTATTCTCTCTCTCTGTCCCCCATCCCCCTCTCTCTTTCTTTCCCTATCCTCTCTCTGTCCCTGTCTCTCTCTCTCACCCCCTCTGTCTCATATGCATGCTTAGATTTATTATTGAGACATTTACTGTGTGTGTGTGCAAATACTTTAGAAATGTTTATTTGTTTATATGTTTCATGAGTTTCAACTTTAGAACAAGATTTTTTTCATAATGCAATAGTTGACATATATGCACATTGTGGTATGTATGGTGTCCGTGTGTGTGTGTGTGTGTGTGTGTGTGTGTGTGTTGTGTGCGTGCGTGCGTGTATGTGTGTGTGTGTGTGTGTGTGTGTGTGTGTGTGTGTGTGTGTGTGTGGACAGAGAGAGAGAGAGAGAGAGACAACATACTGTATACATATTATAATTACAACTTTGTTCTTTGTCTTCCACATGCAGCATTCACTCTCAAATGATCTGTATCTTCTTTCCTTTCAGCTTGCAAGCCCCAGCTGCTTTCTTTCTCGGGCCCTCCTTACTCTTAAAGTCTTTTTCAATGTATAGATTACCTTGTACCATTATGAGTTTCATGTGAAGTATGGCATGTTGCACAGATGGTGAATCGTGTGTGTGTGTGTTGTGTGCGCGCGCACGTGTGTATGTATGTGAGAGAGAGAGAGAGAGAGAGAGAGAGAGATTCATTAAGTAGTCTACATGAAA
The DNA here is from genome assembly GCA_030674185.1 of Monoplex corrugatus. Classification (NCBI taxonomy): domain Eukaryota; kingdom Metazoa; phylum Mollusca; class Gastropoda; order Littorinimorpha; family Ranellidae; genus Monoplex; species Monoplex corrugatus. The sequence goes on from CM060305.1 coordinate 140,486,388, forward strand.
GGTGCGCTGAACTGTTTATAGATCTTGATGAAAATGCTGACCTGTGGTTATAGATCACACAAAACTAGACTGTAACAGTCACCTATAGAGAAAGAGTAAAACTCTTATTTACAAAACAAAAGAATAGGAACCAGAAGAACAAGAAAACCAATGTAAGCACGTATCAAACGAGACAAAACAAAACAAGCGCAAATTTTCGGCCAACTAGCCTTTGTCAAGCGCGAACGCACGGTCACAGACAGATCACAGACACCAAACAATGGATAATAAAAACGGGACTAAAAACTTCCCTGCCGCCTCGTCCAGTGGGTAAGAAATGGAATAGGATTAAACGTTCGTGATATTGATGCATTCATGGCCTACTGTTGTAGTGTCAACTAATCACGCTATATAAAAACCTGGGGTAATATTCAGATCATGGTTTTAAGCTGTGAAAAATTATAATTATCAAGTTGATATGTCCCCAAACAGACTAATGGAAAAAACTCAAAAGCGAAAGAACATGTTTGCAAACAAACAGATAAACAAATGGGGGGGGGGGGGGGGAACGAGAGAAAAAGCAAATTCCCACAAACCGGCTTATCGGCCACGTTAGAGACTAGCACAGGGTTTATGTGCGATTTTGAAGTACTGTAGGAGGGTACGTTACTCCTACAAATTTGTTTCTCTGAAGAGGTATGGGTTGTTTCCCATGAACAAAAAGTGCTCGCCTTCAAGTGGATGATGCAGAGTTATCTCCTTTGGAAAGAGCAGATGGCAGCAGTGAAACCTTTCAGGTCAAATGTAAAGTTGAATGTGTTGAGTGGGGGAGGTTGAGGTGACTCTTCCTCAAACATGAGTGGGTAAGCGGTTGTATTTTGTGTCTGCTTAGTTTAGCATACAAATCAGCCGTCCAGGTGTTTGTTTTGAAAAGGGATCAGACTTTTCACTTCAGTGAGTCTGTTTTTGTGTTCATGGTTGCCAACGAATCATCGATTCAAGACTACTAGTCTAGCTACGTGTAATACTAATAGTAGGCTATAACATAAGATCTTGGCCAGCCGGGGGAGGGGTACTGAGTGTGGACGTATCACATTGCCACGCTGCTTCAGGTAAAACTGACAGTGGCGCGCTGTGAAGTCAAGTTTCGACCGTAGCTTGTTGATTCTGCTCTTCTCACGCATACCGAACAGGTCATGTCACCGTCATGGCTCGAGTGAGGACACCTTTATTTTAGTTCGAGTAAACTCGGGCATGCCTGACCGCTTTGGTCTGTACTCAGTACTGGCGTGAGTGAAAATGAAATGATTGCATTGAGACTGTATGTACTGCAGACCTGAAAAGTAACAGTCATGATGTTTTCTTTTTCATTTTTCTTTTTCTTTTCTTTTTTTTTTTTCCTTGCTTCTTTTTCTTTTTTCTTTCATTTTCTTTAAAAGAAGACTTTCATTATGATTATCACTCATACTAGTCAGAAGTAAGTTTTGAGTCAACCCCATGGTCTCGGCTTGGTCATGTTAAGTATGAGCGAGGCCAAGGGGGTTGAGACTAATTGATTTCTGTTAGTATTGACTATTGTCTGTAGCTAGGCTCTGCATACCTTCCAGTTTTGTATTTTTGCATACCAGAGATCAGTATTCGCTTGCCTTTAGATTATCCAAGTAGTCAGAAGGAGAAAAGGGAGATGTAGGGGTTATGGGCGAGCTTTGAGTGTAAGGTTGCATGTCAGCAGATCGTTAGTGCCACTGTTGGGTGACGACAGACCATAGACCAGTCAGCAAAAGCCAAATGAAAGCCAGCCGCTCAGTTTAGTCAGTGTGATTGATTGATGGCTGGTGTGCTGTCACCAGGGGTTGCTGTCTGCCACTGGGGATAAACTTGTAAAGCCCTTTGCCAGCAACTAGACTATCAACTAGTATGTTGCAACAGTCTTAAAATCCAAAGCATTCAAAATTGTATGTTGTTTTTGATTGTGTTGTGTTACATTGCAGTGGCTTGCATATCATTATTAAATTTATAGATTACAGAAAGACGAACAGTCTTGCACCAACATTTGTCAGTTGGTGTGATGTCATATAGCAGTATGCTGTGAAATAAATGCATATGAAGCAGTGGAAATAATATGGCCATGGCTACGACACCAGATTTTGACTCACAATCATTAGTTGGTACATCTTAATAATAATCAAGACACTGATAGACAGATGATTTCAAAACAATTCTGTTCATGCAGGGCAAAGTCAAAAGTTTGCTGTGATACCAGCTTTTAATATCTGAGTGAAACTCTGAACTCAGAAATAAAAGTTAAATGTAAACATACATAAATGTAAAGATATAACAACACGCGTGCATGCACGCACGCACACGCACACGCACCCACACACACACACACACACACACACACACACACACACACACAACACAACACACACACTCGTAGCATACTCACACACTCGTAGCATACTCACACACACGCAGCATACAACACACAGCATACACACATACACACACACACAAGCATGCGTACACACTCACACACACACACACACACACACACACACACACACACAGAGCATACGCACACATGCATACACATACATTTTCACCCTCTCCCTCAATCAGTTATTATCTCTCTTCCTTTCTCTTCTACAAGTTCCAAGCATGATCAGCTCTAAACTTTCTGTTATGTATTTTTCAGAATTGGTTATAATATCCAGATAGTAATGACACTGACAATATGAGCATTATTATGATATTTATTTTGTGATTAAAGCATGAGATGAATGGATCAAATTGTAAGAATCATGTGTTGTTTAGAAGAGTATATTTATGAGCTTCCTTAGGAAGTTAGATTGTATCATCATATAAAACATTTGTATATTGATGTGGGATGTTAAAACTGAAACATGCTTGTTGACATTTCCAGCAGGTTGGCTTTAATAGTGTAAGTTATGCCTCTACTGGAATGGTGACTGATCAGTAGTAGTTTTGTAGACAATTTAAGTGTTTTTCTTTCATACCATGTTATGTCAGGTTAGTTTCATTATGCCAGAAAGAGAAATTGCATTATGATCCCACATAAGCAGAATATCGAAACACATACTAAAATATATATGATGTTGCTGTCATCCCACATACACAGACTATCCAAAAGCATAATGATACAGCAGAATACACGGACATGTAGCATGAATTCAATCATTTATTTAGAACTGTAAAAACAAATACTTACTGTTATTTCTATCCATGAACTTACTAGTAAGTAATAACTTAGAATGAAGTAAAATAAACATACACATACAATGTGATACATAATCACAACATAATATATATTGTTGAAAACAAGTAAATCATTGAACCTGTCAGATGCATTTTGCAGTCATATTTTCATACACACATAAAAGCATGCACCCAATCACACTCATATATCCCCTTCCCTACCCCCAACACCACACACACACACCACGCGCGACGCACGCACACGCACGCACACATACGCACGCAAGCACACCAAAACACACACACACACACACACACACACACACACACACACACACACACACACACACACACACACATGGTATTGTTCAGTCTGCCTTCTGATTCCAAGATTGTGATGGATTTTAGTAGGAGTCTTTGCAAGTATAAGTTTACTGTGTTGTGTAATTTTATTTCATTATATTTCATTTTATTTTGCCACATTTACTTTTCACAATCACCTAGCATGATCTGATAAAGGATGTAATATAGACTATGAACATTTTCTGATTTAATTCATGTACACATGCATAGTACTTGCTTGTGTTGATGCATGCATGCGCACGTACACATGCGCGCACACACACGTACACACACTGACACACACCACACACACATAGGCACACATACACACACATATACACTCACATGCACACACACATATACACATGCATGTATACATACACATACACACACCGCGCACACACACACACACACACACACACACACACACACACACACACACACACACACACACACACACACATACACACACATACACACACATACACACACACTGTGTGCTCAAAGCGTGATGTTGAATTTGAAACACCATTTCATTTTAATTTAAAGACATTCATATCATAATTCATATACACCATTTCATTATAAAAACATTTATTTTCAGCTGACTTGAAACTATTACTATTACTAGTATTAGGCCATGTTGTTTAGTAGAACACAAATTAGCATCTACTGGTGCTACTTTAACTAATTATGTATAATAATTAATATCTATGACTGTAACAGTTTATGTACATACAGTGTCAGTGTATAGCTTATACAGTAAACCAAACCCTGGCAGCAACCCTCTCCCTTCAATGAGTAATACTTGCCATTTCTGGTCAATACGTTCATCATTAACATAGTTGCAGTATCTGTACATGTAGAAGTACTCTCAGTGAGTCATACTTGCAATTTCTGATCAGTATGTTCATCATTACATATGTAGAAGTACTCTCATCTCTGATATAGTTTGGGTCATATTGTGGTGTAAGGTCAGTGTGTATGACTCTTTCAGTCATGAGTTCTGTTTGTATCTCTCAGTTTCATTGAAACTGGAAGTGATAAGCTACCAAGCCCCATTAGCTCAGTGATGTAGAGCATTATGCTGATAATGCAACAGTCATGGTTTCAAATGCAATGGGTTTTTGAAAAAAAATGTAAGATCTTCCTAGTGTGTGGGGTTTTGTGCATGCTGGGGAAGTCTGCGAGATAGTTGATGGCAAATTTGATGGAATGCACATGTAATTGTCTGAGGGTGATGACTCACACTTGAACAAACTCCAAACACCAAACTACAGATAATTTGAATCTGGGAAAGTCGGATTGGGTTTTACTTTTTTCATTTAATCATAAATTGAATTGGTGAAATTAATCAATAGCACAAAAGTGCATGTAATGATAGGTTTGATTGTTTAATACTGAACTAGTAAACTTCGTTTGTGTGTGTGTGTGTGTGTGTGTGTGTGTGTGTGTGTGTGTGTGTGTGTGTGTGTGTGTGTAGCTAGTAATTATTGCAATGATGTACTGTCATAACAGTCACCCCCCGAAAAATTATACTCACTTTTTGAAGGACTTCCTCTGTTAGTTGCCAGAAACTCTGGGGAGAGCTGGACAGTAGGAGGTCCTCAGATGATAAGCCACCTCTCAAGCAAGTACTTCAGTCCTCAACTTCTCACAGTCTGTGGAGGTCAGGTCATGACTCTTGGATGCTCCATCTGATGTTGCCATTTTTTCCTCTCCAGTTGGATTTGAATCTACACCTTCATGGTGGACAGGACTCTCAAGGCCAAATCACCTTTGTGACAGATGTCTTGGCCACTTAGCTATCGGACACCTGTGTGTAGTAAACTGTAAAGTTATCCAAACTTCATTTTTGTTCCTCTTCAACCAGCACCAGCTGGAACTCTTTTCAGCTGCTTCAGATATTGCTTTAAGGCTTTGGTCCTGTCCTTCCCGGTAATTGAGAGCTGTTTCATGAGTCATAGGGTGATGTGCCTGTTAAGCCCCTTGCACCAATGTCTATGACAAGGACTTTGGCTTGGAGGCCAGATTTCCCTCAGGTTGTTCGCTAGACTGGCATACTTTTCAGTCTTGCAGATGTGGGCTTCCTCCATTCTGTTTTCACAAGGCACAGTGAGTTTGATCAGAAACTTGAAAATTATGTTTTTTTCATGAGTGAGAGTGGAGTACTATAGCTGATCTCATGGAACTCTTGCTTATGATTTTTTTTTTTTTATCATTATTATTCTGGAAGATCAGCTGTGCACATCTTGTCATCTGCTCCATCCAGTAGATCCTGCTTCCATGCTGCAGATGTCACAGCTTTTCCATGCCGCCGTTTGCTGTCTCCTGTTATGTAGAACATTGTCGAAGCCTCTGGGTTTTTTTCCCCCCAGTGGCAGTACTAATTGTTTGTTGATAAATTTCTTTAAACACTTCACTGTGCCCCATGTGTACCTCCCTATGGCTAATCATTTGTCGATAAATTTCTTTAAGCACTTCACTGTGCCTCGTGTGTGCCTCCCTACGGCGTATCGTTTGTCAATAAATTTCTTTAAGCACTTCACTGTGCCTTCACTGCGCCCTGTGTGTACCTCCCTATGGCTAATCGTTTGTCAATAAATTTCTTTAAACACTTCACTGTGCCCCGTATGTACCTCCCTACGGTTTATATCAACATTGAAACAGAAATTCACCTCTGTCCTCGTTTTATTAATTGTTACTATTACTAACAGTAACAGTAACACACATAGTGAACCTTGTGCTCTCATTCGCTAGCTTAGTAATGGATGTACAGGAACCACCACTTTGGCCTCTGTAGTGTTAGCTGTGGGAAAATTAGGCCAACATTATTTGATTGACTGCATTATGCCATGCATTCATAGGCACGCATGAACTGATGAAGACTTATGTAGATGTATGGTGCTAATTTCTGTGCTGACTGAGTAATTTTCAGCATAATGTATGGGAAGAATTCTGATTGTTCCATTTACCGGTATATCTAGAAAAATGAAGAAATTTTTTAAAATTTTGAAAGAGAATGGTGCTCATGTGATCCAGCAAAGCAGCAGTGTTTGTCATTCTCTGTGTGTGTGTGTGTGTGTGTGTGTGTGTGTGTGTGTGTGTGTGTGTGTGTGTGTGTGTGTGTGTGTACACATACACATAAATTGTTACTAATGTCTTGTGTTAGTGTAAAATAAGTAATTATTTATACCAGAAATACAGCAGTCCTGGAGTACTGAAATTAGTATAGGACTTAAGTATAAAAACACTATTAAAACTTATTTAAAAAACGCTCTTTTCGGTTAATCGTTGCTGTCTTATTGTTGTGTCAAGTTTAATGTGTGTTTGTTTTTTTAATGTTTCTTCATGTTTTTCTGTTGCTTTTGGTCTAGATAAAGTGATACAACATATATTATACTATAGATTTAACTATGCACATGAGACCAAAAGGAACCTGACAAATAATGAGATAAATAAATAAAAGAGTAAATACAAATAAATAAATAAATAAATAAGTAAACTTAAAAGGACCAGTCGCCATGGTGTAATGGTTAGTGCAACAGACTACTGACTGGAAGGTTGTGGGTCTGAATCACCATTACTCCATTAGTGTTTCAAAATTCATTGTGGGATATTTCAGCTCTATCCGGCTCCTACCCAGAGTTGGGCATGCTATGGGCTCATTGGGAAGACTGGGACCACTCACTCAAGTCTCATCCACTTCACGGATGTGTCATTGAGGGTGTTGCTCAAATTTTCTGACCAGCACCGCAGATGTCCACAGGTGTCACTTGAGTCTGGTTGACTCCGGATATATTATGATAATAAGCGTAGAGTACAACCCTGTTACACAGTCTCAATCCTAGATGGAAATCCATAGCATCATGTTGTCATTCTCATCATCATTATCATCATACTGTAAAGACTGTTCAGTTTCTGTGGCTTAGAAAGTGGGATGAGAAAAAAAAGTGAGCAAAAGGTAAACTCCCTGAGTGCAGTGATCCTTAAAAAAAAAAAAGTAGACTTAAAACTAAAAGATATATGCATGTAATTATGAGTTTTCTTTTTCTTTGTTTGAGATTCTTTTCAGGTATTTGTACTTTGTAGACAGTTCAGAATTTCAGCATTTGATTGCTAGTCATGATTTGGCCATTAACTTTCTATTTCAGATCAGGTCTTTGTAAACATTCTAAGTTTTGTACTATTTAACAAATATGATTTAAGACTTCAGTACCATGGATGCAGTACACGTGAAATGTTTTTATTGAGCATATAGTATTTGTTTATGTGGAATTTTCTTCTAGCTGTGACCAAGGTGAATCAGGGAAACATGATTTGAATTGTCAGAAACTGATTTAATTCAACTGTATGTAGAGCATTGCTTAATTAAATCATGACATTTTGGTGTTGGCATTTGGTAATACATTTTTTTTTATTCAGTGTAATACTTTTTGACCATATCTTATGGTGGAATTATTCTTGAATAAATTTTTGTGGCCTAAGAATACTTATGAATAATAAGCTACGCACAAAAAGTTAAGGATCACTATGAGAAAACAGGTGCGTAATAAACTCAGTTCGCTACTGTTATTTATTTCTCAGTCCAGCCAAATTATTATGAATTCTTGTTCAGCTGTAAGTGGGCGATGTTGTGTTAGTGCGAAAATTGCACGGGATTCTCTACTACTGAGCTTGGCCGCAAACGGAAAAGCGGAAACTTGCGAAAAAGGACCTTGTTTTGGACCGTTCTGCCTGAACACATTGCACAAGCCAGATGGAAAAACCATTATGCACGTGCAAGCACTGCTGTTTATGTGTGAGATGCTGTCTCTTGCTTGGCTTTATAAGAAGACATTCCACCAGTAGTAGGCCTGATCTGACAATGCCTCCACGACGAAAATTGAGCGAGTTTGTGAGGGGACGAGCTGTTGCATGGTTCCAAGATGGTATTCCCAAGCGAGAAGTGGCCAGGCGACTTCAGGTGTCCATCTCGGTCATTGTCAGACTGATTCAACGCTTCACAGCCACTGGGAGGGTCCATGAAAGACGCAGATCTGGTCGACCGAAGAAGACAAACCGACATGAAGATCGTCTCATTGAACGACAAGCCCTGCAGACAAGAACAGCCTCTTCCAGCATCATTCGAAGGCAGCTGAGGGTGGCTACTAACATCAACATCAGCCAGCAGACCATACGGAACCGCCTTCATGGGTTTAACCTCCGTTCTCGTCGCCCAGCTGTACGGCCACGCTTAACTCCAGCCCATAGGGCAGCACGCCGCGCCTTCTGCAGACGTCACGTGAGGTGGACACGTCAGCAATGGTCCCAGGTCCTGTTCAGTGATGAATCACACTTCACCATGAACCACAACGACGGCCGACTGAGGGTCTGGAGGCACCCAGGGCAACGCTTTATTGACACCACTGTCCAAGAAAAGGTGGCCTTTGGTGGAGGTTCTGTAATGGTCTGGGGGGCCTTCAGCCTTCACCACAGAACACCCTTGTATCATGTACAGGGTAACCTGACTGGCCTCCGATACCGGGAGAGATCCTTCGACCGCTGGCTGTGCCTACACTGCAGCAGATGGGACCGACGGCTGTCTACCAGGATGACAACGCTCGCCCCACAGGGCAAGGGTGGTCAACGACTTCCTGCAGCAGTCTGGAGTCAACAGAATGGAGTGGCCAGCATGCAGTCCCGATCTCAACCCGATTGAGAACCTCTGGGATGAGCTGGATCGCAAAGTGAGGAGCAACCACCCCCCTCCCAGGGATGCCCAACACCTCTACCAGATGCTGCAGGCTGAGTGGCAGGCGCTTCCACAGAGGATCTTCACCAACCTGGTCAACTCGATGAGGACTCGCTGCGACGAGTGCCAGAACAGCCATGGCGGTTACACGCATTACTGAACTTTTGGGAGCATCAGAATGCCCTGTCTTGTGATTTCAATGACTTTGGGAAATCAAATTTCTATATGTACCCACTTTGATCAAATGTACACACCAAACGATTGCTCGAAATTGAAGGCAATTGTGTATCGTTATCACTAAAGCATGGAATTAAATGTTTGCCAAACTTCAACGCATTGGCTTTCTTATTTTGAAAGTTATGAATTTTTGTGCAAGTGATCCTTAACTTTTTGTGCGTAGTGTATATAATAGAGAAAGCTGAGCCAGGAAGAGACTGTAGTAACAGGATATGACACTTGAGGGTCAGGGAAATGGACAGAAAGTCAATCTCTCTCTCTCTCACTGACTCACACAACCTCTGACTTGGTTACATAGAGGGCAATGTTTGTGTGGGGACACACATTTACAATTGTTCTGTCTAGGACAGGATTTATAAGTTACACTCAGTTTGTGTTGCTTTAGAATAAGAAGAAAGACGGTTCTTATTTTTTCATGTGAAAACTTTTGAAAGTGTTAGTTGTTGTGAAGAGATTTTGTTTTGAAATTATTCTTTTCTTTATGGTTTAATTTTTTTTTCTTGCCTATTTTTTTTATTCTAGACCGTTTATAGAGATGTGTTAAAGAGCTGTGAGAGATAAAGTGTGGACACTAATCAAACAGTCTAGAGTTTTGCTGGTCATTTTATAATTTTTTTTAATTTTTTTTTTTTACTGAAGAGTAATTTGAAGATCTCAAAATGAGTGCACCTTTTTCTGGACGTAGAAAATCATCTGGAAAGGGAATGTCCCGTCTTTTAAAACAGTACCATCATTGGTGAGTACATTTAATTAAGCCACCATTATTGAGCTGTGGCAGTATTTAATACTAGTGTACATTTTTATTTCTGATGATATTTCTTGGTTCTTGAATGACTTCAGTCTCCGTGTACACCATATCAAAGAATTACTCTTTAATAAGACAATTCTGAGAATTGTATTGCTTTTAACACTTTTTAATCAGTCTGCATGTATGATACTTGTGATTCATGCTTCTGCTTTTTTTTTCCATATTTATACAGAACAATGAAAACAAAAAGTTATACATTATGATTATATATATATATTGAAAAGTGATTTTAACGTGCACATACTGAAATGGTAACTTTTGCAACTTTGTATGTATGTACTTGCAAGAATATGTGCAGGCACACATGAATACAGAGACACACACACATACACACACACACACACACACACACACACCACACACACACACACACACACACACACACACACACACACACACACACACACACACACACACACACACACACACACACACTCTCAATCTCTGACTCTCTCTCTTATCTCTGTCTCTGTCTGTCTCTCTCTCTTTCCCCCCCCCCCCCCCTTTCTCCCCCTCTCTTCTTCAGCACGCACATACATGCAAGCAAGAATTCATTTCCATTAACATGTGGATAGGTTGCAATAGCTGATCAAAAGTAGAATACAGTCGTCATCAACCCTCAAGGGCCCTCCTTCCCTGAGAATATATAACTTTTGCCTTTTTTCCCCTTAAAAAACAAAACAAAACAAAAAACAAAAGGATGTAGGGTAATACATCATGGGTTTTCCATGCTTTCTTGCTGAGCTTTAATAGTTCAGATATGTTGATTTCATAAAACATCACATAACATAGATATGTGTATACTGCTTCACCCGTTTATATCTCTTCTATTCATGAACGCTTGCTGAAAAGTAAAGACCTGCTTTTAGCTTGATATCTGAACTGTAGTTTCCAGGAAAAAGCTTTTGTTTGATGATATTGTACTTAACCTAAAAGTGTTTAGGATGAGTTTCTAGTCTTCTAGCAGTTGTCAATCTGTTAGTTCAAACCCTACTGACATAGGCTGTAATTGTAAGATATGAACATTACAGTCTGTAAATTGAAAACTAACAACTGATCTTTATGCTAAGCATTATCTCATCCATTGTTGACATTTTACAGTTTCCTAAATATTACTTCTTGTTCATATTGAATCTGACAGTGATATTATTACTTGTTATTTTGAAGGAAATGGTGGACAGATTATTTGCATACATGTGTGGTAAATAGTAATTGTTTCTTCTCAGCTAACTGTAATTAAATGAGGAACATCATAGGTGGACCTTTGGAATAGACATTTTATTTGGTTTGTAATGCTGTTGCTAGCAGTATTCCAAGAATGTGATGCAGTAGTCATTCACTCCTACCCCTAGTGTCCATAGTACTACTACTAGTATAGATGTTAATCAGAATGTTTTAATATTCTGTTTTTGAGTACTATATTGTATCTTGCTTCCTTGTAGCCTGAAGGGTTTATTTGGCTGCATTATATTTAGATCATTGCTGGCATATTTGGGCGGAGTACTTATGGGATTGCCTTGATTAACTCTCAGCTGTATACAATTTCCAGATTACTGTAGAGCACTGGTAGTGTTTGACTGTGACAGAAGACATTTTGTGTGGATATTGTAATTTGTATCTTATTTCCTTGTAGTCTGAAGGCTTATCCACAGATTACTAGATCAGCTAGTCACTGTTGGTGTTACTGTTAGTCATGAAACCCAATACACTGAGTATAATAATATTATCATCATATAATGTACTAAGTAACTTCAGTCAGCTGACTGTGTTTTACTGTATCAGTGTATGCTTTTGAAAACTATGGATTAAGGCCTGCAAAAATATTTTCAGAGATTTGAGAAAGCCTTGTGGCAAGCTGTTGTTATCATGTGGTTGCTGTATGAAAGATATTACCACATGTGCAGTTGCACATATGTTTGCATATATATTATCTTCAGTCTCACATAGAGTGAAGTATGCATGCTAATAATGTGCATACATGCATGTGTATGTATGCATACATGTACACACACTCACACACATGTATCCACGCACACATTTAAAGATTGATTATCATGCACACAAATGTGCACGCACACACACACACACACACAACACACACACACACACACACACACACACACACACACACACACACACACACACACACAATTAAAATTTATAACACTGATAATATGAAGAAATTTGTGAAGCATTGACTTTGTACAATAAGAGAGAACCTGTTCAGTTGAGGGGCCCTAAATATGTTTGCTTCTTATCACAAAGTAGTCTAACACAATACAACTTAACAAGGAAATAAAAGAGAATAGCTTAGTTCAAGATATGTTTTTTTATCCTTCATTTTGACCTGGTTGTCACAGTGAAGACTAAGAATGAGTACAGGTGGGGGAAGGGATCTCTACTCATAAAGAAAAGCAGCAGCCAGGTAGGATCTGTACATTATATTGATTTTTGGCCATTTTCGTCATTGTCACATATTTATTTAGGTGCACTGCAACATCTTGTGCACTAGGGGCTTTCTGAAGTTGTATGCAGGGAAAGAGAACACCAGGTAGACCCTGGGGAAAATATTGGAGGGACTTGCAGGGTGGCTGAGGACAGAGAGGTTGGGAGATGTACTTGCAGCAACAGGGGATAGATTCTTGTGGATGGCCATGATTGCCGGCGCCATGCGGCAGGGCACATGATGATGATGATGATTTTGGTCAGAAACATTGAGGTACACATGTAAAACTAAAGGCTTATGCTGACCAAAAGCTTGTTTTGTTAGCGACAAAATTGTAGATCATGTGAAATAATTTTCTTCATTTAGTGCACATGATAAACTTACAAAGGGCAGAATCTGGAACTTATCTCTTAAGATTTTTTTTTTTTTTTTTTTGTATTATAAAATTCATTATTCTTGGTGAGAGTGTACGAGTGTATACATGTGTGCATGTGGGTGGGTAGATGGGTCAGTAGGTAGGTGGGGGGTGGGTGTTTTCTGGTAAAAAGGGAGGTGGTTATTTTAGGTGTGGAGGGGGAGGTTACTGGTTTCAGTTATTATAAATGTTTTTGTTAGTTTCTTTTGCCATGTTTGTTTCATACCAGCTCACAGCCTTAGCGCATGACTTGTTGCTACCTTGGTCTCATAGGTGTTGCTTTCAAGGAAAAGATGGTCTGGGAAGCTCATAGGAATGCTTACTCAGGCCAAGTGTTGGGATATATGTAGAATGGCAGATGCTTTCTTGTATGGCACACTGTGAACAGGTAGAAGGGTGTAACTCATATCACAGGTGAGGAATGGTTTTTATCTCCTCAACCTAAATAACATTCTTGAACATACTGTGTTCTCTTAAAGTTATGCTGTTGTGGGTTTTAATGTGATCTTTTTTCTGTTACTGTTTAGAGGAGATTTTTAAAAGAGTTTTTTTTTAGTCTACAGTTGTCTTTGTGTCAGCCTGTGTTTCTGTCTGTCGGTGTCTCTTTTTTTTTTCCAGTCTTGTGTGTGTGTATGCATTCCTGAACATGCTGTGTTCTTTTAAAGTTACTCTTTCCCAGGTTTTAATGTGTTCTTTTTGCTATTACTGTTGGAGAAGAAAGTTTTTTAACACTAAAGTTTTTAGTCTGTTTCTTTGTGTCAGTCTGTGTTTCTGTCTGTTGATGTCTCTTCTGTGTGTGTGTCTTGTGTGTATGTGTGTGCATGTACAGGCAACATGCATACACTAATCATACAGTGCGCGCACACACACACACATGCATGTGCGCAAACGTACACATACACAGACACACACACACATACACATTGAAATTCTCTGTTACTGCTTTTTACTAGTAATCAGTAATGTATGCTTGTCTGTCTCTCCATTCCCCTCTTTACCCCACCCCTCTCTTTCATTTTTTTTTTTCAGTCTGGCTCTTAGAAGCTGGGCTGTTTGCTGCCCATCTTTATGCTTCGGTCATTGTCTTGGTGTCAACTTTACATTTCAGAGGTCTTGTTCTCTTCGCCTTCCTATTTCAAGACCTTACCTGTGTACCATAGGGTTTTGTGCAAGCTCAAGGAGCCTGACAGATTTTGGTAGAGCGCATATGGATGAATCCCTCTTGAACAAAACTCTTAACTCTCTCTCAGTTTCTGTACCAGAACTTCCTGTTTATAAATCTGGTAATAATTACTAATATGTTTATATTAGTGAGTCTTTCGTCTGTCTTTGTCAATTGTTTTGTCTTTTGTCAAGATCTCAGTCTTTCTGAGTTCTCATCTTTTTTTCTGTTCAACTTCCTTTTCATCTTCTTGCTTTCTTTTTTTTACAGTCACAAGTTTTCACTTAAAAACATGTGAAAGATTGAGGGATGTTATTGATCTTTGGGTGGGGGGGGGGGGGGGAGGTTGTTTGTGATGTGGTGTGTGGTGTGTGTGTGTGTGTGTGCAATATGTGTATGAGAGGTAGGGGAGGAATAAGAAGTAGTATTCGAGAGTGAGTGGATGGTTGTGTAAGATAGAATGGGCGTCACCTGTTTTTAAAGTCAAAATTATGGCAGTGGAGAAAGGGAAAAGCTCCAGTGATTTGACAGTGTTCCACTTCACTTACTCTGGTATCGCTATCGGTATCATTCTTTGTTTTTGTTCAGGTATAAATTCACCTGTTGGGAGAAAGAGGGGTGGGAGGGAGAAGTCAGTGGGGGGTGGGAGAAAGAAAGATAACTTTACAAAATATTGAGTTTGTCCAAGAGAGGTTGGAGTTGGTGTAACAAGATAAAGGGGGAAAACTGCTTCCTCAGTAGTCCAGTGTAAAGGTAGAAATAAGATATTAGTACTATTTAAAGGCACAGGTGAAATATAGATTTATAAAGGCAAGTAGGTTTTTATGATGAGTTTGAGTGTGTGTGTTTATCACATGTCTGCATCAGTACATGTGAGTGATCTTATTGTTTCACTCATGAGTCTGTTAATAAAACTAATATTATTGTAGATTTATGAAGAGACATGTAAATCTGTTTTACTTTTTATGAATGGATGCTATACACGTATTACAGCATTGATTTGTTGGAAAGAAAGGAACCATGTTACAGGGGAGGATAACAATATCTGTAGTTTGCAAGTTTTGCACAAAAACCTGTAGAAAGACTTGTGGGTGGCTGGTATAATGTTCTGTTTTGGGAAGGTTCCAGGCATATTTTGTGTGTGTGCATGCGTATGTGTGTGTAACCAGTGATTGTCAGTGTGTCACAATAGTGATAATATCAGACTCATACCAGTTCCATTTAGGAAAAAAAGAAATAGAATAGAATAAAACTAAAGGCATAAATGTCAGGCGTAACTGGAGAAAATTATGAATAAGTTCACAGAAAATGTAGCTGATATTTGGTAATGTTGCTGATGTTACATGTGACAGAATTATGTGCAGTAATGCCGGCACCCGATGCATACATGGTATCTGCTGTGCATTATAATCTGTATGGCTTTGTATTTCTGTTAGTTTTGCTCTTTTAATGTACTTGGTCCTGTTCTCCTTAGAAAATGAATAGTTAAAGCTTTTCTCTTACTGTGTTTTAGATGAATATGTCATATGACATGTAAGCTGACAATATGCTTTTTTCTTGCTGTTGATTTAATCAAGAAATCTTTAGGACATGCCTAATGATGAATTCCAAGCATAGCTGAGGAAAAGATGAATCAAGCATTCATTTCTAATGTGGCAAGTGGAATTAGCATGTGCTGTCATGCGAAGAGCTGGTGTTTGAATGAACATTGCTTGTGTGCATATCGCACATCATGTTTCATTTTGTAGTTATTTTGTTTGAGCGAATGTTGATGCTTTATGCTGTTAAAAGACAAACAGCTTATGTTGTTTATGACATATGAAACAGTGCATGCGTATATGACATATGAAACAGTGCATGCGTATTTGTTTGGTATATGTTTTGTTTTAGTCTTTATTCTACACAAACATATGTACTCTTACAATCTTTTATATTCTGTTTCATCCTAACGAGATGTACACACGCATGCACACATGCATTCACACAGACACACACACACACACACACGCACGCACGCACGCACGCACACGCACACACACACAGACTCACTCACTCACACTCACACAGACACACACACACACACACACACACACACACACACACACACACACACACACACACACACACACACACACACACACAGCACTCTTACTCCTCTTTTCCTGTTGCACTCCTGTAATCCCTAGTCCCTACTCATTTTATATGGTGCTCCCCAGATTTCCTTGTTTTGTTGTGCCTTTACTATTACTGTCTGTTTGCAATTTTGAAACATTAGCATTTTTATGTTGTCAGCAAAGTACACAGGTCTGCGTCTGGCTAATGGTTAAGTTTTGAGAAAGAATTCAGTTTTGCACTTTTACACTAATAATCCTTGGGCTTCATAGCACTTGCCGGACCATGATAGCAGGTATCGGTATGAAAAGCAGGCATGCAGGTAAACGAGTGCCAGGTCGTGAGTTTGTAACAGAGGTTTATTTGTCGAGAGGATATATGAAGGCAGGTAGCCAAGGTGAGTTTCTCATTCTGGGTACTCAAGGTTGATTTCCTGGTGAGAGGGTGATAGATTGCAAGATTGCTGTTACTATATTGGTGTCATCTGCTGATAGCTGGAGTGTAGCTGTACTGGTGTGTAGAGGAAGCGAATTGCTTTTAAAACAAGTACAACTCATGAAAATCGCTGTGGAGAGCATGATTTTTCAGAAATTGTGTTTTTGAAAAAAATATTACTTCTCAGTAAGAAATTTTTTGGTTTTTGTGTAGGATCAGGTATTGTATGATATAAGCAAAAGATTTATCATTAACATTTATAGGCAATCATTCATTTGTCTTCCTCATGCTGTTCACCAGTTTCCCGCATTACCAGCCATGACAGCAAATCAGAAATTTTTTCCTCTAACACCTCAACCTATCCACCAGCTCTTTGCAGGAGGCTGGTGGGTAAAGTTAGGGAGTGACAGGTTCAAGTTTTTGCATGTAGAGGATAGGTGAGGGACTCAAAGTGTTAAATACCTGACTTTTATGTATGTGGGGCTGATAGAATTTGAAATACATAAGGCACATGATACACACTAACACAGTTGCATATGTGCACATGCAATACACACGCTCATACTAGTCATAGAAAAGACTGCACATGCGCACACACATACACACCACACACATGCACACAAGTGATGAATGTTGTGTGACCAAGAAACACCTGACGGTGCTGGATGGGACCCAGAGCACTAAAAGATAGTCATAAGTATGTCCTAAACAATACAATGCAAAGTGATGAACGTATGACTGTCTAATATAATAATTATGATAATAATATGATGATACTCTTATGAGTATGTCCTTAACAATAGAATGCGAAGTGATGAAAAATATGACAGTCTAATACAATAATACCACTACTACTACCACCACTAACAGTTATCGTAAGGCGCTAGTAACATTACATGAAATAATAACAGTAAAGGCACAAATAACATTACAATTTATGCTTAAATTCGTTATTGCAGTGTAACGGCACCGTGTTTAGTTAGCAGTGGTGTTGAAAGTCAAGATAAACATTTAGTGCATATGATCTTATCATGAAATACTTTGGGAAAAGTTACAACAGGAAATTTTCGTTATCACATATATATTGATTTTGTAGTTTTTCTTTTAACTGGATTTTTACCATAAACATGAAGAACAATTGCACTTATTGATTTTACATGCTCAGTAAACATTTGAAAATTGAATTGTGAAATACTGTGTTGTAAAACAGACAGGGTTGGAATTGAATAAATTTGTGTAAATTATTGATTTTACAGCAGTCAGCATTTGAATTGTGAAACACTGCGTTGTAAAACAGACAGAGTTGGAATTGAATAAATTTGTGTAAATTATTGATTTTACAGCAGGCAGCATTGAATTGTGAAACACTGTGTTGTAAAACAGACAGGGTTGGAATTGAATAAATTTGTGTAAATTATTGATTTTACAGCAGGCAGCATTTGAATTGTGAAACACTGTGTTGTAAAACAGACAGAGTTGGAATTGAACAAAATAGTTAAAAGTATTTGTCTTAACTATTCCTGTTAATGGATCTGTTGTGCTAACAATGGACTGATGATGAAGAATTTTGTAGTACTTGTTTGTAAAGTGTTTCTTGTTGTTGTTGGTAGTGCACATGAGGAAATCAGATGTGTCATGGAGGAAAATGGACCCTTAAGTCTTTGACTCTCTCACTCTCAGGATATTGGTGCTGTGTTTGTTTGTTTTTTTACACACATGAGCTGGCTGGCTTTTTTGATAGAGTCATAGACAAGATCTGATGTTTGGAGTTCATCCATCTGGCAACATTAAAATTGACTTCTTCACTGGTCATCTGAACCGTACAAATAGTAAATCATTCTGGTGGTGTCAGTAATTCATGGGTTCCATTCCCATTCCCATTTCAAGATTCTGTCGGCACACAGGTGTAAGTAGGTACAAGGAGTTTGCCAGATAATTGCTTGCAGAGTTGGATGGAGCATATATGAAATTGTCCTGCAGGTAGTTGATGGGTACTTTGAGGGAGTCAAAGGGTT
>CM060305.1:140510291-140545291 GCA_030674185.1 Monoplex corrugatus
CCGCAATGATGCTCCCACCAGATGGAAACGAGCCTCTATAAATGGGCATATCTTTAACTATGATGTAAGTGGACCATGGTAGTTTTTATTATGCTGTATTGATTTCATTATTTTGTCATTTAGGGTGTATTTGTTTCCATTGCAGTGATGAGAAATTGGTGTGTTCCAGTGATATAACTGCTGAACCATTTTTTTATTATTATTTCTTGGTTCCTTGTTACAAACGTCGTGTTGTGTACTTTTAAATTTGTACATATTAACAGCTTTCTGTTAGGTTGGCCCAATGCTTTAAATGTGATAAAAACCATCCACATAAAGCTAGTCCAGGTCGCCTACAGTTTGAGTCATCATATTTGGTGCCAACTTGTCTGTCACAGGGAACTTGAAAAAGGAACACTTCAGGGTTTATGATTTAAATTATTAATGGATAATGGCAGGTTAAGAAGTTACAGATTGAAAGGGCACGCTTTTAGAAGAAAAATTGCTTTGACATATTTTCGAGGTGTTAAAATTATTTTTACTTACTTTTCAAGGTGTTAAAATTATTTTTACTTATTTTCTTGTTGTTACATGCCAAATCTGGATGAGTCAGCGGGAGATAAATCACAAACTTAGAATTGGAAATGCATTGTACATAGAACATAGCATTGATTAGCATTGATGAATGCACCATTTTAATTTTCTGTGGGCAGTTTTGATGATAGCATTTTACATCTGTCCAAGTTCTGTGTGTGTGTGTGTGTGTGTGTGTTCGTTCTTTGATTTAACGTCTTTTCACTGTAAGTATATTAGACAGGGGAGGGTGGGGGGGGGGGGGGGGGGGGAAGGAATAAATATAATAAAATGTAGAACGATAGTTAAGCGGGTTGGATTGGGGCAGAAGGGAGATAGAGTAAAAAGACATAAATAGGTGGGAGAACAGGAAAATGGAACGAAAACTTAACTCTAACAATTAACTTCAACAATATGAAGGGAAATTGTAACACTAATACACAAACCGCATAAAGTTAAAGTAATGCGTTAATAAAGTTAAGTAATGTGTGTGGTGTGTGGGTGCGTGCGCGCGCGCGCGCATATTGTTTGTTTCATTTTACACAAACATATTTAAGTGCATGACTTCTTTTTCTTTTTGTCAGGGGAATGTGTTCAGCTTTGTATATTTGTATAGTATTTCAACCTGAGCTGTGTACTCTGCAAGAGAGTCAATCCTCTGAAAACTTTTTTTTGAAGACAAACTTTTCATTTTGTCATTATTGCTTTTGGGTCAGTTTTTTTAAGCAAATATGTTCAGTACAACTTTTGTCACAATTTTGTAATTCAGTAATGTGTAACAGGTAATTTGATGTTTTAGATTATCACGTTCATTAATTGACTTATCCCACCTATGCCATTTGTAACTGTAACTTGAGTTTGTAAGACTTGCAAGATATTTGGTATATCTGTTTCAGACTAGCGTGTTCATCCCAGTCCTGGGCAGTTCTACCAGTGTGATAGCAGACAGTACAATGACTTCTCCTGTTGTGATACAAACCTTACTGGAAAAATTTAAGGTCAGTTTGATTTACTTGTCTTTGCAGTCTCCACCTTGTTGTATTGAGGTCAACACTTACATGTATTTCTGTATATATATGGCTAAGTATGTGTTGTTTCTTTTTTTTTTTGAATAGTTTTGAAAATAAGACACGGGTGTATACACATGCAAACTTGTATATGTACACAGAAACACACTGTATAAATTCACATATACTTATATACACACTGTAAATTCATTCATTACTTACTTATGTACTTGCATACACACATTCGCATGAACAGACTTACACATTGAGTAAATTCACATGCATAATACACTTTAAATTTAAATTTACATGCATGCAGGATCTTTCGCCCTACAGATTTGAGTGTACCCTAGCTTAGCATCGTGTGTGTTGTGTGTGTGGTGTGTGTGTGTGTGTGTGTGTGTGTGTGTGTTGTGTGTGTGTGTGTGTGTGTGTGTGTGTGTGTGTGTGTGTTGTTCTTCACATAATTATAGTGATATATTCTGGGCCATCACCAATATTTCTCTGCTCACTAAAAATTAGGACAGTTGGTTCATCATCATCATTCTATCATGATCTTTTATAAAGAAATTTATTCAGTTATTGTTGAACAGGAAATTAGAATCTATAGTCATCTTATTTAATATTGTCACAAATACAGCATTTGTGATTGATGCGTTTGGCCAGAATGTTTCATTTTCATTTGGCTGTAAAGGATTATCAATTGTTCTTGTTTTTAAGGAAGTAATAGATGCTAATGTTGTAAGTCATGTGTAGAAATTAGAAATATGTTAGAGAGTGAGGGGTGGAGGAAATGTTTTCAATCAAGACCAAAGAACACTGTACTTTGAAGTTTTCATCTTTCCCTGCAGTGACTGTTTCAACTTACTTTTTGAAGAATTCTGCTGGGTTTTTTTTTTGTTTTGTTTTTTTTAATTCATCTTTTTTATTTTTTTTTTAAGATCAGAGTTTAAGTTTCTTCCCACAGGATGGGAGAATGCAGGTAATGGGAAGCATTCCTGTTTAAAAGGAAATCACATCAAATAACAAAGAAGATAGGCCTACATGCATTGTTCTTTTTATTTTTCATTTCCTTCGCTTTTCTCCTTCAGTTTGTATTCACGTTATTCTCGCTTACTTGAAACATGAAAAGCACATAAACAGACCTTTCTGTAAGCAGGTTATCAATCTTTTTCATGTTTACCCATATAGCCGAGGGGAGTATGTGTTGTCAGATTGTTGGGTATGAGATATTTCTCAAGTTTACCGACATGTGTGTATGTGGAAAATAGCAGGGGGGAGTTTGTTTTGTCTGTGTGTTATGTTTTTCATGTTTAACCTTACATGCAGGTAGAAGTAGGGAATATGTGTTGGCAACTTTCTGATATGTTGATCAGGATTACCCATGTATGTATGCAAGTGGAAGATAGCCTGTGGTGGGGATGCTTGGGGCTCTTTAAGTATGAATTGTATCCCCTCCTTCTGGAAATTCTGTGCTAACAATTTTCTCTTTTCCGTCTTTTTCCTATCATTTCTATTGTTGGTTCATTTGCCTGTATGTGTTCTTATAAAGTTTTACATGCTTTCTGTTAAGACTTATGTTTGGTACATGTATTAACTGCATTTTGGGTTCTGGTGAAATGTGATGTGCAGAAGCATGTTTAGGTTACTTAGGCCAGTTTTATGTATGTTTTAGTATATATAGTCATGTTTAACCCTTTGACTCCCGCACCCTGTCCACCAGCATCCTGCATTGTCAACCATGCTACCAAAGCAAAAACTTAACCCTTTGACTCCCTCACCCTTTCCACCAGGGAGTCAAAGGATTAAGTTTTTGCAGTAGTTGGATAGGGTGCAAGAGTCAAAGGGTTAAATGTTTGTATGCAGATTTGATTTTTTAACCCCCCTGGTGACAAATCGGCAGAGTGGCAATGCCAGGGGCATATCCTTAGATTATGTGTTTGATTGAATGCATTGATGTGTATTCTTAATTTTTGTCCAGGTGTTCATGGAGATGTGCGTGTTTTGAGGTGGTTATAGCCGTGGGTCAGCTGGACTTTTAACAACAACAACAACATTAAAATAATAATAACAAAAACAGCAACAACAATAATAATGATGATAATAATATTAACAATAATAACAATAATGATAATGATAATAATAAAAGGTAACTTAGGGGATTATGTGCTGTCAGTGTGTTGATGTTTTTGATGTTCATCTGTATGTGCAGGTGGAAAACAACTTGGGGGAGTATATCACATGTTAACATTTTTCATGTTTTCTTAAATGTGCAGGTGGAAAATAGCCCAGGGGAGTATGTCCTGTCAGTAGTGACAGAAAATGGTGAACAAACACAAGAACGGTTGCTAGAGGAGATGGATCGACCATTGTTGGAGAGGCTTCAGTTGGGAGCCGATGATCAGTATGCCAAAATCTTTCTGAAAGAGAGGAGGATAGAACCAGAGGCCATTGTGCCAGACACTGTTCAATTGCCAATCATGGAGGAGGAAGAAGAAGAAACATTGCCTGCTGAGGTGTGAGAAATTTCTTTTCTTCATTTTTCATTCTGTACTATTTTAGTGCCATCATCCTTGTACTGTTTGTCATCACCTTCTAACTCACAACCAGACCTATGTTTCTTTTTGCTAGATAGGATGGAATTTATTTTTGTCTTTTTGTCATAGTGGAATTCTACCACATGAAAAGTGGGCTTCTGTCTCTGCCTGGGGAATGCATGTCTTTGAATTATAATACACACTTTTTTTTCCGTATGTGTGCATTTATTTTTACCATAAAGAGGATTCTTCTAAAAGATTTTGCCAGGTACAACTTACTTGTTGCTGTGGGATCTTTAGCATGCTGCACACGAGACCTTTTTTTTTTTTATCATCTTAAAACACTCCAGACTGCTACTCAGGGTCTAGTAAAGGGGAAGAAACATCTTGGTATGACCAGGAATCAAACCTGGGTTTCTAGCAATCTGCCTCTAGTCTAAGCAGTGGATTTATCCATTAGACCACACACTCCAGCCCGTCTTGGCCAAACGTTCATTGTGAAGTTGCCATGAGGCAGCCTTCCAGAAGAGACCCATCACTACCACAAGGTCACTTCAGTCATGCTCATTAGTGCCTGTTTTGATCTGATGCACACAGGATTCACCTACCATGCCCCTTTTCAATAACAGTGATTGTTGAGTGACTTGTAAAATGAGATGGGAGGGAGAACAAATTTCATCAACACTGCTAAAGATTCTAATCCATCAGCTTAGAATTTGGGGTTTTGTGAAAGAAATATTTCAATGTGTAGAGTAGTAAGGATTAACTGTAAGACAAGTCTAGTGGGACCCAGTGCTAATATCCATGAGTGACAAATTATTTCAGTGTTTGAAATTGTAACAAATGTTTTTGTAGAATTATTGCTGTCACTGTCATGTCAGCCATCGTATGGAGATTTATACTAAAAGATTGCAATTTTTTTTGTAGTGAATATTGTAGTAGTACTATTTCTCTCCTTTTAGGTACTCAGCTTCATGATGTTAAATACTATCCTAGTGAGCGTTATAGATGTTTGAGGGACATCAGAAATTGAAGTCTGTAGATTGTTTTGTTTTGTATTTATTTACACAATTACTTTGTTATTGACAGGTGGAACAGCTGATGATTTTGCCAACGGCAGTGCTAAAAGGCATCATGATCAAGTATGAGAAAGATGAAGAAAAGGATGTGCGACTGCTGACGGCAAAGTAAGTTTTTTTTTCTGATTTCTGTGTACATGTGCATGACACAGATGATCTGCTGTTTACATACCATAAAAATATTTGATGTTGATGTAGTAGAATCTTGAGCAGAATTTATAAGAATATAATGGTTTCTTTTTTCCAATTTTATATTTCAGGTTCTACCTATACAGAGTGAGAAAATAATTTTAGTTAACTGGGATGTGGTTGTAGAGAATAAATGAGTGTGCATGTGTGTGTGTGTGCGTGCTACACTACTAGTTACTAGCTTGTAATTGGCTGATTTTTTGTATGTTAAGAATATGAATCAGATCTTGGCCTCCTTTGAAAAAGCATCTCTGTTATATGTGATGAAATTAATCAGTTTTCAAGTCACAGTTGTGCAAAATGTGTAGATGAACAGTCGTGAAAAACAAGAAGAGTGCTAATAATGATGGCTTTTTTCTTTATAAAGAGTGTGATTTATTTTGTTAAAAAAAACTGTCATGTCCTCTGTAATGACAGATGTGATATTTTGATGGGAACAGCTTGTCAGGATAAGAAAACAAAGTACTGTTTTGTCTCCAGGTATGAGCGCGTCAAACGGAAAATACGGCAACGACTAGAGGAACTGAAAACTGCATGAAGAAGGGCAAGGAAGTCGGAAGGAAAACATAATAATGAAAATGCAGATAAAACGGATCAGCAGTGGGTGAATATAGGTCTCCAATGCTGTTTTTACCATTTAGAAATGTTAGCAGTTTGCTGACAAAGCCAGAAGCTTATCATCACAAGACGGTTCCCCACTCCTATCCCCCACCCCCTACGCTGGATTGAGAGATGGAAGTGTTTCACAGCTTGAGTCTTGAAGGTCAGGTCAGTGAAACATGAAGATGGAATACCGTTTCCAAGCATCAGCTTCCATGCATTGTGTTAACATCATTTGTTTTTGTTCCATACCTTCTGCATCAGGGGACAGCTGAAAACAGCAGGATTCTTCAGTCTTCTGACCAACACATTGACAGTTTTCTCTGGCTTGTGGGAGTTTATGTTATATCCCCTTCAGAAAATGACAAGTTAAATAGACCTTAGCAGGATGTGATGTCTTACAAAATTGTGCATTCCTAAGACAAAACTATCAAAGGTAAATTGAGCCTTTTTTGAAATTAAATAAAAAGGGAGAGGGACAGTGTGGCTTGGGGTTGGATGGTTACCACTGCTGACACTAATCGTGGTGTTCATTTGCTCACAAAGTTGCTGCCAGATGATCTGCTTAAAACGCTGGTATATTCACGGATGCATTGTCTGTATCTGATGCTTCAAGTTTCCCATCAGTTGTCATGTCCCTCAGAATGTACATATGCACACTTGCATGGACATACATGTGCACACATGCATTCATGCACACACTCAGACAACCTACACCTGCACACACACACACACACACACACACACACACACACACACACACACACACCACACACACACACACATTCACAACCCCACACACACACACACACACACACACACACACACACACCACACACACACACACACACACACACACTTTTAGTAAAAGCACATATGTGAATAGACGTTAAAAGAAATAACGAATGAACATACACACACAAGTTTGCAATACAATGTCATTTGTAAGCTGGATCAGAACAGGTACTGTTGACCTCCAAAGAAACCCAACAGCTCTCCAGTCACCAATGGTGGGTGTAGACCCAGCAGCAGCGCAGTTCCCTATGTTAGGTGGCCCTATCACAGTTTGACATTATTCCAGTGAACTTTTCTGGCACTGGAACTTTGACTAAATGATTTTGGGGTTGGTGGTGTGTTGAACAGCCGGGATAAGCATCACAGAATCAATGTCACTGAAGTGGCTTAGAAGATGAGGTAGCCAAAAGGGAAAAAAGCCAGAAAAAAATTTGCAGTACTACTCCTATTTTTTTATACAATGTTGAAGTGGCTGCTTTTCATAGTTTAGCTTGAAAGTGACCTATTGGATGCACTTAGCTGTATAGCCTGAATGTATCCCTAGTTCCATGTAAGCTGAAAAAAAGGGGCCAGCACTGCAGTCAGAATTGACCAGTTTTGAACTCTTCAGTTTTGTGGACAGATGAATCTATTCTAGCCTGTCAAGTTACTTTATTTAAAAGCATTGCACTGTTCATTAGCCTATTCCAGGATTTGATGCTCAGACAAAGCAGATGTTGTTCTAGCAGTCTGTAATGGTTTAGTATGGTAATGTATGTATGTGGTTTTTTTGGTTTTTTTGTTTATTCTTTTTGTTTTGTTTTTGTTTTCTGTTTGTTTGGGGGGGGGGGGGTGGCGGTGATGCATCGTGATATGCCAGAATCATGGGATTGCTGGTAATTATATGAGTTCTCCTCCAATCATATGATACTGATTGCTGAAACACTTTGCTAGAAGGACAGACTATGTGAGACACATAATACATCATTCATACACTGTTTTATTTGTACATCACATTCAGAAGGTACTCGTTTTTGAATATTCAATTCATTATGAGATTGAGAGGCAAGTCTGTGATTTATTGGTGGAGGAATGAGTTACAGTTTTTGCCCTTGGTCTTGAAATAAACAGGAAGGCCATATGATATTTTTACTAAATTGTGTATTCAGCATCATCTTTTTTTTTTCAGTTTAGATGCCCAATTTCATTTCTAAGCAATATGATAATTCTCTCCGTCCTTTCTGTATACAATATGTTTTCTTCACCCGTGTTGGTTTTATTTTGATAACTTGGGGTACAACAAGCTGGTAGTTGGTAGGAAAAGTACTACCAGACTTCAGTTTGCATGTTACACTGTATCAAGAGTGGGTGATATACATTTGCATAAATTATCTTGGGATTGCATTTTCTGAGAGACTTATCATCTGCTTGTTTGTTTTGTTTCAGCCAAAATACTTGCTATAGTGAAATATGGAAACATTTACATTTGTTTCAGCATCTGCCACATTGTCTTTAGTAATTTGTTGCAACATTTCAGCTCGGTGTTGTTTTATGATGCCTTTTGAAAAGGCGTGTCACAGACAAGAAGAGACAACGAATGAATGAATGACACTTTTAAGAGCATGAAAATTGCACACATTATTGTTTACAGAGCAAAGGGACTGTCCTGGTAAAATACACAAGGGAAGTTATCAGAGAAAATATGGATCTATAAGTCTGGTATGTCAGTTTGTGGCTATGTGTGTTTGAGGTTCTGTTGATGTCATTGATAATATAGACTACTGGATCTTTTATGTCTGTGCTTGGTACTTTAGCATGACAGTTCGTCCTAAAATCATGTAGCATATGTGACTGCTTTGAACATAACTTTTCTACAGGAAGGTAATCTTAACTCCTGTGTCTTATCTGGTACAAAATCTGCCCCACATGTAGATGGTCAGATTCAAGGAATCAACCAGACTATTGCAGGCATATGTAAGTGGAGCACATAGAGAACTGTCTGTGAGGTCAATGCCTCATGAACAAAGTACTAATTTCATCATTACAACATCCCTCCTGCCCAAATCTAACTCTCACCACCAGACTATTGCCATTTTACTTAACTAGTTGCAGATTTCTTGGGTGGGTGTTTCATGTTGCGAATGAAACTCTGACTCAGATTCTTCACATATCACTCTTCTGAGACAATCACCAATTTCTGACTTGTAGTGGAAACATAAGACTCATGTTCTATCTCTCATGCAGCATTAAGAATTCATGTACTGATGTAGTCAAGTCTCCCAATCTAGGTAATAGCATATGTGTTTTGTTTGTGTGGGTGTTGCACATTGTGCTGAAGTTGGATCTGCCTCGAGCAGCTTTTTCAAAATGAAAATTAGCATTTGGTGGGAAAACTAAGAGCTCTCTCTTCAAACTTGCCCATCTGAATCAGCATTAATTAGTTCATGTCCACTTGTGTTTCTTGATATGTGTACTAGTCATAGTAATATTTTTATGCTCATGATTTCAGTTAAAATGTTAGTTTCTCAAGATGACATCTCAGCACTAGAATTTAATTATCTGCACTAATGCCACAGATGCCATGTGATGGATAAGATCACATGATCATGGCATAAGGCATATGTGCTGGTAAAGAAAACAAGTAAAGGATGGCACAGTGCAATGTGATTGGCTGGCAAATAGTATTTATGAATTTGCTGAAAGGTAGGCTTTGCGAAAACTTGTAGTCCAGATTGCTTTCCCCTGGAGGTGGGTAGGGCAGCGTTAAGAAGTGGTGGTGGTGGTGGTGTGGCTGTAGTTATTGATAGATATTCGATTTGTGTTTCGTTCTTTTCTTCTGCTCTCCCCTTCATCCATGTTATGCAGTGAAGCTGTCACTGTTGCTTTCAGTGATGATTTTGTATGTTATCACCTTCGATGGTGTATCCGCAATACTTGCGCTGACCGGTTGTGATTTAAGATTAATCCAGCGTCTGCTCACTTTTATGGTCACTTCTGTTGGTTTTGACAATACCTGTTGCATAATTCAGGATAACATGATCAGCCTGAAACAAAATATATTTTCATAATTTATTCTTCTTGTATAACTTGAATATTGTTAATTGCTGTCATTTGATTCATCTGGATATATGTATATCCTGTACATAGAGAAAATCTTAAGGAGGGGTGGGGTGGAGTTTGTAAATACTGTAGGGTCATGAATATGTGTAGTAAATAGTGAGGTGCATAAGATGCAAGTATGGTAACTTTTGCTGTGGTTTTGTCTGGTTGCCACATTTACATCCATGAATTATCCGTACTCTGCTTTGCTGTTGTTTGCTGTTACTGATTAAAAGTGACATTGTCTGATGTATTTTGAAGAGTTTAGCTTATATGTATCATGAAAAAATAATGTGTTCACACTGATTCTGAGTAATCCTTTAAGAAATGAAACGATCTGCACAGCAGTGGAGCACTGCTTGGAGGAAATTTGTTTAGGGAAGGGACATATTGCAGGAGAATATAAGCAGATGTAGATGCTGTTCATGCACACTGTGAGGGATATAGAATCCATTGACTCATCAAATTTACAGATCTTTGATGATTGTATCGAGCATATTACATTGCAAAATATATGTTTGGCTTTGTTGAAAATGTTGCAGTACTGCAGATGTTTGCCTGCAGTATCTACAGTGAGCTATTTCACTTGTAACTTCAGGGTTTGGTACACAAAGCTGACTTTGACTGATTTCATAATGACCTAACGACAAATCAGTGCATGGTAATTTGACAGGTTGTTTTAAAATTTCATTTCTGTTTGGTAATGTGCTGCAAAAACTTGTCAAAAGAGTGTGCTCTTCTTTTTATATATTTATGATAGCAAGAACACAAAAAATTACTTGTTTACTGTAATACATACTGAGGTGCCACAAATTGATATTTTTTCTCTATGAAGCTTATGATCTTGTTTTAATCCAGTCATGTTCCTTTCTGTAACGTAAACATTGGTCTGTTGATTGTATGTTTTTGTGTGGCAGTTGTTCTGATGGTGCTGGTGATAGAAAACCTGGCTACATACCTCTTTCATCAGAAAACCTCATCTGCGCATGGGGTTTGCATTGGATTGAAAAGTCTTTCAGATACTTGGAGGATCATTTGAGGCTGATGTAGGTGAAGCATGCATGTATTCAAACCATCATTGAAATTCATTTATTTATGGAAAGAGAATGATTGCCAGGGATGGCATTGCCAAGTAAAGTGAATGTAGGTATATTGGTACTGTCCCAAGAGCGGGAAAGCAGCATTGTCTCTCTTGCGGAAATATGAAGAAATAATATCAAAAACAAGCAAATTAGACTTACTGCTCGACAAAATAAACTGTCTTGGCTAAAATATTAATGAAACAAAACATAAAAAAACAAAAAACAAAGGGAGGAGGGGGAACAAAGACTGCTGGGGGTTGAGGAGCAGCCTAGGAGAAGGAGAATCTTCTAGGCTGCTCCAGAACTGCTAGCATTTTTTATCTCCTCCCCTCCTCCCTTTTATTCTGTTGTTTTGCATATATATATATATATATATATATATATATATATATATATATGTATGTATATGAAGAGAGGAGGGTGTGCTGTCTGCATCAAAGGTTTCTCTTTTGTTTTGTAGTTTAGGCATGTTATTCTGTGATGTAAAAAGTCTTGCCATTTCTGTGTACTATTGCAAGGGAGACAACCATGGTTTCCCATTCTTGGGGCTGTCACCACAATCTTTTTACTCATGTTTACTTGAAGTTCAGTTAATTCTTTTTTTAAAGTCTTGCATCAAAAATACTGTGCATGTTTATTCAGCAGACTTGTTAATGTGTGGTACTATTAGTTTGGAATCTGAATTTTCAAAATAAGACCTTCCTTTCGAAACAGTTGTCAGCGCATGCTTATCCTCCCAAGGTGCCATTGTTTGTTTGTCATTATTGTTTTCATTTTTTAATCAGTTTTTCTTTTCGTTGAATGCTTGCACCAGTTTAGTGGTTACCTACAATATTCATTTTACAAATAGACAAACAGAAAGACTTTTTTCTGAACCAAAACTGTGCCAATATGTTGGTCCTTTTTTTTTTTTCTTTCCAACCGGTGGATTTTGTATCAGGACTGAACAGCTTCATAACCAGACCCATTCCATGTAGTAGATCTGTTCAGCCACATGAGTAATTGTCAGTTTATTGTGTAAGTGAAAGTCCAGTGGTTTAACAGCATTGAATATTTCAGGTAATTGATTTCCAAGGCAAGAATGCAGCCTCTTCTAATTTTTTCATGTGTAGAGAAAACTATTTTTTTATTATTCAGTATTTTTCATCATTAGTACTGCTGCATTTTTGGAAGATTTTGGGTTTTGAGAATGATATTATTTGACTTCATGTTTTGATGTGCATTGGTGGTTTCTGATTTGTGATCAGTTGACTTTATGTTTGACATGCATTGATGGTTCCTGATTTAATAATTGATATATTTGGTCGTATTTTGCTCACAATCAGTCTTCCTATGCACAAATAGCAATTTGTTTAGCATTTTTCTTAAACTATTTTTAATGTCTTGTTTATTGATTCATTTGTTTTCATGAAAAATGTTTTGTCTTTCGCAGTTTCCTGTATAATGTCTTTTGGTTGTCCATATATATATGTTGTTGTTTTCCTTGTTTTCTTATCAAGTATTGTACTGGTCCCACCTCGTTGAGATTTCATGGTCATGTTCTTGTTTATCCTTGTTACCCTGTGTATGCATAGGTTTGAACATATATGGATCAGTATTGGTGTGATTGTGTTTGGTTTTGAGAAAAGTGCATGAATTAGCCTGTAAGCTGTTTGGCGTGCACATATTGAGTTATGCATGATAAATCCTGTTTGTTGTGTTTGATGATGACAATGAAAATCTTGGCCTCAGAATACTCCCCCACTGACCCTCAAGGTTTGAAACGAGTTGAGAGAATGATTGTTATTGATCGTAGTTCCAGTTACATAGTTCGTAAGTCTTGTCAGCTCATCTGTCACATGTGTCTATGGTGTCTTCTTGTAGGATGATAAGAAAGCAGTGGGATGTGTTGTAGGGTAAGAAAGCAGTAGGATGTGTTGTAGGGTAAGAAAGCAGTAGGATGTGTCAGGGAAAAAGTGAAAAAAGTCACTGCCAGTGAGATGTAAAATGTTGTGAAAAAGGTAGTGTACACACTTACTTAGGAAGCAAAACAATAAACACCAGCAGGGCAGTGAACACCAGCATGTTTTAGAGAAGACCCAAAGGTCGAAACATGTTGGTATTCAATTTTTCGTTTCACAGTACACGTTTTCATTTTGTTGATAGAAGTAAAACGATCTTCAATTTTCCACTCTCCTCCCATCTCTCCCAGCTATCATCGCTTTGTGTCAGTCAATTCCACATCAGACCTACAGACGTTAGCCATGTGTGCATATTTTCAGGACATCATTTGGACTAAGATCAAGTGCAGCTTGTTGTTCTGGAGAGTTTCATGAAATTTTTCATCAGGCTGTATACATTTTGCTGAAGAATAACTGCCTGTTCTTTCTGGTAAAGTGGAGCACCAGAATGTAAAATGTGAACCTGTACACAGCCCTCATGTGCTAATTTCCAGTAGCTATTTACCAAAGTTACCAACCAGTTGTTTCTTATGATCATCACAGTTGTTATATTTGTACCCACTTGAAGCAAACATTCCATTTCTTTTCCCCTGCAAAGATGGATAACTTGACTGAGGTGGAGCTAATGCAGGTTCATTATAGACACTGCGTGTGCATGCAGCCATCTTTCGAAGCATAATTCACGTTCAAGAATTTGAGCATTATTTGCCCAACAGCAAAGAAGTTTTTAACAACACAAAATAAAAGACTAGTTATCTTATTTCCTTTCCACTATGAAGTAATCTGATTTCCAAGAAGAAAATTTCAAGTGTATTTTTGTGCAAGCAATAGATGGAACGGTTTCAATCAAGGTCTCTCAGGGTGCAGCAGTAAACTGGGTTAATTTTCTTCCAGTTGATGTCAAGAGGCAGCACAGTGTCAGTATTATCAGTTAATCTTAGTTTGTTTTCTTAATGAAATGTTTTGCATAATTATTTTATGTTTTGAAAAAAAAAGATTAGAATGATCTTGAAGTTACAGTGGCTTTTGGTAAATATTAAGGTGAAAGTGGGATTTCTGTCATCTGGTACTTTCTTTTAGGTCAGTATGCATTTCTGTGCAGGTGGCGGCATAATCTTTTTCATTCTCACTGAAGTACAGGACTTCACTGCAGTTCTTGGTCTTGGGCTGGCTGGCTGCTTTGCCTTTCTCAGTGATGTACGGATAGTCTTTGGGAGAAAAGAGAAACACTGTTGGGAGTTCTTGTAGGGGCTGAATTGTCTCCCTGCCCCCACCCTTTCCCACCACGTGCCTCCAAGATTATACCTGGTTTAACCTCACCTCTGCTCTTGTCCTCTTTTCTTTTAGTTATTCATGTGTTGGTTTAGGCATCTGCTGTTGATTTTGCGCTGTTGTTTTCATTTTCTTGATTCTCTATTTCCTTTTAGTGTTAGAATATGACCTTGTAATCAAACTGAATTGATCCATTCAGTAAGGTATTTTTTATGGTTTGTTCTGTTTGTTTCTTGCTTCGTTTTTTGTTGTTGTTTTTTCCCTCACATTGTCATTCCTTAGTGCATTTTATGCTCATGGTGTGTCATTTTCTTCACTTTCTTTTGTTCACTTTACTCAGCTGACAGCCTTATGCTACAAATTTTAATAATCAACATGAAGGCAGCCGTTTTGTTTACTTCATTCTTCTTAAGGATATCAAACATGTGAAGGTTAATGAAATGAAATGCAGAAACAGTTGGATCTACTCTTCTTCCCAGCTCCACAGGGAAATAGAACTAGGATGTTAGTTGTGATTGTTTTAAAAGAATGTATTTGTGGACAGCTATATGTTCTGTTTAACTATAATGTTAGTACCTTGTCTTGCTTTACTCTAAATGGAGCAGATGGCAGACTTCAGAGTTTGTTTGGCTTACAGCAAAAGTGAGATAGATCGATATACTTAACAGTGTTACTTTATGTGCTCATGTGGTTAACGGTACGTTGACTGTTTTCATCTTATTTTTACCCTGATAATGTATGGCCATGTATTGTGTGATGGTTGCTTTGAGTGCCAGATGTGAACGAATCGTGTTTATGAGCTCGAGTTTGGGACGATGTGAAAAGATTGAGCAAGAAATGTTGGTACTTGTCAAAGCAGTGTTTGTGTTTGTTACAGCCAAATGAATGTGATGTACAGATTCCCATCAATAAATTGTTGAATCTTGAGTTAGTTGCGTTTTGTGCTTTGTTCATTCTTTTTGGTAATTTCAGAGTGGGATATTTTACCTTTTCTATTTTTTCAATTGTTGGTTGTTTTTTGTTTGTTTTTTGTTTTTGTTTTTGGTATGTGGAGGCTTCAAAGGAAATGAATGGAGAATTGCATGCACACACGCACGTGCGCACACACACACACACACACACACACACACACACACACACACACACACACACACACACACACACACACAAAGTATTAAAAGACAATTTATTAAAAATATTGGAATACTGGACAAAAGAGATACATTAGATAGTAGCTCCACTGGAAAATTTGCTTTGGATGATAAGAAAGACACAAATATCAAAATTGCACTGTGATCTAAATATACTGATGAAAGATGTACCAAGTACAAATGGTCACAACAAACTGACAAGGTGCATGTTAAAATCTGTATATATAGATAGATAGATAAGACACACAGACAGACAGATAGATAGACAGATAGATAGATAGATGTGCCTGATAAAAAAGAACTGATAGACAGATATGCCTGATAAAAAAAAACCTGAAAGATGTGAAGCTTTGTGACATACATTACTATTTCAAGGTCTCATGTGGCCTGAACAGAAAATTGAAGCTATGGAATTTACCACAGCCTGAAGATCATTTCCTGACTCCAACTGTTCCACACATTTCACTTTGCTTTTGTGAACAATGAAGTTCACTCCACATTACCAAGATCTTGTGATGAGGCAAAGCTAGTGGCGGTCCAAGTGCTATAGACTTTGCAGGTGAAATATTTTACCTGCAATTAAATTCAGTTTGGAAAGAAAGAAAGCAAAAGAGTTTTCACTGAAAACTGATTATTCATTGTAGGTACAGTTAATAGGCATTCACATAAATAATGTTAATCCTTCACTCAATCATCCAAGGAAGCTGGTAGATGGAATTTAGGAGAGAAAGGATTACAGTATGAAAACAAATGCAACAAGCTGCTCATCGAAGGGTTCCAGGAATATTAAAATAGATATGAATAAACGTCGATTTAAACCAATAGTACATGTAACTATCCAAGAATCCAAACATAATACTTCATAACAAACACTCATGATTGTTCTCTTTGAATCCAGTGGTGCTCGTTCATTAGAATGAAACTGGCCAATGCTCTTTTGAGATCAACAACATATTTGCAGGAAAGAAAGTAAAAGTAAAAAACCACCATCATCAACAACAACAACAAAACGCTGCATGTAAGACACATTATTGGAGCAACAAAAAATAATGCTATTCAGTAATATGTGTGAAGCGATTAACAGATGAGATATACATATATGTACATATAAGATCATTTCCAATTATAGAATCATACAATCATATCTAAAATAAATAAATAGATAAATAAAAAGCACTATCACACGTCCATTGGTTAGTAACGAAAAAAGTGTCACATAATCTCATCCACAGATTATCATTTACATGAGTTAACAAGTTAACGAAGTTTAAGTTAACAGAGTTAACAAGTTTCATTTCATTAAGATGTCAATATTTGTATATGCTTAACTTAGCAATAATGTTTGCCAACCCATCTACTTGCCAAAAATCTCAAACAACATAACAATATTTACGCATGGTTTTTGTCTTTCCTAACACAAGACGACAGAATCACTCATATTTATACTCTCTGTCTCTGAAGTCATGTAAGAAGGTAAATTAAGGATTGAGGGACTGAGACAATGAACTAAGTAAATTTTCCACAGCTGCAAAGCACCAAAGAGCTGAAACACAACGAAGTCCGCAAACGTCAGTTCTTTGAAAAGAAAACCTCTTTCGTCAACATGGAATCCACAACTGGTACCTGCTTTTTCCTCTTTGCGTGTTTGTGATCAGACTCAAACCATTGGGCCACCATCATGGATACACGAGTCAGTGACCTCATCAGAGACGGCCTTCTGGTAGTGGTTTGTCCCACTTGTTCTTTTGTGAGAACTTCGCACAGGGAACGAATAAACCAGCTGCCATCAGTTTTCCGCCGCCATGCATAGTGATCTGTTAAAACAACAGCAAACATCATCAGACTTATTCTGATCATTCTGAAAATCCTTCAAAATAATTAACATAATTATGCAAACAGCGTCGTGTCACCCCTTGGAAACCTCGACCGTTTTTCTGTTCGAAATTTCTGAATGAATTAGTGTCAACTGGAACATTTGACTGGAGGTTATGCAATGTATTCTAAACTACTGTCCTTGTGTGTGTGTGTGTGTGTGTGTGTGTGTGTGTGTGTGTGTGTGTGTGTGTGTGTGTGTGTGGTGTGTGTGTGCGTGCTCACATGGCGTGTGTGGATGCGTTTATGCGTACACATACGTGTATGTGAGGTAGGGATTGGTTGATTGGTTGATTTGCTTTGTTACCGTTTTTTCAAACTGTTCTGACTTGTTCTCTTTGTTTGTTTGCATGACTTCTGTAACATGTGATTACTGACAAAAACAAAACACTATCGAAATGCAAACTTAAGAGGTAATAACCTTACTTTTTGGTACAGTTCTACAGTAAAATATCGCAGGCAGATGAAGCTGAGAGTCTACAGTGGATGGGAAGTTTGGTATTGAGTCATGTTGTGGCTGAAGAGTGTGTCTGTTATGAATTTCTTCTATCCAGCGCCTCCTTCTACTGCTTTTCTCTGACTTCTTCCAGACATACTGGTCCCTCATCTTTTCCTCAGTGTTTTGAGGAGACTGTTTCTGAATATCTGCTACGTTTCTTCTATTGTTATTTTGTTGAGTTTCTACGTGTTCTAGCCTGAATTTGATTGAATAGACTATAACAACATGTGTGATCAAACTGAAAACGAATATATACATCTAGATCTACAACGAAGACAATTCCGTTAATACAAAAAAAAAAATAGATAAAAAAATAACAAATCAACAAATAGCATAAGCGTGCCTTGTTCATTATCAACCTGAAAATCAATCAATGTCAGTTTAATTCTGCGAGACGAGATTCCCGATAACATAAAATCCAGGTTTACCTCGTGAGTTCATAAGTAGTCAAAACGTCACAACAGTATTCTACGTCTCATACCAAACCGTACGCACATGAAACTGTACACCTTACTGGATGGGTGGCCCAAACTGGGTACAGATATGTTGATAATTGACCAAGCTATCCACACTGATATTTGTAAACATATTTTGTGGTTTACTTTTTCGTGAATTTGATCTTTGGCCGGCCTCAATGCAATATTAAAATGCACCATGAATAACAATAGATCTTTGTACTAATGCCTTCTGGTCACGTTATCATTGCTGTTACCAGCATTAAGTGTAACATAGCTATTACACACTGACAATATTTTTGCACGAGAAAGTTGAAAATGAATGACATTTCTGCTTCAGTAACAGAGCAGGTCTGCCAATACTCACCAGGCGGTGTAGCATTCATCACGAGAAAATCTTTGAAAAGTTCTA
This sequence comes from Monoplex corrugatus, assembly GCA_030674185.1. Taxonomy (NCBI): domain Eukaryota; kingdom Metazoa; phylum Mollusca; class Gastropoda; order Littorinimorpha; family Ranellidae; genus Monoplex; species Monoplex corrugatus. The sequence continues at coordinate 140,528,812 of CM060305.1, forward strand.
CACGATATATAGCCTTCTCTTCATTTTTCCCCGACGAGCCTAGAGCATCAGTTTCCATGGCTCCCGTGTCCGTGGAGGGGCCTTTGGTAGTGTTGGATTTATTCCCAATCACTTTTACGTCATGACCATCATCATACAGCTCTCCACGACACGCCTGCAAATAGCATGCTGTATAACTAAAATAGATAAATAAACAATTAGATAAATACGAGACAAAGATTGTCCCATGACTGGGGAATAGACCACAGTTACATGTGGAAAACCATCAGACAGTTCTCAACACCATGTCTGTCAAAAAATAGGCAATGTAATCTTATATGAATACGTATGGAACATTTTTATTATCAAAGGAGGCAAAGCTGTCTCATAATCACTCGTTGTATGTTCTTCTCAGCAATTATAGCAGAATCAGATACCAGCTTATACAAACTCAAGACATTGTTACTTTGATTTTATGTAACATTTCCAGCGTATGGCGAAAATGGACACACCCATAAGAATGACTATAAACAATGTTACTACTGGTATCGTAAAACAGTTACACCTGTATGGATGACTTTATATAATGTTAACATGGTGTCGTGGAATAGATACACCTGTAAGAATGACTCTACATACAACGTTACCAATGGCGTTGTGAAACAGATACACCTGTAAGAATGACTTTATACAACGTTACCAATGATGTCGTGAAATAGATACATCTGTAAGGATGACTTTATACAACGTTACTAATGGTGTTGTGAAATAGACGCACCCGTAAGAATGATTTTATACAACGTTACTAATGGTGTTGTGAAATAGATACACCTGTAAGAATGATTTTATATTACGTTTCTAATGGTGTTGTGAAATAGATACGTCTGTAAGAATGTCTTTAAACGATACTACCAATGATACTATGAAATCGATAATCCTGTGAAAATGACTTTATACTTTATATATAGTATCCCAATGACATCGTAAAATGGAGATAAGATATAATCAATCTTCGTTCCCAAGAGTAATAAGCAACACTACACGTGCTTTTTTTTCTATGCAGCCCGCGCCCCTTAGGCGACTAAAATGTCTAAACGCAACTGACACAATATCAAAACACATTACTTGTGCACATGATATTACACATTAGATGTTGTCAAACACAAGAAAACGTTTAATCATGTAAATAACACGCAGAGTATGTTACACGGTTACATTAAATAGTTAGTAAATAATACTATGAAAATTGAAAGACAACAGGGAGGAGGTACGTCGCAGACAAATTAGAAGGCTTGACTGCCATCGAAATGTGTACAGGAAGATATCATAGTCATTGTTTTCAGATAATTATGACTGAGAAAATGAGACATCAGGACCCCTTTCCATGCATTGCCTGTAAAACAACATGCACCTCTGGTATCCCCATGACGTTGAAGATCCATACCAGACGATAAAGGACCTGTATGACTGCCTACTCATCTATCGGACTTACGGGCGATCTGTCCGCATCAGATGGTGCTGAGAGGTAACTTAAGGATGAAAGAATATAGACATGTAAGAATACATTCTGGCATATAAGCTTAGCCTTTGACTCCCGCACCCTATACAACAACTGCAAAAACTTAACCCTTTGACTCCCTAACCCTATACATCTGCAGGAAGCTGGTGGATAGGGTGAGGGAGTCAAAGGTCAAGTTTTTGCTTTGCAAGCATGGTTGACAATGCAGGATGCCGGTGGACAGGATGCGGGATTCAAAGGGTTAAAAAGTATTTCATATAATTTAGACAGTTTTTTTTTTCTAAAATAAATGATAATGCAACTGATGTACGGACCTGTAGGAAGAAGAGTCGAGGTTTTCCACACAGACCTGGACACACACTGTCCTGGAACAGCGCTGTCACGTCTGACGTAAAAAGGCTGGAGCCATCTATCCCGTACACGCACTCGTGATACATTTTGACATTTTTTAATTTGGCCTGCCTTGATTCCGTCTTCTCAAGTTCTAACCCCCCGTGGCTCAAAATAGCAACAACCAGGCAGTCTGCATTGTCGTGGTCATTGTCAGCCTCTGTGGAAAGACATTTCATATTGTGAGTGTTGTAAACTGTAAACGCTAAACATGCTTTTCATACATTACGTGAAAGGACCTCTTACTTTGATGTTTTTTATGTGAAAAGAAACCTAAGTCACTCGTAAACTGCTAGCTTCAAAAACATCTGCAAAATCAATTCTACAATCAGTTTCCCTTGCATGAGTGTTTCAGGTTACATGCTGATATTACAGTTCTCAAACGTTTATTTTTATCCGAAATGACCACAATATTGTCTGGAAAAATGTACCAAAATATTGACGTCATGGTCAATGTCTCATTTATACATGTTCACACTCACAACGACTAAAAGCGGAAGAAAGACATCAGAGACAGTGTCAAAATGCATAAAACTGAGAAGGCCTTTAGCTTATTACACAACAGAGAGTGAAGAAAAGAAAATCAAACAGCAAGGACAACAGGAAGGAAAGACAGATTAATTCTTTCCCAGGTCTTATAATCAACTTAAAATCTGAATCACTGGGCAGACAATTAAAAAAAGTTCTGAAATTGAGGGCAAACAGTCCTTTTTTTTAACAGCAGTAGGCTACTCTGCGAAAATTACTTGACACAAATCTCTCGATTAAACATCTAGTATTTGGCCACAGGATCCTACAACTCCAGGAAAAAGATCATAGAAGTGTTGAAATCATGGAAAACAATTCACATAAAAAAATGAAAAACAATTCACATCAAAGCATATAAACGGAATTAAATCACACGAGCCATATGTTCATATGACACATCTCTTACAGCAACATATGACGAATGACACAATGCAGTAAGTTTCAGGAGACAATTGGAAACTTGATAACAGCTTTTTTGTTTGATTTGTTTTCTTTTTAGTTGTTTTTTTCCAGCGTCATCATCCGCACTGGTGTGGTATCCCAGTTTCCCCCTTCTTAACAAGACTTTGGATAAGGTTGTCATAATGCAACACATCCCTGAAGCAGCAGATAAAAATCAACACTTTAGGAAGGACGAGGCTGGATTCCGATCTTCGCCCATGAAACATCATACGGAAGTGCAAAAAAATGGCAGAAAGAGCTGTGCATCAATTATATATATGGATGAGCTGGTGGCCTCTTCAAGAATGAGGTTCAAACCTAAGAAATCCCGAAGTCTCTCACTGCGAAAAGGAAAAGTGGCAGATTCAGTCAAATTCATGGTAGCCAACCAAGCCATCCCCACTGTCACAGAAGAGCCAGTAAAAAGTCTCGGAAGATGGTATGATGACTCCCTGAAAGACACACAAAGGGGATGTGAAACCAAGCAAACAGCAGAAGAAGGCCTGAAGAAAATAGATAACTGCGGACTGCCAGGCAAATACAAAGTCTGGTGTCTACAGTTCATGCTGATACCAAAGCTGCTGTGGCCACTGCTAATCTATGACATTTGCACCAGCACAGTCGAAGCAATGGAAGCCAAAATCAACAAATACACAAGAAAATGGCTCGGTGTCCCACCTGGTCTCACTGATGTTGCATTCTACTGTCGTCAAGCAATGCTGAAGCTACCTCTCAAATCCATAGTGGAGGAATACAAAGTTGGAAAAGCAAGACTGTTGAGCATGCTGGAGGAATCGGAAGACAATATCGTGAGATCAGTTCATCCAAAGCTGAGAACTGGCAGAAAGTGGAAAGTCCAAGAGGCTGTAAACAATGCCAAGAGAAACCTCAGCATCAAAGAAATAATTGGACACACGCAAACCAACAGACAGGGACTGGGAGCAACAAAAATGCAGTGGTGGTCCAAAGCCAAAGGGAAGGAAAAAAGAGACATGATCATACAGGAGTTGAAGGAAGAAGAAGATGTCAAAAGAGTGCAGAAGGCAGTCCAGCAAGGTCAACAGGGGCAATGGACAACATGGGACAGTGCACTCCAAAGAAGTCTCAGCTGGAACGATATGTGGCACATGGCTCCTCTAAGGATAAGCTTCCTCCTCAGATCTGTATATGACCTGCTCCCCTCGAATGCAAACTTAGTGAAATGGGGGAAAGCAGACGACCCAGCATGTCCGCTCTGTCAGAAGAAACAAACAGTGGAACATGTCCTAAGCTCTTGCAAAGTAGCGCTAGCCCAAGGAAGGTATACATGGAGGCACAACCAAGTTCTGAAAGTGATCACAGATGTGGTTAGTGAAAAAACCATGACCCCAAACGCACCAATTGCTATGACAACGTTCTACAAAGCAGGAGGGAAACAGGTCTGGCCCGAAAGTGCTATGACAACCAGCACATTGCCAAAGGGTCTTCTGGATGGAGCAGTCGACTGGGAGTGTACAGCAGACCTCCCAGAGTGGAGAAATTACCCAGATGTCATCAGCAAGACAGGCATGAGACCAGACATCGCTCTCCACTCTGACTCCTCGAAACAAGTGATTCTGATAGAACTCACTGTGCCATACGAAAGCAGAATGGAAGAAGCACATATCTACAAGACCGAAAAATACGCCGGTCTTGCCAGCACCCTGAAGAAAGCAGGTCTGCGGGTCAAAATCTTCGCCATAGAGGTCGGGGCAAGAGGTTTGTGGGCACCTCGCTTATGATCTCATGAAACAACTCGCCATTTCTGGGAAGAAGAGGACTAGAGCCCTTAAAGCGATGGCAGAGGCAGCAGAAAGGAGCTCAAGCTGGATCTGGGCAAGGAGGAACGAAAAAAGTGAACTTCATAAGGATTAAATTCCCTACAGATGATGTGTGCCCCGTTAGCACATTGGTAAAACCGCGTACCGCAGTTCTGAAGCGCAGAATCGCCCAGGTTCGATCCCCGGCGTGGGAAAAAAAAAAAAATAGACAACAGCAGAAGGGCATCCAGGAGTCATGACCTGGATGTGGCCCGGTCCCCCGAGAGTGTAAGGAATTCAGGGCCGAAACACTTGTCTAAAGGGGGTTACTTCTCTGAAGACCTTCTGTTGTCTAGCTCTCCCTAGAGTTTCTTTCTACCTGCACATGGTCAGTCCATTGACTTCCGGGAATAGTTCGGAGGACATTCGGGAAAGACCGAAGGACACTGGGAAAGACTAGATCTGCGGGCTTTGTGGGTTGGCTTCCCACCTTGCCTTTGATAACATGCCACGAGTTTTTCAAATGAAAGATGCTCCCAGGATTCACCGAAAGGGGGAGAGAATGATGAATCCATCGGCACTGACTCCATCACGACTGGAAACGCACAACGGACCATGATTAATGACCAGTTGGAATTTCCGTGTGCGTGTGGAAGGAGATTCACCACCAAACGCGGCATGAAGATCCACAGGACAAAAATGGGCTGTTTGAAGACACATACGAACCAGCAGCAGCGCACTGCGATAGCAGGTGAGACGTTGGATGACCAAGGCCAGGAATTAAACCATAGTGCCAAGGACATCCACGCTGACGGTTCTGATGCGGATTTTGCACAAGCTCTTAACGCCAAACGTGGAAAACTCAATTTGCCGCCTGCCGGTGCAAAAGAACAATGGGAGAAATTAGATGAGGAACTTGTCCTTAAGCTGAATGCGCTAATAGGGAACAGTACGCTGGAACACAAACTTGACACATACGGAGACATCATATACTCTATCTGCAGGGACACTTATGGAGTAAGCAGCCAAAGACAAAAACGCCTCCCCAGAAATCCAGAAGACAGCAACAGATGGAGAGCATCCGGAGGGAGAAAAGGAAGCTTAAAAAGCGAATGAAAACTGCCTCAGAATTCGAGAAGCAAGGGCTCCTGGAACTCTGGAAAGATCTGAAGGCCAAACACAATGCTCTCAGCAAAGTGGAATCAGCAAGGCGAAGAAAGAGCAAAAAGAAGAAGACTCAAGATCGTTTCTTCAAAGATTCCTTTGACTTTTCAAGAAAGCTGTTTGAACAACCCAAATCAGGGACTCTCACAGTGGGCAAGGAAACCCTAGAGCAGCATCTCAGGGAAACATATTCCGATTCTCAGCGCGAGGCACCACTTGAAATCCAGAATCTGGTTTGGCCTGCAGCGCCAGAAGGAAAATTCAATAACAAACCACCAACACTGGATGAAGTGAAGAACGTAGTAAAGAAAGCCAGAGCCAAGTCAGCACCTGGACCAAACGGAATACCATACCTGCTCTACAAGAAATGCCCAAAAGTGCTCGAGTGGCTCCACAAGATGATTCGATCAGCATGGAGGAACCAGAAGATCAGCGACCAATGGATGAGAGCTGAAGGAGTGTACATTCCGAAGGAGCAGAACTCCAGCAGCATCAATCAGTTCAGGCCAATATCACTTCTGAACGTCGAGGGGAAAATCTTCTTCTCTGTTATGGCAGCAAGATTGACAAAATACCTGACTGAAAACAATATCTGGATATGTCAGTCCAAAAGGGAGGCATACCAGGAATGCCTGGATGCTTGGAACATGCCACGTTGATTTGGGATGCCATCCAAAAAGCAAGAACAGAGAAGAGAGACATTGACGTAGTTTGGCTTGATCTGGCGAATGCATATGGATCAGTTCCACACGATATGATCCAGCTTGCTCTTGAAATGTATCACATCCCAGAAAACATCCGAACAATGCTGAGGAAGTATTTCCAAGGGTTCTCAATGCGGTTCTCTACCAAAGAATACACCACGGACTGGATAGACCTAGAGGTGGGCATTGCAATGGGCTGTGCAATCTCTCCCATACTGTTCGTGTTGGCAATGGAAGTCATCTTGAAAGCTGCAATGAAGAGTTCAGGTCCAGTGAATCTGGGAGATGGATACCAGATGCCTCCTCTGAAAGCTTTCATGGATGACACAACAGTCTTGTCCACGGATGAGGAAGAGACACACCAAATCTTAAAGCAGCTGGATGAGCTGGTGGCTGATAGAACTCACTGTGCCATACGAAAGCAAGAAGATGGACCGAAAAATACGCCGGTCTTGCCAGCACCCTGAAGAAAGCAGGTCTGCGGGTCAAAATCTTCGCCATAGAGGTCGGGGCAAGAGGGTTTGTGGGCACCTCCGCTTATGATCTCATGAAACAACTCGCCATTTCTGGGAAGAAGAGGACTAGAGCCCTTAAAGCGATGGCAGAGGCAGCAGAAAGGAGCTCAAGCTGGATCTGGGCAAGGAGGAACGAAAAAAGTGAACTTCATAAGGATTAAATTCCCTACAGATGATGTGTGCCCCGTTAGCACATTGGTAAAACCGCGTACCGCAGTTCTGAAGCGCAGAATCGCCCAGGTTCGATCCCCGGCGTGGGAAAAAAAAAATAGACAACAGCAGAAGGGCATCCAGGAGTCATGACCTGGATGTGGCCCGGTCCCCCGAGAGTGTAAGGAATTCAGGGCCGAAACACTTGTCTAAAGGGGGTTACTTCTCTGAAGACCTTCTGTTGTCTAGCTCTCCTAGAGTTTCTTTCTACCTATATATATATATATATATATATATTATATATATATATATATATAAAATATAATACATACATACATACACATATATATAGAAAGCTGGTGGATAGGGTGAGGGAGTCAAAGAGTTAGGTTTTTGCTTTGCTGGCATGATTGAGAATAGAGGATACTGGTAGACAGGGTGCGGGAGTCAAAAGGTTAACGTCTATTCACATTATGTGCTTTGTGAACCTAAGCGGAAAAAGTTACAGAAGAGTTACCTTCCTTTAGCGGCTTCTTAATTTCAGAAGCTGAGTTCATTGTGTGTATGTGTGTGTGTATGTATGTATGTGTATGTGTATGTGTGTGTGTGTGTATGTGTGTGTGCATGTCTATATATGCATATTATATATATATATATGTGTGTGTGTGTGTGTGTGTGTGTGTGTGTGTGTGTGTGTGTGTGTGTGTGTGTGTGTGTGTGTGTGTGTGTGTGTCTGTGTCTGTGTGTGTTTCTATATGAATATCAGAGAAAGTACATTACAAGTGGTCTGTCATTGTCAACGAGACCATTTGTGAACTTAAGGGAAAAAGGTCACAGAAGAGTTACCTTCCTTTAACGCCTTCTTCATTTCAGAAGCTGTGAGATCATCATGACGCTTCACGTCGAACTTAAGCCTCTTGAACAGGTCTTGTAAACCGTCGGCATCCAGGCTTGAGCCTTCACGATCACTCCATTCATCGGATTTGAATTTTTCATTGTTTATGATGATAGCTGTGCCACGCTTTGGGTGACCAAAGTCGTAGACTTCATCCAGATCTTCGCTTGGTGGTGATACTTCACGCACAGCCATGGTTGTGTTGTCTTCTTCTGCTTCGTCTTCTTCTTCTTCAGCGCTGTCAGACCCAATTTAAACTAGTCTGTAACAACTGCAGCACCAATAATCGACAAAACATTGAATAGTATGCTGTCGTGTCATACCGGTAAAAAGCATTTGCCCAGGGAACGAGAAACCCCCGTAGTCGGGATATGGACGTTAATCTTTCAGATGTATGATAAGTAAGGGTCCCCTGCAGAGAATGCATCGGTGCATGCTACTATTATCATTTGTATTATTAGTGTTATTATTATTATTATTGTCTCTGTTGTTGTTCTTGTTGTCGTTTAAAGCCCAGCCGACTGCGCAGTCAAGGCTAAAAACCATTGCAAAATTACACAACACTTCGATGACCTTGAAAAAAAAGTGGAAAAGAAAATTAACACTACTCTACGGAATGACCATGGCGCTGATCGCTCCGTCCAATATTACATCAGTGGGGTTAAAAAACAAACCTGAATACAAGCATAAACATTACTAAAGACACTAAAGCATGCATAGAAAAACTGGCCTAAAAACTACCTTAAATTACTTCTGTACATTTCCTTGCAGTTAATACATGTACCCAATCATCTGTCCCAAAAGAAAGTATGAAAGCCTTTACAGAACACATACAAGAGAATGGACAATCAAGGCAGAAAATGACCGGAAGAGATGACAGAAGGAAAAAGAGCTAAAAGGTGACAGAAGAAAGGAAAGCTCTAGCACGCAATTTCCAGAAGGTGAGGATATTATCTGTACTGAAAGAGCCCCTGCCATCTCCAAGGGGGATCATAAACAAACCCGTGACGCAAAAGAACTGTGACAAAATTATATAGAAAAGTCCATGTTGATAGGTAAACAAGCGTAATGAACACAAGCACAAAAAAGAAAGAAAAGGAATAGGACTGCATGGAGAGCAGCAATGAAGACCAAGCACTCAGTCATGAAGTCAGATTGAATGAGAGTTCCTACAGACAAGGAGACCGCCACTATGCCTCTCCGACATCAGGCCCCAGGAACCACCTACATCACAGACGTCTATACTTTCGTTAGAATAGGGATAGGAATAGGTAGTATGTTTGATTTTCCATGAAGCAAAGAAAGAGGGAATAGAGTAGGACATAAAGTGTTCAGCATTCTAGTGATATGCAAGTTCTGATGATTCGTAGTGCATCTTAGGATTTTAGGAATATTAGGACCCAGGACAGTAGGAATGGTGAATCACGTTCATGCTGAAATTGATTGATTAAATAAATACGTTGCAGTTATTAATTTATGTGTGGACTGCTTATGAGAATCATGTCCAGTGTGGTTAGTGCATTTCTTCTCGTCACTCTCCTTCCTTGTTGTGTGTGTGACTTCTAAGTAGAGAAACAATTTTTTAAATATCCCAAGTCATCTTCCTGTTATAGATGACAGCCCAAATATCCTTCCTGCGATACAACGATCTACACAGAAACAGCTGGGAAAATCCTGCTAACATATTTTGTGACTAAACTCTGAAAGAAACTACAAACTAAATTTGATGAAAAACATCTGAGAATTTTTTTTTTTTTTTGCAGACACATTTTCATACACACACGCGCACGTGCTGCACAACACACACACACACACACACACACACACACACACATTCCTGATTGCTTACCTTAAGAACTGGTCTTAGAAGTATTGGTTAACTTAAGAACTTCGAATTGGTTTACATGATTTTGAGTACATGAAGTAAGTGTGTGATCCAATCTATGAATTCCGTCAAGAGTTCATTGTGTGTTTGGGAAATCGAACGAGAAAGAGACAAAAACACGCAAGTTCACGTCACACTCTTATTCACACACGACTGTGTTGCGTGATAATGAGCTTGGCTCGCCTTCACACACACCCCTTTTTTAAAATTTTTTTTTATTCAGTGATCGTTTTATACTAATGTGTACGTGTCACCAACTCCATGTCACTGTAGCTATACTTCATATAACTTTGAGGAACACACACACACACACACACACACACACACACGCATCACTAACCTTTCCCGTCTAATATCATTTAGAGTGAAAGAACGAACGCACACACTCCGCACACTTCCCTCCCATTGCAGACAAGCAAAATGGCCTCTCCTATCAGTGTAAAAGTAGGTTTTGAAACAGCACATTTTGGGCTTCTAAAATCACTTCTACAGTATTCTTAAAATGTTGCTTATACTGAAAACTGTGACTCAATGAACTCTGGAAATCAATGGGGGGGGGGGGGAGCCTGCCATACAATAACAGAGTGACATACACAACCCTCACTGTCGGAAATGGGGTGATCTATATATAGACACAGTGATACAGGCCTATGCAAAGTGATTTACTGGCAAATGGAGACTGTGATATAACATAGCCACAGTCACAAACATTACCGCTATTGAAATACAAAAGTTACACGCAGACATGGTGACATGTACACACGGTGACATACAGACACTGTGACATTGACATACTGACATGTCGTATACAGAGCTAATCACAACTTCAATAACTGCCTAATTTCAACTTGGCTACTGTCCCATTATGCCTTCTCTTTCAAACCTAAGTTTAAATGTCTGTACGATTGTTTAAATTCAGAATTGTTTAAAGGGCTTTTCTACCAAGTCTGTGTTCAAGTACCCATTCGATTATTTGAATACAGGCTTACATTAAGCCTATGTCTTCTTTCTAGTGTTTATATGAATGCCTGTAAGTAAGCCTATGATTACCTGAATACAGGATCGTTTAAATGACATGCATACACACACATCCTGAGAAATGATCAGAGTGCTAGAAGAATTGTTTAAATACAGTTACAACGAAGAAAACATTTAGTGATAAACCGAACCTGAACTCACCAACAATGTCGAAGTCTGGTGACGATCTTACTAGCTCGACTAGCGGAATCCAAATGAGAACAAACTATCCGGACATTCTCTTATCAAGCCTAGCTCACTGTATTTCTCGGAAACTAAGGACGGCTTAATTTTAAAAGGAGTGTCAGTTTACTGAAACGGGTTTTTGAAACTTACACGAAAGGTGCGCTAAGAAGACAGACGCTCTGTAGCTAGTTCTACTGCGGGCGGGGTTGGGTGGAATTGACATGAAAACTCACTGGAAATTAATTACACAGAAAAATCCCAGGATATACATATACATGTGTACAGCAGGGAGAGAGAGAGAGAGAGAGAAGAAATAGAGAGAGAGGGGGGTGAGAGGGAGAGAGAGAGAGAAAGACAGACAGAGACAGAGAGACAGAGAGACAGAGAGAGAGAAGACAGACAGACAGACAGAGATGAGTAACTGCCCTGGCGTCCATAGACTCTTTATACGTCGGGACGATCCAGATCCATGGCTCTGCCTTTGCTTCAAATCCACTTGACTTTTTTCTGTATGGATGTGTTTGTCCACATTTGTCTGCGTTTGGTCAGTCATGTCATGCTTTGACAGTTGTTCTTAATGATCAGAGGATCATTGTTTGTTCTTTTTTCTGCTTTGTTGATGTGGCTTGGTATTGTCACTGATTCATTGTCTGCTTGGGATGTATGTATTGCTTTGCATTGTTCTTCAACGTATCCAGGTAGTTTGTTGTTTTGTTTTTTTTTTGTTTTGTTTTGTTCCAAGGGTTGGGTCAGGTCCTGTCTGAACTTGTCAGGTGGGGTAAATGGAATTGATGAATTTGACTTTTGTTTCAATATAGATGTTGGGGTGTTTCAAAGGGGCAACTTGATACTTGCATTGTTTGGTTTCAGGGTAGATTCTGGTTTCGATCTTGTTGAATCTGCATCTTCTATGAATATCTGCTGGTATATCTGAAATCACTCACTTGTTTGAGTTTAATGCAATCAGTGCTGGCGTTAAGGTTGCCTGATGTTTTGCAGGCCTTCCTCGCGGTCTTTGTTTTCCTGATGCTGATATTCAGGTTGTGCTTGTCACAAGTGGTGGTCAGGCTGGTTAAATGTTCCCATAGTCTTCATACGACTTCATTGCTAGGATCTGATCGTCTGCAAACAACTTCTCGTTCAAAGATTCCGGGCTGGATTTGTTGTTCTTGTGATTTTGTCCATGCATACTATAAACAATAATAGTCACGGTGATGGAATGAAACCAGTGTTTCATTCCACATGTAATTTCAAATGAAGTCAGTGAGTCCTTCTGGTGAGCGGGCTACGCTCATAATGTGTAGATGACTCTGATGTTGTCTAAAAGCCGACTTTGATGTTGTACAGCAGTAGCACTCGATCGTCACAGATTTTTCCCCCTATTTACCCTGTCAATCGCTTTTTCTCTGATCTACAGAAACAAGATTCAGTTCTTTATCGTGCTGACTCATTTTCTCACAAGGTTCCTTCGAGCAAGGCTACCGTTCGTTGTAAAGAATTTATGTTTGCTTGCCTGCATTTGTAGCCTAACTCTGCTTTGCTTGATACTCTTACACAATGCTTATTCTAGCTTGCACATTCACTTCCTGGGAAAAAACACACACACCAAAGAGCCACTTTCTCTTTTTTTACAATACAATTTTATATAACTTTTTTGAGGGGGGCGTGTCCTTGCGCATTATACTTATTCAATAAAAGAAATTAATCTGGATAAATGTTTTCCCTGTACAAGCTGTGCAGCTTCCCTTCTTCCCTATACAAGCCATGCAGTTCAGTTCCATAACTTTCTGACTACTGCAGTTCATGCTAGCACCCCAATCGTACTCCTGTTTGGGAGCAAACCTGAAAATACTAAACATATCACTGGTCCTCGTCATTCCGCAAAAAAAATGAAAATACAATATCAATTTTGTGGTGGTGACTGATGACTGGGTCCAAATGGGTCATGAAACGCATGGACAGCCCCCCCACCCCCTACCCCACCCCCCTTGCTCAATGAAATGGCTATCGAGTGGTGTCAGGAGCTTGGGAGGTGATTGTCCGGAGAGTGATGAGGCAATGGTGCTGCGGGTCCCATCCAGCACCCTCGGGTGTTTCTTGTTAACTTTGACTGGTGGCTAGGCATCAGACTTCAGGGAATCGGGCCTGGTGGCCGCAGGGAAAGACCTGCTGGCGGCTCGGAAAGACGGCAAACTTGGGATCATTCTCGGGGCTTGTAAGGCCTAGCTGAACAGCAAAATGGACTGTGTCTGGAGCATCATACCTGGCCACTTTCGCGGCTGCTCGAACACCCCCTTTGGTTGTGGTAAAGCAACGTTGGGAGCTTCCGACTGCTAATTGTCGAGACTATAGCACGAGAAAAAGAACTGGCAGCTATGCGAACTGGTGGATGGGCGAGCTGCCCAAAAGAGACATGAAGTCCCAGAATGGGGCGAGAGAAGGTTCTTTTATTCTTCTCTTGGTCCGGCAGCTGGGCTGAACCTGGTTGGTGCACGTTGTGTGGCTTTGTCCCGGGGGTGTTCATCTTCATACCTTTTCATTCAGTTTGTAAACGATATCTGATGAGTGAGTGGGTCCGAATGGGCCATGCAACGCAAAGACAGCCCCCCCCCCCCCCCCGCTCTCTTTGCTCGATGAAATGGCTATCGAGTGGCGCCAGGAGCTTGGGGGGGGGGGGGGGTTGGTTGATTGTCCGAGAGGGGTGAGGCATTGGTGCTCTGGGTCTCATCCAACACCCTCGGGTGTTTCTTGCTAACAATTTTAATTTTGTGGTGACACCAATGACAAAACAACAACAACAACGCCATTTAAAATGTCACCTATCTCACTTATCCAAAACGACGACAGCACAATCTTTTACATTTACAAGAACACTCACACACATACACACACACACTCACACAACCACACTACACACACACTCACACACACATATATATATATATATATATGTATATATATATATATATATATGTATATATATACTACACGTCATTATTGAAGGGCCAGGAACGTTTTTGAGTCAATTTTTGAAAGGAGAAATAACCTATTTTCTCTTACTCTTTTCTCCAATTCGTTGCCGTAACTGAATGGATAAGAGCTCAGACAACATTGCAGTTTCCTTTTGGCACGTGTTTGGAGATTTGCCGATTTGCAATGGGCGGCCCAAGGAAGACAATTTCCACACGAAATTGTCGAATCTTCAGCAGGGTCTCTCTGACGACGCAGGCAAGGTAGCGACAAAATTCGCTTTGCACGTGCAAGGCAAGCCCTTTTTGAACACTACTCCAGCCAAAGTTGCCCGCAGACGAGGATAAAAAGGACCCGTTCTTGGTTCGTTTTAACCATGCTTGCAAGACGACGGATGACGGATGAGCAGCGGGGGAGAGCCCTCGCTCTGCTTGATGAAGGCCTAGCGCAGCGGGAAGTTGCTAGACGACTTGAAGTGTCGCATTCCACAATCCAGAGACTGCTGGAGCGCTTCAATGAGACTGGAGCAGTCCAGGAAAGGCGTCACACGGGTCGACCCAGAGTAACGACAAGACAGCAAGACCGCTACCTTGCCCTCTCCGTCCTGAGGGAAAGGGCATCCACTGCGGTGACCTTGAGGGGTCAGCTGAGGGACGCAACAGGTGCTAACATCAGCTGCAGCACAGTGAGAAGACGGCTACATGAGGCAAACTTGAGGTCACGGAGACCGGCCGTCCGACCCGTGCTGTCACCGGTCAACAGAGTGCGCCGCATGACCTGGGCCAGGGAGCACGTGACCTGGACAAGGCAACAGTGGGCCCGGGTCTTGTTTTCGGATGAGTCCAGGTTCACCCTGACCTTTAACGATGGCCGGGCTCGGGTGTGGCGACGTCAAGGGGAGAGGTTCGCTGACGCCACTGTCCAAGAGCATAACCGGTACGGCGGCGGGTCGGTGATGGTGTGGGGTGGCATGAGCCGTGGTACCTGGACCCCCCTGCTCCCCATTGACGGCATCCTGAACGGGGTCCGGTACCGGGACGAGGTTCTGGCGGCCGTGGCACTGCCTGCGCTTGTGGACCTTGGTCAAGGCGCCATCTTCCAGGACGACAATGCACCTGCGCATCGAGCACGCCTTGTGACCGACTTCCTGGAGCAGCATGAAGTCGTCCGTATGACCTGGCCAGCGTGCTCACCTGACCTGAACCCAATTGAACACCTCTGGGATGTGCTCGGGAGGCGCATCAGGGACAACCACCCCCCACCGGGCACCCTGGCCAGGCTGGTCGACATCCTGCAGATCGAGTGGGCGGCCATCCCTCAGGACACACTCCGTACCCTTGTGGGGTCGATGCATCGGCGCTGTGAAGCATGCATCCAGGCTCGGGGCGGACACACGCGATATTGAAAACAGATTGGCCAAATCTGACACTTTCTGTTTTTTGAAAAGGGGGGGATGTTCCTTTAAATGCATGTGCTGTTCACTAATGGGTCATTGTGCTAATTTCTTTTTCCAAAACAGGTGTGGAAATGATGAAATAAAACATAGAATCAATTCTAAACATTGTCAATTATTTCAACTTAAAATTAGAGAGGAAGGAAGAAGTGGCCCTTAAATTATGATTAGGAGTATATATATATATTATTATATATACACACATATACATATACATACATATATGAATGTACAAACACACACGCACGCGTGCATGCACTCACATTCACACTCACAACGCACACGCACGCGCATGCACATACACATGCACACACACATGTACACACATGCACGCGCATGCACACACACATACACACATGTACACACACATGTAGACACACGCACATACAGAGGAAGGAGAGCCAGAGTATACTCAGTCTTACTTGTCCAGGCAAGTCTGGCTCATTTCGCAGCAAACCTCCTTATCTAAAAGACATCTATCATCTGTGACCCACTGTGTTAGAGATGGCCGTCCCTTTGCCAGGTTGGCGACAGCCTTTACTTGAGTGGATTATATTGTTACTGCTGTATCTGGTATAGTGCCCAAATGATGCATTCCATCTGCAAGTTCTGAGACAGTGCAACTGTGTTATTTTTGTTAATGTTTTTTGTTTGTTTTGTTTTGTTTTGTGTGTTTATTGTAGTTCTTGTTCTGCCTTTTGATTTCTTTTGGCGTACTTGTTTCTCCAATGTGGTCGATTGTATATGTAGCCACTTTTTGTTCACGAGGGCAAGGCATTTGGCTCTGAGGGGCTTCTCTCTTCCAATTTAGGACAAGCAGCCTGCTTTGTGACTTCAGATTTGTTACAGGTCCAGCATCTGTGGATCTCCATGCTGCAAGCCTGAATGTTGATTTTTTTTTTTTTT
>CM060305.1:140550291-140585291 GCA_030674185.1 Monoplex corrugatus
TGGTACATATTTGGCCTTAACAAAATATGTGTGTAACTGTGTATACATACATACATACATACATATATACATACATATATACATATTTTATATATATATATATATATATATATATATATATATATAATTTATATATATATGTGTGTGTGGTGTGTGTGTGTGTGTGTGTGTGTGTGTGTGTGTGTGTGTGTGTGTGTGTGTGTGTGTGTGTGTGTGTGTGTGTTAAATGTAATACACACACACATATATATATATATATATATATATCATATGTATGTATTACATTTAACACACACACATATATATCATTTGGGCAAAAAAGGAGAGTACAAAGTAATCTTTAATTTCTGGTACATGTAATTGTTTTCCATAGCTGTCTTTGTCTCCAGTGCGCGCACATACACACACACACACACACACACACACACACACACACACACACCTCACACATGCACATATACACACGCACACATATAAACCCAACACCCACACTTCATATTTTAACTTCTTTTTTAAATCAAATTTTCCTTTTTCAAATACTGATTTTTACAGTTCACTTCCATTAAGCACTTTCGATCTATTCAATCTTCTCAATGAGCGACAATGACAAAAGCAACCACTGAACGAAGCCACGCAAGACCACCAAACAATACATCAAATGGTAACAAAACAAACTCAGAGAGACTGACCACTGCACTCCTGTTTGCACATGCGGGTACTGCCCATGACTTGCTGGTTGTCACACAGCTCAGAACAAGGAGAACAGACTTCCAGCAAAGCATCGTAGTACTGATCTTCCTTCTCCTCACATTTCATGGCTGTCAGGTATTCTGCAAAAACAGCACGATAACACCATGTCAATCTTCACACTCACACTACAACTGTGTGTCATGTTTTGTCTGTATATTTCTCTCTAAATGTGCGCGCGCACACACACACATATACACACAGAGAATAACACATTTTCGTCGACATGACAACATGCAACTATATCTCTCTCATTAAATAGTGCAATATGTTTAGTAATGATATCATTTTCTGTGCTTTATGTATGAACAGAAAACATCTCTCTATACAATAATACAAGTGAACAACACACAGACTCTCTCTCTCTCTCTCTTACACACACACACACACACACACACACACACACACACACACACACACACACACACACACACACACATTCTCACAAAACAATACACACACACACACACACACACACACACACACACACACACACACACACACACACACATTCCCACAAAACACACACACACACACACACACACACACACACTCTCTCTCTCCTCTCTCACACACATACACAAAAAAGCACACACACACACACATACTAAATTAACACACAAAAAAACCCACTGAAAGTAAACATACACAAAACAGTAGAGTTGACTGTAGCAACCACTATAAACATCTGTTTCTCTTCCATTCCCCAACTCCTTCCCTTCTTTCCTCATTCCCTCACTAATACACCATTACTCTATCAGAGGTAAACAGGTAACTGCACCATACATGGTGATGTTTGCGACAATGAGCTCATTGAAGGTGTTACCAAAATAACTTGGTGACATCATGTTACAGCCTAAATCAGATTAACTACACTGATCTCACTGAAAGGGTCTCATGATAAAGCAACATGCTGTGGCTGTGTGTGTGTGTGTGTGTGTGTGTGTGTGTGTATGCAGGATTATAGGTCCATGCCCATTCACAAAACACTGCCTTGCTCAAGGTTCACAGTGACTTGGTAAACCCTGGCACAGCCCCAACTGCTGGGTAGAGGTAGTGGTGGTGGTGGTGGTTGTGGTGTGGTGGTGGTTGTGGTGGTGGTGGTGAAGGACTGGGGAATGGGATTACATACATATGCAGTGACGTCAACACTACTCAGGCACGTGACTGCCTATAGTGGAGACACCGTTGGCAATGGTGCACAATGACATTGCATAAGGCTTATCTCTAGGATTTGTTAACACTATTTTGTTTTGTTGTTGTTCCTTGATTTGAATCAACAGCCATTCCTTACGTTGTTATAGCAAGTCTTGGTGTGTGTGTGTGTGTGTGTGTGTGTGTGTGTGTGTGTGTGTGTGTGTGTGTGTGTGTGTGTGTGTGTGTGTGTGTGTGTGTGTTGTGTGTGTGTGTGTGTGTGTGTGTGTGTGTGTGTTGTATGCTGATGTGTGGTGTGTGTATGTCTATGTGTGCTTTTGTGTGTACTGTATGTGTGCATGTATTGAGAGAGAGAGACAGAGAGAGAGAGTGAGACAGACAGACAGACAGACAGACAGAGACAGACAGAGAGAGTCAGAGAGAGTCCGACAGAGAGTCAGAGACACAGTCAGAGAGAGAGAGAGAGTCACAGAGAGAGTCACAGAGACAGAATCAGAGAGACAGAGGGACAGAAATACAGAGCAGTTTTGTCACAAAGTTTCTTCTTATCAGTCTTAACCCACAACCAATATCTTCAAAAATTTTGACCATCAGAAACATGTGTCCCTTTCTTTGGGTGTAACATCATATTCACATCTTGGTCATCATCATGTATGTAATTCTTCTGGAATGTCACCTACTTCCCACGATTTCAGGCCGACTCCACAGAAAAAGCAGTGTATGCAGTTGTCCATAATTATAACAAAGTCACTGGGAAAAGGTCAGAAGTGAGATGGAACAGAAGTGGGGGAATGTCACTACAATGTACTCTCTGTTACAATCCCCCTCAAAACTGGATTCTATTTCAATCAGTGAAAAACAAGGACATAGAAAGATTGCATTGAAAGTGGATTATTAGCAAATTACATCATAATCATAATGTTCACATGCCTTAAACTAAACAGAATCCATATAAAATATAGTGTAGATAATATTAGTACAGTACATGGACCAAACCTGGTTAGACATTAATCTGAGCATTGCCAGTCTTGAAAGTCACCCTAATAACGACAGTGTCACAGTGTACAAATGGTAATTTATGGCCTGAATAAGAGGAAAAGCTAAGATATGTACACTGAGAAATATGTCAAAATCAATTTTCAATGCACTTCCAAGGAAGACAGGGGCTACAGAATGCAAACTCCATCGCACAATCAGTTTGATGAGTCATGTAACAAATATCCTTTTAAGAATAATCATGATGACGACAAGGAATAGAATCAAAAGAGAAAAAGCAGATGAACAGTGTGGATTTGTGAAATGGAAAGGAACTATTAATGCCATATACATCCTAAGAACTATCATAGAGAGGTCAATCAAGATGAATAAGAATTTATATTAATGCTTTGTTGATTATACCAAGGCTTTCGATCGAGTAAGACATGAAGAATTAATCAACCAACTAGAAAGACTCAATATTGATGGAAAAGATCTATGAATAATCGGAAATATGTATTGGGAACAAACAATTACAATGGAATAGAAAACGATATGAGCTCTTTCCAAAACATCAAAAGAGGAGTCAGACAAGGTTGTGTTTTATCATCAGATCTGTTTTCACTTTACAGCGATAACATCATGAGAAACCTAGAGGAAGACCCTGGATTAAAGGCTGGAGGAAAAATGATAAACAACATTCGATATGCAGATGACACCGTGCTAATTGCAGAAAATGAAAGGGACCTACAACACCTTGTGAATATACTAGAAATAGAAAGCAAAGGTAAGGGGTTGGAACAAAACAGCAGGAAGACGGAAGTCATGGTGATCAGTAAAAAACATGAAATCCCCTCATGCAAAATAACAGCAAACGGCACAACCTTGAGACAGATTGACAAGTTTAAATACCTGGGAACAATCATTTCACCAGACGGCAGATGCACATCAGAAATAGCCAGCAGAATCGGCCAAGCCAAAACAGCATTCAAGAACTGAAGAAGATGAAAAGCATTCTTACCGACAAATGCCTGTCAATTAACATCAGGAAGAGAGTTCTTGAATGTTATATAGAACCAATACTGTTATAATACGGTTGTGAGGCGTGGACAGTCAACAAGCAAAGCCAGAACAAGATTGAGGCAGCCGAGATGTGGTTTCTAAGAAGAATGTTGAGAGTTCCATGGACAGCAAAGAAATCAAACAGGACAGTCTTGATGGAGACAGACACAAGAAGATCATTCGTAAGGAAAATTAGGAAAAGATAGGCAGCATTTACAGGCCATTTTATGAGGAAAGGGGAATTGGAGTACCTGGTCACAACGGGAAAGCGAGATAGAGACAGATGGAAGTCCATGATTGCCAACGCCATGTGGCAAGGCACCTGATGGTGATAATGTATACTGACTGGAAAGTCTGAAAATTAAAGTCCTGTAATTAAAGTCTACATACTTCTGTTTGAAGATTTGTATGGCAAAACCAGACTGGACAGTGGACATGAATTAGATTGCTAACAAAATGTGGTTGTAAGAAGCAGTAGGAATATTTTGTAGGAATGTTTTGAAGGCAGGATACATGAGATATATTTAAAACACCAAACAACAATCCTTATGACTATGAGAATGAAACAAAGTGAAATGATCCACCGCACAGATTAGCACAAATCTTCCATCATAGCATCACTAGTTACAAGATAAATTATGTATACATGCAAAGCAGCACCTTTTGAAAGTCAAAAGACCAAAATCATGAACAAGTGAAATACTATCACTATTAAGTATTATTATATATCAACTATAAAAATCATAAATAATAAAATGACAATGTCACCAGTGTCAATGGCAAGGATCACCATACCACAGCACCGGCAGTATTACATGTTGGGAGTGCATGGTGAAAAAGTGGCCACATGGACAGAACATCAATGAATTATAATGACACACTGTATGATCCTCTCAGATTCAGTTTGCAGTTTTCTCCTTAATAATTGTGGTATTCTTAGACAGTCCATCACTCAAGCTGAGACTGCAGTGTGGCATTGTCTGCCACCTCAAGGCTGCCAACTTCCTATAGGCATAGAGAGATCCTCTTTGGAATCAGGAATGGAACTGTCATGCTTGACAATGGGACCACTGATGACACTGCCACTTAAGACAGTCCTGAAGCTGCAGTCTACATGAAGACATATTGTCTATGACAAAATCAAGATCACAATAATTTGCTAAGAATGGATTGACCCATAGATAGGTTATCAATTCATGATAATAATGGCAAAGCAAACAGTGAGCCAATTCATCAACTGACTGATCATCAATATACTGTTACATCATCAGCATCGAGCATGGTCTTCGTGAGGGAAACAATTATAATATTTTTGACAGGCAACACACAAATGAAACAAAAATGAGGGAAACAATTATAATATTTTTGACAAGCAACACACAAATGAAACAAAAATATAGAGTGCTAGATCTATATAAAAAAAAAAAAAATCATGCTAAAATCTGTCAACTACTCACGGGGACATTCACTCTGACAATGTTCCACAGTTCGCATGCTTTCAGCATGCTCACAAATCTCCCAACATTGTTCGCACTTTTCAGTCCCGTGATCATAGTAATATTTGTAATCGAAGCGACGTCGACATTTGGCGCTGTTGTCCGGGACTTCATCTCGCGACACACTGGCTGATCTGACCCAGTTCAGCAGCACGAAACTCGTGGCAATGACTAAAACACAACTCGTGTTGCGAGGCATGTTCAGTCTGTTCTTGGAAATGGAGCCAACTAAAGTACTCGGAACGTGGTTGATCTGGAAATTCAGAGACACGGCGTGCACTGTCCTGTTCCTACGAAGGTGTGGTTTGGACTGGTTATAATTCCGACCCCACAAGACCAAATCATGCACATGAGAAGGTGAAGGTCGTGGATTGACGCAGATGTGACGTCTTCAGTTTAAAATAGAACTGGAAATTCCAGTAGGGGAATTTTGTAGGTGGAAAGGGGTGAGGAGAGTGGGGACAATTATTGGTGCACTAGATAGTCTAGAAGAAGAACGGACATACAATGCAATGCCTTCGATAAAACAAATGATTATGTCTAACAAACGTAAAATGTAGAACAATATATGGAGCGAAAGGTTCCTAAATATTCATTTGAAGATCGAACTCTATTCAATCTCGGACACAAAAATACCGGACGCGTACACGGCCTGCGTGGAATGATTGTCGTGGTCGCCTTCTGTGATAAACGCGTTGAAATGGGGAAAAAAAAAACAACCTGCAAAAACATAATACTATCGCTCCAGCACCTCGCCACCAGCTGCAAAACAACCCTTTCATACCTTATCAATCCACCAGCTGAAAAAAAAACAAACAAAAAAAACTTTTCGCTCCTGCACCCTTCCCACCAGCTGCTGAAACTAAACCCTTTCGCTCCCTCACCCAAGCCATCAGCTGCAAAAAAACATTAACCCTTCATGTCCTCATCTATCCACCAACGGGAACAGGTGGATAGAGTGAGCGAGTGAAAATGGAACTGGTGAAGAGAACGAAGAGTGAACATAGACATTATGTAATGACTATGTCTGTGGGAGTGAAATAGCTAAGCTTCTGCTTTGTGATCATGGCTGAAAATGCAGGACGCTGGTGGATAGGGTGGGGGGGATTAAAGGGTGAAGCTTACTGGTTACTTCGTTGTGAAAGGGGAAAGGACAGCAGGGATCATTCCCCCTCCCTCCCCCCCCCTTTTTTTTTTTTCCTCTCATCGTCTTTCCTGTGGGTTGGTTGGTTCCTTTGATAGAGCCGTCTCAAGACGACGTCTTTGCGCTCCATATGCACTAACGTCATAGGCGCCATGTGTATGGTGATCATGGCACAAGCCTTAATCAAGCCTGCACATAAACCCATGGGCTGGCCAGGTCCTGAGGCCCTACCTAGCCTATCTAGGTCTACTCAAGATTTGATATCTCGAGTTCAGTCCCAGCCTAAAGCGTGAAAATCAGAATATATTTTCATCTTCTCCTGTTCAATGAAATACCAGTGTAGTTTTGCAGCCCCCCCCCCCCCCCCTAAATGTTGTCTATTTGTTCTTTGTTGTCTTTTGTGTATGCTTGGCAGAGGCCAGTTGACCCCGAAAATTTGTGTCTGTCCTGTAGTGTTATTCTAAATACGTGCTCTGATGCTTTTTGTGAGCGCGCGCGCGCGCGTGTGTGTGTGTATGTGAATGTGTGTATGTGTGTGTGTGTGTGTGTAAGTGTGTGTGTGTGTGTGAGTATGTGTGTGTATGTGGGTGTGTGTATGTGTGTGTGTGTGCGTGTGTGTGTGTGTGTGTGGTGTGTGTGTGTGTGTGTGTGTGTGTGTGTGTTTGTGTGTTGTGTGTGTGCTTTTCGTGAGACGAACAGGCCAATTTTTAAGTTGCAGGCTGGGATTGAACTTAAGATCTTGAGTCTACGACTTTATTAAAACAGCCATCAAGCCCGCGTTAATTATTTTCTGATTACAATAAAAAAAAAAATTGTCCTGTAACTCCACGGTTTCAGAGAAATGGAATTGGAGCAGACCGCAACTTCGCTTGGAGCTAGCTTAATGAGGGTGGTGCCTATCTTCTTTCCCTCGCTGATTTACCTTCCCTGTTCCTGAACAGGAACAGCTACCCATTTACAGCTGGGTGGGCTGGAGAAAGTGTGATTATCAAGCCTGGCCACGAACATGATCAGTCAGCATTTTCGTGGCGAGTAATCCTTTTGACCTGACCTTATTTCATAATAACACATCAAGATTAACGCTTTGACTCCCGCACCCTGTCCACCAGCATCCTGCATTGTCAACCATGCTAGCACAGCAAAACTTAACCCTTTGACTCCCTCACCCTATCCACCATTTCCTGCAGGTTGAGCAAGTCAAAGGCTTAGGTTTTTGCAGCTGGTGGATGTGGTGCGGGAGTCATAGGGTTAAAAACCAAAAAAAGAGAAGTGCTGAATGAGCTTACACGCACCCTTTGGCACACGTTCTAAAACACTGATCTGACTGTACAATTCCAGTCAACATAAAGAAACCAGGACACTATCGTCATCAACACTTATGGCGTTTTGGTCAGTACCTGCATGATAATCAAGTGTTCTTTGCAGGTCAGCTGGATGTGAAACAGTTGCATTAACTGGGTCGTTATACAAAGATAAAATAGCGTTTAAAGGTACTATGAACATGGTGATGTGGTTAACGCAACAGACAAATGACTGTAAGGTCATTAGTTCAAACCTGTGATAGCTCACACGCACACACAACACACACACACACACACACACACACACACACCACACACACACACACACCACACATCACACATATATATATATATATATATATATATTCATGTATTTATGTGATGTATATATATACACCCCTACATACATAAATATATATGATAATACAATATAATAACATACATAATATATGTATATATATATATATATATATATATATATATATATATATATATATATACACAATATATATATACAGAGGGGTGCAAAAGTAGGTACACAGTTATGAAAAAAGAAAACACGTACAATACTCATTGCATTTATTATACAAACAAATGAATATTGCATATACATGTAATAACAAGCACAGCCTTAATCTCTCAGATAGGCCTACTCAAGCTGCTTGCCGTCGGTATTCATACACTCCTCTAATCGAGAGCGGACACTCATGCACACTCTAGCACAAAGATCTTTATCAGCATCAATTTCTTTGACAAGCCTGAAAGATGAACTGAATCATGTCATTAACAGTGTGCGGTTTGAGTGCGAAAACCGTTTCCTTGACATATCCCCCCAAAAAGAAGTCCATCTGTCTTCCAGTATTGTTTTAAAATTCATCTGCGCTCCTCGTCTGTCAAATTCCCAGCCATGGTTAAATTAAATTGCCACTTAGATCTAAATTAAATTGCCGCTTTACCTGCAAAAAAAAAAAAAAAAAAAAAAAAAGTTAGGATAAAAGTACATGCATATTATTAGTTACGATAACATATGATTAATGACACTGAAAATATCGAAAATAAGGCCAGCTAACTTAATGTGCTAATAATTTTAATGAATTAAGCATTATAACAATAATGTGATACTTACTGTATAACTTCTTTTGCACCCTCCCCCCCCCCCCCCCCCCCCTTGTATACGGTTATAAGATTTTTCTCAGGGTGAGCCATCTTTGAGCTGATCATGAAAATAAATAAACCTTGCAACCCTCTACTCCACCTTTGTGGAGCAGATAACTGTGATAATCGTTCAGTTCTGGAAAGAAGCACCAAACTTGGCACACATACTCCTTGGGGGTTGCTCTTTTGATAAAACCCGTTAGCCACCAAAAAATTCAAGATGGCGGCCATTTTTCAAGATGGCCGCCACTTAATATACAGAAATATTGCATTTCGCAATAAAATCGCAAAGACTTGTCCTATTTCAGTGATCTTGGTGTCGAATCATACATTTTTCACTATGTAGAATCCGAATTTGGAACTATGTTCCTAATCACTAGCTTCCTTGTACAATAATATCAGTCCCGGAATCATAATTAGGGTTAAAAGTGCCCATATCGTAGGCACCATCAGTCCGATATATTATTGGATGTACATGTAGGCAGTACGCCTATCTTGTTTGCCACTTATAGTCTTGCTGCCTGGGTGAGTATACTAGAACGCTTCTAAACCTCGCATCTGCAGCTGCACAGTGCCGTGCAGGTCAGAACAAAGCAGTGGCATAAACATCGACCGCAGCATTCCGACTTGCATCCACACTTGGTCAGCTGCTGGCAACTCTCTGCAATGGGTGGGAGCTCTGTACAAACGATCTACCACAGATCTCCTTTCTTGGTCCAGCCCCAGTTAGCAGGAGTCTGCGTTTCTGGTTGACGTACTGTTGACTGACTCCAGATGCAGTCCGCCAGGTAGGCAGCACGCTTCACATGCTGCGTCAGCGCTGATCGGGTTGGAGGAATGGCTTCGTATTGCCTCTGCTTCCGAGCAAACATGTCCAACCTCGCATCATCGACACCTTCAGCTGCGCTGGATCTGTCGTACATCATGACTACGAACTTTTCCAAGGTCTCCAGTTTTTCATCATCCACTACCGGTGGGTACTGGCTGAGTTTGCTGAAGACACCGGAGCCTCATCACAAACATCCCAGGTTTGCCAAGCAGAGTTCTTCCCTTTGCCACGGAATGCTGAAACGACATCGCAGCCAGTGAAGGCATGGAAGAAGTGCACCCCTTTGCTCTTTTCTGCAAGAGTGCAACACAAGTCATGTACAGGAACCCACCTCAGGTTCTGTCCTTGGCGAAAGGCAACCCACAATTGCTGCAGACCTAGCTCCTGAAGTGCCTGCAGAACGCTGACTGCGATGACGACAACATCTGTGTCGCTGGCTTTGACCATGATGACTTTGCTGCCTGCTTCTGTTGCGTGCCTGGCATGCACAAAGATCCGCGTGTCAGCTTCTTCATGACTGCATGGTGCCACCCCAGCCAGACTGATAGTGCGTTTGCTGACAGCATCTTCTTCCTTGGTCACAATGACCACATTTGGTGTGGTCACACGTGCAGTCTTATCAGCCAGAAAGTTGAACAGCTCGGCTTTGTTGTCATTTTCTCTCAGGAAGTTTCGCCAGTTTGAGGGAATTTTGCCCTCCCTTGTCATCCTGCGTCTCACCCCGCGTCCTCGCTTTGATCTAGTTTCAGCTTTCAGACTAGATGGTCGGTAGACATCAAACACAATGTCTGTTCTCTCGTACTTGGTAGAGTGTGCTTGTATTGTAGGAAGGACATCGAGCATTGCATACTCTTCGAACGTCTTTGAACTCCGTGAGGCAGACTGTTGATGGTGTCGGCGTCTGGCTCTGCCTCAGGGATTGTAACTTGGCTCTCAAGAATGGTAGTGAGGTGGGATTTCTGACAGGTGTGGAGCTTTCCACTGAGGGCAGCAGGATGTGACTGGTTCTCATGACGGAAGAACTCCTTCAAGTCACATTCTCTGCTCTGGCATGATATGAACAGCTTGGAGAACAGTTGACAGTCTGCCTTCAGCACTTTTTGATTTGAAGAGTCAACAGACGCTGGTACCCGTCGGAAAAAGTCAATCCTATTCTTCTTGATTGGTTCATAGAAGGTGGATTCTTCTTCCCCTTCCAGTCCCTTCATAAACTCCTGGAAACGGACCTTGCCTTTCTCAAGGTGTGTGCCAATCAGCTCGGCCGCAGTTTGGTGAGCAATATCCTTTGTATCAAGCAAAAACAGGTCCCGACTCTCCTCCTGGAAAGGATTGCCCATATCTTGCATGGCTTGTGAGAGTTTTTCTACTTTATCAAGGAACACTCTTTGTGCTCATTCTGTCTCCTCACGGTGGCTGGTGTGTTCAGTACCCTCTTTGGTCCCACATGCTGCCTCATACTGTGCAACCAAGTGGCTGACTTCAGGACCAGCTATCATCCATCTTCGCAGTGCTGATGGGTCTTCAGTCACAACGATCGCACCCCCGTCTGCCTTGATGACAGCGTTGGCCTGCTCGTGAGCTTGGTCAATAGCCACTGCTGAGGACTGTCGGCTCAATTTGTGTACAACAAAGTTTCCACTCTGGAACTCCTGCGCCAGCTGAGGACTCTTCTGTTCCAGGGTCGCCATGTCTCTCTGTAGTGGATCAGAAGCCACCTGCATAGTTTACATTGTTGTTGGCAAAGAAGTACGGTATCAGCTGAGCCAGTGACTGACAGTACATGAAGACGTTGGCTTCCCTGAATGATCGGATCAACAAGAGGATCACCAGTTCCATTGACAGCACCATATACCAGAAATGAAACTGGTGACTTTGCAGTTTGCGATGCTCACACCAAGCTTCGAAGCTAGGCACCTCTTCGGGTTGTTCATCTGTCTTTTTCGAGTAGTCCGTGTGGGCACGTTCATTAAGTCTGTTATTGAAGTTGTCATAACTTGTATGAGTTCAAAGGATGGGGCTTCTTTGTCACACATGAAACACGTTTTGCCTTCAAGGATGGTTCTACGCACCTTGGTCTGGCATTCTACTGGCTAAGCACACTCTGCTCTTGTTTTTCTGGCTCTCTCCAGTTACGTGTTGTTGACCATATGGCGACAACTTTGGTAATACTGCGCATTGTTCCTCCTCAGAGTTTTTTCAGTGCCACCACCATCATCAAGTCTGGCTGAATCCAGAACAATAGGAATGTCATTAATTGCGTGAAAGAGGGGAATATTAGCCGCAATCATAGTGTAGCCATCATGTTCTTGTGGTTGTTGTGCACGTGGTGACTTGAGCTCTTCACTTTTCTTCTTCTGGCAAAGACAACACTTGCTCCAGTCAGTCCGGAATTTAGACGGTCCTGGATCTGTATTTGCCATCTTGGTGAATGGCATCCAAGGTATCACAGTATGATAATTATCTGTATTGCAGTGAACCAAGGCCGCCTTGATCACAATCATGCACAATAAGGTATGGGATACGACTAGGTTCGGGAATATAAAATGTATGATCTACACCTAGCCCGATCGTTCATCCAGTATCATTTAAGTCCCGTGCGATCTGTACACCATCCAGGTAACTACACGCAAAGCAATGGAAAGCCCCGTTACCCTTGGCTCGGCTCTCCCGCGCTGGCACACCCTGTCAATTCAGGCACGGCTGTCTAACTAAACATCTATGTTAAACTGCATGTAATCTACAGTAGCTAACTGACGCGGGGCTTATTAGACAGCATTTGGGACACTAAACTAATTATTTAGCGACACTAAATAATTATTCAGCTGATACTGAACCCCATGCTGAGTTTCACAGCAGCGGTGCCATCAGTGTGTCCTGATTGTGCGTTGACATCCGCTCTGTTGGTACAAGGAAGCCAGTGAGTAAGTCCATGGTTCCAAATTCGGATTCTACATAGTGAAAAATGTATGATTTGACACTAAGATCATTCATATAGGACAAGTCTTTGCGATTTTATTGCGAAATGCAATATTTCTGTATATTAAGTGGCGGCCATCTTGAAAAATGGCCGCCATGTTGAATTTTTAGATGGCTAACGGGTTTTATCAAAAGAGCAATCCCCAAGGAGTATATGTGCCAATTTTGGTGCTTCTTTCCGGAAGTGAACGATTCGCCTAAAAATTTGCAGTTATCTGCTCAGCTACCTGGCATGTGCACAAACACATGAACAGACAAACTTAAACTGTCCCAGATTCTTTCAAGTCTGCTATTGTTCACCCTCTCCTCAAGAAACACAATTTAGACCCAAATGAACTGAAAAATTACCGGCCTATCTCTAATCTCTCTTTCTTGTCAAAACTCCTTGAAAAAGTCGTCCTCAACCAGCTGAACTCTCACCTGTCTGCCAACAATCTCCTCAATCCTTTCCAGTCAGCCTACCGCCAGTGCCATAGCACTGAAACTGCCCTACTCACATTCTCAACAATCTCCTCCTTGCAACTGATACTGGCAAAGTCTCTCTCCTCACACTCCTTGATCTGTCTGCAGCCTTTGATACCATTGATCATGGTATTCTCCTTTCTAGACTTCATCATACTTTTGGCATCTCTGACATTGCTCTGTCTTGGTTCACTTCATACCTATCAAACAGAAAACAAACCGTTCTCATCAATGGCACTTACTCTCAACCTGCATACCTGACCTGTGGTGTTCCACAAGGATCTGTCCTTGGCCCTGTTCTTTTCACTCTTTACACCTCCCCCCTGTCCACCATCATCAACTCCCACTCTATAAAACACCACTTCTATGCTGATGACACCCAACTTCAAGACAGTGACTCACCTAATAATATACAGCGCCTGTTGACTCGCACCACTGAGTGTTACTCAGACATTAAGAACTGGATGACGTTCAACAAACTTCAGCTTAATGACGACAAGACAGAAGCTATCCTCATTGGCACCCATCAGAAACTTTCTCAGCTGCCTCCTCTTTCTCTCCCATTATGTAATACATCAGTCCCAATTTCTGATTCAGCTAAAAACCTTGGTGTCTGCATTGACTCTACCCTCTCCATGAACAACTTTGTTTCTCAAACTGCCAGATCCTGCTACTATCATCTCCATCGTATAAGGCTGATCAGGAAGTATCTCTCTGTCGAAACAACTGCAAAACTCGTTCTCTCCTTCATAATGTCTCGCATTGACTATTGCAATTCACTCCTGTCTGGTCTTCCTGCCTCCACCATTCACATCCTACAGCGCATTCAAAACAATGCTGTACGCCTTGTACTCAAAAAGAAAAAAGCTGACCACATATCTCCTCTCCTGGCACAACTTCACTGGCTCCCTGTATCAAAGCGCATACAGTACAAACTAGATACCATGTGCTACAAAAGCCTCAATAACGCAGCCCCCGATTACCTGTCAAGCCTACTTGAGATCTATCTTCCCTCACGTACCCTCCGCTCTGCCTCCGATCCTCTGACTTTTCGCTTTCCACGCACTAAGCTCAATACCTATGGTCCACGAGCCTTCTCTGTTTCTGGTCCACTCTCCTGGAACAAACTTCCTCTCTCAGTCCGTCAGCAACCTACTTTTGTCTCCTTCAAGTCCGCTCTCAAAAACTCACCTTTTCTCCTCCGCATAAAATCCTAACCTCACTCAACCCCCCCCCCCCCCTCTGCAGCCTGTCTCCGCTCGGAGGGGAATCACATGGTTATAATATATAATTGTATATGCTATGCTCTCTATAATTTTCCATTGCTTTTATTCTTGCTTTTATTGCTTTTATTCTTTCTCCCCATTTATAGCCATGCGTGTGTGTGAGTGTGTGTGTGTGTGTGTGTGTGTGTGTGTGTGTGTGTGTGTGTGTGCGTGCGTGTGTGTGCGTGCGTGTGTGTCTGCTTCAGCGCTTATATTTGATTTTATCAAGATTTTGCGCTATATAAATATTGTAATTATTATTATTAATTAAACACAGATACAGACACACGCGCACACACACATGCACATTTGTAAGCACATACATTTTCGTACACAAACACACAACACGTATATCATTCCACACTTTTTGTTTACAAATAGAGAAGTCAATGTAAAAGAGATTCTATTCTTTTTTCTTTTTTTCTGCCACCCCCATCCCCGCCCCCACCCCCTCCGCCAAGGCAGACATTAGCCCGTGAAGCGTGTGCAGTTCGTGCGATTTTGTCTGTGCGCGCACAGCATTTGAATGACGTCATATCGTCTGCGAAGTGTTCACCGGGACGACGTGTTTGGAAATCTTTAGATCTAGTGATCTACTCTATTTTTTGACTTAACGAAAGCGTCTTCGGCCTTTACACTGGAATATATTGTGTGAGAAAACATGCTTATTACGTTTGTCATGTCGTCTGCGAAGTGTTCACCGGGACGACGTGTTTGGAAATCTTTAGATCTAATGATGTACTCTATTTTTTGACTTAACGAAAGCGTTGTCGGCCTCTACACTGGAATATATTGTGTGAGAAAACATGCTTACGTTTAAAGACTATGGAATGAAAAGGGAAACAGTTTTGAAATGTGCAAAAACGGCAAGTATGTGACACCCAAATTTTGACAATGGAAGACATTGAATCTACTGAAGTTTTGTTATGCAATAACGGTGGAATATGACATTTACACTAGTACATTTTCACTTTTTATGAAAAGATTATGACGATGATGACATTGACAGTTTGCATTTTTGAATACATAATTTTGCTGCTTAAAAGTTTTGTTGTAGCCTACAAGAGATTGCGTACTGAAGTGCGGACAAAAGAAAGAGGTATAGCTGTGACTTCTATATGGAGGAAAAGTTGAAAAAGCAGTGGACTTAACTGAAACAGTAAGTGAGAAGTAGTGTACTTTAAGCATGGAAGGTCTGAACGTTGTGCAAAAGAAAGGCTAAAATTTGGGAGAGTGTGTTGGCAGTCGTTTAATACTGGATTACCATTCTCATCCTTCACCAAGTTTCATTGGTGACCTGTTTAGTGGTTAGCATCATCAGGCAAGTTTTTAATTTTCTTTTCAAAGATATTTCAGCAAGTTGATTGTTTGATAACTAAAGTGAGCAGCATTTTCGTAGGTTTACGCATTTTTCTCCCTGTTTCCTGTTAAAGATAAGATTATATCTGGAGGAAGACGTGTCAGTTTTTCTTTTCTCCCTAAAAGCTCCGGGACCCTACGATACATGGAAAAATTAATATTAACTGGTGTCAGTTTGTGAATAATGGCAACAGGGAGGAAGAAATTCTGCAGTTTTAATTTAATGTTTCCTCGTCATCACACCTAAGACTAGAATAATTAGCTCACGTGAAATCAACGTGTCCACTCACTGTTGAAATTCAACGGTAGCAAGAAACTCTGGGGAGAGCCGAACAGCAGACGGTCCTCGGAGAAGAACTGAACCCGTCAGGCAAGTGTTTCAGTCCTTATCTCTTTACACTGGAAGCAAACACAGAATGTACGGGAAGGTGTATGGACTGTATTTTAAGAGAGTTAGTCAAGGAATTATAGTGTTATAGTTTAAGGAACAAGACTGTCTTGATTGTGTTGTCAGTGTTCTTACAACCAATGCATTTGATGATGCTTATCTTGGTTGATTCTCGTATGTCTCACCACATCGTTTCTGCCAAACTGTCGACAGCCATGCAAAAACATTCAGTTGTGAGCTGTATCTTGAGAGATAATTGATGAAAAATAGAAATAAAAAAAAAGAAGAAATTAGACTGCGTAGCCAGTGCTTTAACAATTAATGAAATCAGTTATCACCTTGGTCAATTACAGTATGACCACTCTCCCATATTCTGTCTCAGTTTCTGCCAAACCTTTGACAGTCATATAAAAATAGTCAACTATTTTCGTCAGCTTTCAGTACATAGCCACTTTGCAAATTTGAAGCATCATAATTGTGTTCCCCTTTCTGGAGTAGTGTGTGAAGCTGTCAGTTGTGAGCTGTATCTTGACAGATAATCAAAAAACAAACAAAAACAAAACAAACAACAACAACAAAAACAACCAAAACAAAACAAAACAAAAACAAACAAACAAACAAACAAACAATTAGGCTGTGTACTCGGTGCTTTAACAATTAATGAATTTAGTTATTATCTTGGTCAGTTATAGTATGACCACTGTCCACATTCTTTCCCATTTTCTGCCAAACATTTGACATTCTATGAAAATAATCAACTATTTTCGTTCATTTACAAACTATGGTCATTTTGCAAATTTGAATCATCATACGTTTGTTCCCCTTTTTAAAGTATTGTGTGAAGTTGTTCTTAAACTGATGAAGAATTACCTTCTGGCAATAAACGCAAATTTGAAGCATCATACGTGTGATTCCCTTTTTGGAGTCTTGTGTAAAGCTGTTGTGAAGTTGATAAAGGATTTCCTACAGGCCAGAGCGCCAATTTGAAGCGTTCCTCTTTTTTCAGGTATTGTGTGAAGCTGTTCTGAAGCTGATAAAGGATTACCTACAATCCAGAACGCAAACTTGAAGCATCATAATTGTGTGAAGCTGTTATGAAGCTGAGAAAGGATTACCTACTGGCCAGAACGTAAATTTGAAGCATCATATGTGTGTTCCCCTTTTTGAAATATTGTGTGAACCTGCTCTGAAGCTGATAAAGGATTACCTACAGGCCAGAACGGAAAGTGGAAACACCATGTGTGTGTTCTCGTTTTTGAAGTATTGTGTGAAGCAGTTCTTAAGCTGAAAAGGGATTGTGAAGCATTATATATGTGTTCCCCTTTTTGAAATATTGCGTCAAAGTGTTGTGAAGCTAATAATGGATTACCTACAGACCAGAACGGAATTTTGATGCATCATACGTATGTGTGTTTCCGTTTTTGGAATATTGTGTGAAGCTGTTTTGAAGCTGAACCCGAATTTTCAGCATCATATGTGTGTTCCCCTTTTTGGAGTATTGTGTGGAGCTGTTCTGAGGCTGATATAGGATTACCAGCTGGCCAGAACGGAAATGTGAATCATCATATGTGTTTTCTCCTTTTTGGAGATTACGTGAAGGTGTTCTGAAAGTGGTAAAGGATTACCTACGGGCCAGAACGGAAATATGAAGCATCATATATGTGTTCTCCTTTTTGGAGGTTGTGTGAATCTGTTCTGAACCTGATAAAGTATTACCCACAGGCCAGAACGGATATGTAAAGCATACGTGTGTCCCCTTTTTGGAGTATTGTGTCAAGCTGTTGTGAAGCTGATAAAGGATTATCCACAGGCCAGAATGGAAATTTGAAGCATCGTATTTGTCCTCTCCGTTTTGGAGTATTGTGTGAAGCTTTTCTGAAGCTGAACGCAAATTTGAACTCATGTGAGTTCCCCATTTTGGAGTATTGTGTGAAGCTGTTTCAAATTAATAAAGGAATACCTACAGAGAATAATGGAAATGTGAAGCATCATATATGTTCCCTTTTTTTGGAGAATTGTGTCAAAATGTTGTGAATCAGATAATGGATTACCTACAGGCCAGAACGGAAACCTGATGCATGATATGTGTGTTCCCCTTTTTGGAGTATTGTGTGAAGCTGTTCTGAAGCTGATGAAAGACAACCTACAGGGAATAACGCAACTGTGAAGCATCGTATGTGTGTTCCCCGTTTGGGGTATTGCGTCAAGC
The DNA here is from genome assembly GCA_030674185.1 of Monoplex corrugatus. Taxonomy (NCBI): domain Eukaryota; kingdom Metazoa; phylum Mollusca; class Gastropoda; order Littorinimorpha; family Ranellidae; genus Monoplex; species Monoplex corrugatus. The sequence goes on from CM060305.1 coordinate 140,568,815, forward strand.
TTTTGTGAAGCTTATAATGGATTAGCTACAGGCCAGAACGGAAATTGGAAATTTGAAACATCATATGTGTGTTCTCCTCTTGGAGTATTGTGTGAATCTGCTATGAAACTGATAAAGGATCACCTACAAGACAAAACGGAAATTTGAAGCATCATATGTGTGTTCCCCTTTTAGGAGTATTGTGTCAAAGTGTTGTGAAGCTGATAATGGATTACCTACAGGGTAGAACGGAAATTTGAAGCATGATATGTGTGTTCCTCTTTTTGGATTATTGTGTCAAAGTGTTGTGAAGCTGTTAATGGATTACCTACAGTCCAGAACGGATATGTGAAGCATCATATGTGTGTTCTCCTTTTGTGAGGTTGTGTGAAGCTGTTCTGAAGTGATAAAGGATTACCTACAGGACAAAACGCAAATGTGAAGCATCATACGTGTGTTCCCCTTTTTGGAGTATTGTGTGAAGCTGTTCTAAGGCTGATCGCAAATTGAAAGCATCACATGTGTGTTCGCCTATTTGGAGTATTCTGTGAAGCTGTTTTGAAGCTGATAACGGATTACTACAGGTCAGACTGCAAATTTGAAGCATCATACTTGTGTTTCCCTTTTTGGAGTATTGTGTGAAGCTGTTCTGAAGCTGATAAAGGAATACCTACAGTGAATAAAGGAAATATGAAGCGTGTGCTTCCAATAAAGGAGACTTGAACCATGTGCTTTCCCTTTTTGGAGTATTGTGTGAAGCTGTTTTGAAGCTGATAACGGATTACCTACAGACCAGAACGCAAATGTGAAGCATCATACTTGTGTTCCTTTGTTTCGAGTATTGTGTGAAGCTGTTCTGGAGCTCATAAAGGATTACCTACAAGTAAGAACGCAAACTTGAAGCATCATATGTATGTTCCCCTTATTGGAGTATTGTGTGAAGTTTTTTTCAAGCTGATAAAGGATTACCCACAGGCCAGAACGGAAATTGGAAGCACCATGTGTGTGTTCCGGTTTTTGGAGTATTGTGTAAGCAGTTTGTATGCTGAAAAAGGATTACCTACTTGCCAGAAGGAAAATTTGAAGCGTCAAATGTGTGTTCCTCTTTTTGGAGTATTGTGTGAAGCTGTTGTGAAGCTGAAAAAGGATTACATGCAGGCCAGAACGGAAATGTGAATAATCATGTTTGTTCTACTTTTTGGAGTATTGTGTGAAGCTGTTGTGAAGCTAATAAAGGATTACCTACAAGACAGAATGGAAATGTGAAACATGATATATGTGCTCCCCTTTCTGGAGTATTGTGAAGCTGATCTGAAGCTGAACGCAAATTTGAAGAATCATGTGTGTGTTTCCCTTTCTGGAGCATTTTGTGAAGCTGTTCTGAAGCTGATAACGGATTACCTACAGGCCAGAAGGCAAATTTAAGCATCAAATGTGTGTTCCCCTCTTTGGAGTATTGTGTGAAGCTGTTGTGAAGCTGATGAAGGAATACCTGCAGGGAATAACGCAGCTGTGGAGCATCATATGTGTGTTCCCTGTTTTGGAGTATTGTGTCAAGCTGTTGTGAAGGTGACGGCAAATTTGAAGCATCATATGTGTGTTCCCCTTTTTGGAGTAGGCCTATTGTGTGAAGCTGTTCTGAAGATGAACGCAAATTTGAAGCAGGATATGTGTGTTCCCCTTTTTGGAGTATTGTGTGAAGCTGTTCTGAAGCTGAAAAAAGGATTACCTACGAGCCAGAAGGGAAATCTGAAGCGTCATATGTGTGTTTCCTCTTTTTGGAGATTGTGTAAAGCTGTTTTTAACCGATAAAGGATTACCTATGCGCCAGAACGGAAATCTGAACGTCATATATGTTCCTCGTTTTGGAGTATTGTGTGAAGCTGTTGTGAAGGTGAGAAGGCAGATGTGTGTCGCTTTTTTGGAGTATTGTGTGAAGCTGTTTTGAAGCTGAAAAAGGATTACCTACAAGCCAGAATGGAAATCTGAAGTGTCATATGTGTGTTTCCTCTTTATGGAGTATTGTGTGAAGCTGTTTTCAAACCAATAAAGGATTACCTACGCGCCAGAAGGGAAATTGGAAGCAGGATGTGTGTGTTCACGGTTTTGGAGTAATGTGTGATGCAGTTCTTAAGCTGAAAAAGGATTACCTAAGTGCCAGAAGGGAAATTTGAAGTATCGTATGTTTGTTCCTCTTTTTGGAGTATTGTGTGAAACTTTTCTGAAGCTGATAAAGGATTACCTAAAATCCAGAACGGAAAAGTGAAGCGTTGTATGTGTGTTCCCCTTTCTGGAGTATTGTGTGAAGCTGTTCTCAAGCTGAAAGCAAATTTGAAGCAGAATGTGTGTTCCCTTTATGGAGTATTGTGTGAAGGTTTTGTGAAGGTGATAAAGGAATACCTACAGGGAATTACGCAAATGCGAAGCATCATATGTGTGTTCCCCTTTTTGGAGTATTGTGTCAAAGTGTTGTGAATCAGATAATGGATTACCTACAGGTCATAACAGAAATTTGATGCATCATATGTGTGTTCCCCTTTTTTTGAGTATTGTGTGAAGTTGTTCTGAAGCTGATGAAGGATTAACCTGCAGGCCAGAACGAAAATGTGAAGCATCATATATGTTGTGTTCTCCTTTTTGGAGATTGTGTGAAGCTGTTGTGAAGTATGATAAAGGATTACAGACAGGCCAAAACGCAAATTGGAACCATCATAGGTGTGATTCCCTTTCTGGAGTCTTGTGTGAAGCTGTTTTGAAGCTGATAAAGGACTGCCTACAAGCCAGAACGCAACTTTCAATCATCATGTGTGTGTTCCCCTTTTTGGAGTATTGTGTGTAGCTGTTCTGAAGCTGATAAAGGATTACCTACAAGCTAGAATGGAAATGTGAAACATTATATGTGTGTTCCCGTTTCTGGAGTATTGCGTGAAGCTGCTCTGAAGCTGAACGCAAATTTGAAGAATCATATGTGTGTTCCCCTTTCGGTGTATTTTGTGAAGCTGTTCTGAAGCTGATAACGGATTACCTACAGGCCAGAAGGCAAATTTAAGCATCAGATATGTGTTCCCCACTTTGGAGTAGCTGTTGTGAAGCTGATGAAGGAATACCTAAGGGAATAACGCTACTGTGAAGCATAATATATGTGTTCCCCGTTTCGGAGTATTGTGTCAAGCTGTTGTGAAGGTAAAGGCAAATTTAAAGCATCATGTTCCCCTTTTTAGAGTATTGTGTGAAGCTGTTCTGAAGATGAACGCAAATTTGAAGCATCATATGTGTGTTCTCCTTTTTGGAGTATTGTGTGAAGCTGTTCTGAAGCTTATAAAGGATTACCCACAAGCCAGAAGGGAAATTTGAAGCGTCATATGTGTGTTTCCTCTTTTCGGAGTATTGCGTGAAGCTGTTTTCAAACCGATAAAGGATTACCTACGTGCCAGAAGGGGAATTGGAAGCAGCATGTGTGTGTTCTCATTTTGGGAGTATTGTGTGATGCATTCTTAAGCTGAAAAAGGATTACCTAAATGCCAGAAGGCAACTTTGAAGTATGATCTGTTTGTTCCTCTTTTTGGAGTATTGTGTGAAGCTTTTCCGAAGTTGATAAAGGAACGGAAGCCAGAACGGAAATGTGAAGCGTCATATGTTGTGTTCACCTTTCTGGAGTATTGTGTGAAGCTGTTGTGAAGGTGAACGCAAATTTGAAGCAGGATATGTGTGTCCCTTTTTGGAGTATTGTGTGAAGCTGTTCTGAAGCTGATAAAGGATTAGCTACAGGCTAGAATGGAAATGTGAAACATGAAATGTTGTTCTTCTTGTTGGAAATTGTGTGAAGCTGTTCAGAACACAGATTTATGCATCATACGTGTGTTCCCCTCCTTGGATTATTGGATTATTGTTTAAGGCTGTTGGCAAGCTGATAAAGGAATACTTACAGGGAATAAGGCACATTTGAAGGATCATTCCATCTCTTACCCACTGGACGAGGCGGCAGGGAAGTTTTTAGTCCCGTTTTTATTATCCATTGTTTGGTGTCTGTGATTTGTCTGTGACCGTGCGTTCGCGCTTGACAAAGGCTAGTTGGCCGAAAATTTGCGCTTGTTTTGTTTTGTGTTGTCTTGTTGGAGATGCGCTTACATTGATTTTCTTGTTCTTCTGGTTTGTGTTTGCTTGGGCGCAGGCAGTCACTCTTGTTTTGCATCATATGTGTGTTCTTCTTTTTGGAGATTGTGTGAAGCTGTTCAGAACGCAAGTTTATGTATCATACGTGTGTTCCCCTCTTTGGAGTATTGTGTAAAGCTGTTGGCAAGCTGATAAAGGAATACCTTCAGGGAATAAGGCACTTTTCAAGGATCATACGTGCGTTCCTGTTTTTGGAGTATTGTGTCAAGTTGTTTTCGAGGTGATGATGGATTACCTACACGCCCAAACAGAAATTTGAAGCATTATATTTGTATTTTTCTTTTTGGAGATTGTGTAAAGCTGTTCTGAAGCTGATAAAGGATTACCTACAGGCTAAAACGCAGATTGGAATCATCATATGTGTGTTCCCCTTTTTAGAGTATTGTGTGAGGATGTTCTGAAGCTGATAAAGGATTACCTGCAGGCCAGTACGCAAATGGGAAACATCATATGTGTGTTCCTCGTTTTGGATTATTATGTGAAGCAGTTCTGAAGCTGATAATGGATTACCTACAGGCCAGAACGAAAATGTGAAGCGCCATATGTGTCGTCCTCTTTTTGGAGTATTGTGTGAAGCAGTTTTTAAGCTGGAAAAGGATTACCTATAGGCTAGGCCAGAAGGCAAAGGTAAAGCATCATGTGTGTGTGTGTGTGTGTGTGTGTGTGTGTGTGTGTGTGTGTGTGTGTGTGTGTGTGTGTGTGTGTGTGTGTGTGTGTGTTTGTGCTTTGCTTTAAACGTCTCTTCATTGTGAGTGATATTAGATGGGAAAAAAGGAGGAATTTGTGTGAAGCTGTTCTGAAGCTGATAAAGGATTACCTACAGGCCAGTACACAAATGTGAACCATATGTGTGTTCCTGTTTTTGGAGTATTGTATTAAGCTGTTGTGAAGCTCATAATGGATTACCTACAGGCCAGAACGGAAATCTGAAGCATCATGTGCTTCCCCTTTTTGGAGTGTTGTGTGAAGCTGTTCTGAAGCTAAGCGCGAATATGAAGCATCATGTGATTCCCTTTTTGGAGTATTGTGTGAAGCTGTTCTGGAGCTGATAGAGGATTAACTACAGGCCAGAACGGAAATGTGAAACATCATATGTGTGTTCTTCTTTTTGGAGATTGTATGAAGCTGTTCTGAAGCTGATAAAGGATTACCTACAGGACAAAATGCAAATTTGAAGCATCATACGTGTTTTCCTTTTTTTCTTTTATTTGAGTATTGTGTGGAGTTGTTCTGAAGCTGATGACGGATTACCTATAAGCCAGATCACAAATGTAAAGCATCACATGTGTGTTCCCCTTTTTGGAGTATTGTGTGAAGCTGTTCTGAAGCTCAACCCAAATTTGAAGCATCAAATGTGTGTTCCCCTTTTTTTGAGTATTGTGTGAAAGTTTCTGAAGCTGATAACGGATTACCTACAGGCCAGAACGGAAAATTTTATTTCTCATTTTATGTTTTTTTTTAGAGTATTATGTGAAGTTGTTCTGAAACTGATGGAGGATTACCTACAAGCCAGAAGGCAAATTTGAAGCATCATATGTGCGTTCAGTTTTTTTAAGTATTGTGTGTAGCTGTTCTGAAGCTGATAAACGATTATCTATAGACCAGAATGCAAATTGGTAGCAGCATATGTGTGATCCCCATATTGGAGTATTGTGTGAAGCTGTTCTGAAGCTGATAAAGGAGTACTTACAGACCAGAACGAAATTGGATGCATCATATATGTATTTCCTTGTCTGATGTATTGTGTGAAGCTTTTCTGAAGCTGATAATGGATTACCTACAGACCAGAACGCAGCTTTGAGGTATCACACGTGTGTTGCCCTTTCTGGAGTAATGTATGAAGCTGCTCTGAAGCTGATGAAGGATTTCCTACAGGGCAGAATGGAAATGTGAAGCATTCCCCATTTTGGATTATTGTGTGAAGCTGTTCTGAAGCTGATAAAGGATTACCTATAGGATAGAACGCAAATTCGAAGCATCATGTGTGTTCCCCTTTTTGGATTATTTGTGAAGCTATTTTGAAGCTGATAAAAGATTACTGCCAGCCAGAACGGAAATGTGAAGCATCATATACATGTGTGTTCTCTTTTTTGGAGTATTGTGTGAAGCTTTTCTGAAGCTGATGAAGGATTACCTACAGGACAGAACGGAAATGTGAAGCGTCATACGTGTGTTCCCCTTTTGGGAGTATTGTGTGAAGCCGTTCTGAAGCTGATAAAGGATTACCTACAGGCCATAAACGCCAAACAAGCTCTAGCTCACAAGAGAGAAAACGTCAATGAGAAAGGTAAGCTTAGATTTCCCTGGATAGGTCTTGTTTCTCTCTTCTTGGAAATCTCCAGTTTTTCCTATCTTTCAGTATAGAAACAATAACAAGAGAACAACAACAACAACAATAATAATAATCATGATAATAATAATAATAAATAATAATAATAATAATAATAATAATGATAATAATGATAATAATGAAACACTTTGCTGTGTGACACTGACTTTGAACCAAAAATGGTCCCAAAACTCTGTGCTGAAATTAAAACACCAAGGAACCAATGGTATGAATTCCTTTTTTTTTCACCATTTGTTTACTTACTTACTTACTTACTTACTTACTTACTTACTTACTTACTTACTTACTTACTTACTTACTTATTCTTACTTGCTTACTTACTGCTATTTGTTTGTTTATTGTTTGTTTGTTTATTTATTTGCACTACATCAGCAGGGATTTGGATTCCCTTGTCATTTATTTATTCATTTAACATGAGACGATTTGAGTTCTGTTTTGATTGAAAATCAGTTTAAACAACAGAATTATGGATGGGGAAAAAGTGGAGAATTTGTATACTTACGTCTTTACTGGGTAGTACTTAACTACACAAAAGTCAGAAAATTTGAAGCTGATTCTTGTTACCAACGTTCATTGTTAAGTAGCTGGAATATGCGGATAACGTTTCGTTTTACATATAAAAACACTGGGCCTTCTGGCAGAAAAACAAACACTGCTGTATTAGTTATTAAAGTCATTTAGTCATCACTTCAGTAACCACACAAATGTTTGGGGAGAACGTAATCCTTCTTCCCATTCTCATGACAGTGTGAATATAACAAAACAAAAGAAGTTCAATCGTGTTGTTACAGACCAGACAGTTTATTCTTTGCTACAAATTTTTTTGTCTAGTTTCTTGTTTTGTCTGTTTTTCTGATGTTGTTTCTTTGTCCTTATCATTGCAAAGCAGACAGCCCTGCTGTCTTTTTACTGGGGCTGGACCACCTGATGCATTTACCCTTCAAAGCAAAAGATATTAATAAACATCTATTCAGATATCAAATTAAGATAAGATCTTTGTAAAGTTTTGCTGAAACATCAGAATATTTTTTTATTTATCAAACAGTGTAACTAAAAAGCACTGGAATATCTTACCATTATGGTATCAAGTTTGGGTTTGATAACTGAAAAGAAAGAATATAATACTACATTCAGTAATGTATATGTAATGTATGGTTTGTGCATGTATAAATAAAATACAATAAAATACGTAAAAATGAAATAAAATAAAACGAATAAAAATCAGAATAAAAAAATCGTTCGGATTAAGCTTAAAGCTAAGGGCTGTAATGAAAATGGTACATAAGAAGCCACAAGACATGTTGTACTAGCCAGACCTACTCCTATTTCATTTCGATATCAATTTTGGGGGCATCAGGTTGATGCAAAGATGGGGCACGGGGACTGGAGATTGCTAGGCTGAAGAGAGAGAGAAAATCTTGTCCTTTTCCCACATGTATGTTTTGTTTGTTGTGGTTTCGCTCATTGGGCCGTTGTTTGCTTTGTTGGTCGTTGGTTAATTGGCTGGTTATGAGTGGTTGGGTGGGAGAGATGGGTTAGTTAATTGACTTATTGGTTGATCAGTGAGTAACTGGGTTGGTGGTTGATTTGTTGATTGGTTGTTTATCCAGTTGGTTAGTCAGTTGGTCTTGCTTTTCTGTCTGCTTCTGTGTGTCTGTTTCTTTCTGTCATTTTATCAGTCAGTTTTTATACTGTGGATTTTGTCTGTCTGTGTGTCTGTCTGCCAGTCTTTCTGTTTTTGTCTGCCTGTGTTCTCTCTGTCAATGTTTATGCCTGTGTCTAATGTCTCACAGTCTGTACTTCTATCTGCCTGTGCGTATGTCATTCTTTGTTTCTGTCCTGGGTCAACTCTTCTTTTTTCCTCCCCGTCTGATTCTGCTCTCATTGTCTCTGTCTGTCTGTCTTGTCTCTATCTCTGCCTGCCTGCCTGCTTCTATATGTATGTCTGTCACTCTGTCTCTCCCTCCCTCCCTCCCTCCCTCCCCTCTCTCGCTGTCTCTCTCTCCTCTCTTTCTCTCTTTGTGTGAAAATTGAAAATATCTATCTATCTATCTATCTATCTATCTGTCTATCTATCTATCTGTCTGTCTATCTATCTATCTATCTGTCTGTCTGTTTATCTATCTACATATCTACATGTACTTATCTATTTATCTATCTATGTAACTATCTATCTATATCATATACTTCATATTTTAAATCCCAAAGATTGTGTATCAAAGATAAGAACAATATGTTCAAGACGCTGTTTTATGACAGAGCCAATACTGAACAAAAAGTAGTGTGGAAGCTATCAAGGTTGTCCCTCTCCCTCCCAGCCCCTGGTTTGTGTGAGGGTCAGTGGCCTTCACAATAAACCATTTGTCAGTGTCGATGTCTGCGTCTATCTCTCAGATACATCTAGATTTAGAACTGGAATTCATCCCTGAAATGTGTTTTTTTACATTGTGATTAACACATAAGGGGCAAAGATTAATGACTGATATCTGTGTCTATCTCTCAGATACATACTATATTTAGAACTGGAATTCATCCCTGAATGTAACTTTTTACATATGATTAACACATAAGGGGCAAAGATTAGTCATGCCCTTTCTGTAAGTGTAATGATGCGTTAAAAACGGAGGCAGGCCGATATGTATTGCTGATGTACCCTTAGCACTGTGAAACTGGAAGAGAAATAATGCCTATTATAGCTTTCTATCAGTTTTAAGCTGTGTTTGTTGTTGGCCACAATTAATAAAATACTTATAATTAAAAAATGGCCGATTTTGTACATAAAGCACTGACCTTAGAGTTTGGAGTTCAGAGTTTATTCAACAGAGATTCATGACACTCGGACAATTCCATAGGCGCTGCGTCCAATCTTCATCTGTCTTCAGGAGGACTCATCAAATCTGTCCCAAACCCTATGCACTTGTAAGATCTTAAAATGGGAAGAGGGGGAAGAGAGATAAACTTGACACTACTGAATGACTGGAGCATTAAGATGGACAGCAAACAGTACAGCTTTTATGTTACTGGCTGGAATTTGAACACAGGACATCAGCTTTTGAGTTCATGGCTTATCATGAGAACCAGCCAGCCTGCCAATAAAATTTATGGTCCGAGGTTCGAACCCACTAAAGGGTCAATCAAGAAATAAATGTCAATGAAAGCATCTGCTGCAAACAGATGATGAATAATTGAATGCATGAGTACATAAATAAATGAATTGTTTTATTCAAACAATAATAAATTGAGACATTACCCATTCGTGCGTCGTGCAGATTCGATTAAAAATGTTTAGTATGTGTGAAGGAGGAGGGAGGGGGAAGTGGTATAGATAAATAAATAGATGAATATTAAATGACTACAAAAAGAATGATCTCCATTAAATGACCTTTGAGGTGGCAGTAACTAACTGCACAGCCTATGCTTCACACACACACACACACACACACACACACACACACACACACACACGCACACACACACACACATACACACACACACACACACACACACACACACACACACACACACACACCACGCACGCACGCACGCACGCACGCACGCACGCACGCACCACACGGACACGAAGAAATACACACACACACAAGCACGCACGCGCGCGCCGCGCGCAACACACACACACACAACACACACACACACACACACACACACACACACACACACACACACACAACACACGAAATGATGATAAACCTGCAGTTACCTGCCTATTCAAAGCAAACAAACGAACAATACATTGAGACATAGCCGTCGTGCCTGCTCTGTCAGGAAACTAAGAAAAACAAATAAATAATTATGAAACATGTGAATCACGGAGACTGCCTGCTTTTAAGGAAATAGAAATCAAAAATACACAAAAATGAATCAGAACGTGTGTATGATATAGCAAGACGAGCACAGTTTCAGTTTCAGTTTCTGAAGACGATGTCTCCGCGCTCGGAACGAATTCCATATGCACTGACGTCACAGGTGCCATGTATATGGTGATCATGGCACGAGCCTTAAGCCAGCACACAAAACCCATGACAAGACAATTATAAAATCCTTTTACAAGGTATTAATTACCTGGTCACAGAGAGGAAGAGTGATAGTGTGCGTTGACTTGTTTTTTTCAGAGAAATGTTATCATAATTGTGTGTTGTTATGATAAAGGAAATGATAGTCTGATGTGACATATCTTTTTTTTTTTTGTCTAGAAAATATGATTGTACTTATGATTAGTTAAAAGAAATGCAGCTTGACTTCTCTCTCTGTCTCTCTGTGTGTCTGTCTGTCTGTTCGAGGAAGGTATGTGGACAGCGCATTCTCATGAAATTCTGACAAATGCCTCAATCATACAAACCTGCTTTTGTTTTAACAAAAGGAAACATGTACTTACTTAATCGTAATCGGTGATCATGATTTTATCATTAGAACATTAGAAAGCTGAGGACGTTTGGTTCACCCCCCCCCCTCCCCACCTCGATTTTCAGGCATCACCTCTATCGTGTCATTGTCCACACGCCGTTCAATTCGGTTACTGAATCCAGCACACCTCCAAACCCACTGAATCTAAGGTCTCCAAGTACATGAGAATCGGGAGGATAGAGAGGATACTGTCAACGTGGTATCACAAAATGCTGTCAGAGAATGATCACACACACACACACACACACACACACACACACACACACACACACACACACACACACACACACACACATACACACACACCACACACTCTCTCTCTCTCACCCTCTCTCTCAGCTATTTGGAGGAAAATCTGTGGGTGGTTGTTTTTGTAAACAAGCGACCTACGTATGACGTATACAAATGTCGTGAAGGAACTGACGTATACAAATATTGTGAAGGAACTAACTCCACCCCAAAACTCACAGCACATCACTTAGACCTGTAGCTTACGTCAAGATAATAAAAGTCGGGGGGTAGACAGAAGAGGAAGACTCAAACGAGAGAAAAGGGGGAAGTGAAGAAATAGGTCGGAAAGTGGGGAAAGAGTTGGGTATGTGTGTGTGTGTGTGTGTGTGTGTGTGTGTGTAGTGGGGATGGTTGGGGGGTGGTGGTGGTGGTGATGGAGGGGAATACGTGCATCACGTCATGTTATGAGATTGTCCTTAACCTTAGTTGGCCTAATTTTATCAAAACGGAGATAGGATTCTAAAAATAGATACACGTCACGGAGAAATGCTAGATGTGCAACTGGCGGCAGGCCTCGCACGCGCTAGGGCTATTTATACAGGTTAATCCAGTCTTAAAGCACATGCGTTCACGCCGACCTGTTTTGTCGACTCATGGCTTAACATTTCAGCTGCCTGTATCGTGACTGGCCAATTTTTTTCCTTGAGATCTTATTACAACCAAGAAGTAAAAGTAACAAGGTCCTTCAGTTAAGTGTGCCAGTGAAAAGCAAGCAAGCAAGCAAGCGTGCACACACATACAACACACACACACACACACACACACACACACACACACACACACACACACACACACACACACACACCACACACACACACCACTCACACACACACACACACACACACACACACACACACACACATACACACTCACACACACACACATATATATATATATATATATATATATATACATATGTATATATATGGAGAGAGAGAGAGAGAGAGAGAGAGAGAGAGAGAATATATATACCCCCTCCCTACAAACACACACACACACACACACACACACACACACACACACACACACACACACACACACACACACACACACACACACTGTACTATTCGTCCGGTTACCGACTTATGACGCAAATGAAATCACGCCACCTGAAAACTCGAGCACAAACATGGAATGTGAAGAGGGGTGGGAGTACGGTATGGGCGGGGGAGAAGAGGGTGGAGAGGCTGTGGTGGAAGGTTCAAAGGGAAGGGGAGGAGGGGAGCTGGCAGACATGATTTTGTTCGCGTTTGAGGTCGTCATCAACTGACCTTCGGTGGCCTAGTTTTTTTTGTCCCCCCACCCCCACCCCCACGCCCACCAACAAGGTCTTAAACTTTTGGCCAGCGTCCATTCTCTTTCTGTGCACCACAACAATGAAAAGCACCTCGACCATATATTTGTCGTTTACAATCTTCGTCCTGTTTTAAGAGAGCTGTAAAAACTTAATATCTCTTCAAACAATGCTACTATTACAGTTAGTCTCATATATTTCTCCTCTACTCCCTGCTGTCGATATTGTACTCGCTTCTTGACTGTTTCTATGAGATGATGAGTTTGTGTTTCGTTGATATATTGGCAAGCCATTGTCGCATTGTCGGTGTGTGTGCGTTCACCAGCGTGACTCCATGTGTAAGTGCTTGTCTGTTTATGTGCGTGCATACGTGCCTGACCGGAAATCTGCATGTCTGTGTATAAGAGATGCGTGATGCGTGCGCCTTCATGTCGAAGCAGGTTTTATCGTATCATACGCGTGCGGTGCTGTTGCTTTCTTGTTGTTTGTCATATTACGCTTACATCATTGATTTGTTTCATTACCATCATGTGCAGAGCCGCATGGTGTTGACAGTCATGGCCGTCCATATAAATCGATCCTTTGTCCGTGCAAGTACATCTCCTACCTTCTCTGTCTTCATCTACTCTGTAAGTCCGTCCAATATTTTCTCCCCGGGTCTACCTGGTGCTCTTCTCCTCCAGCTTTCCCGTTGTGATTAAGTGCTCTAATTTCTCTTGCCTCTAAAAGTGTCCTATAAATGTTGCTTGTCTTCTCCTAATATTCTTCACTAATGTTCGTTTTGTATTTGCCTCTTTCAGTGCTGTCTCATTTGTTTTCTTTGTTGTCCGTGGAACTCTCAACATTCTTCTTAGAAACCACATTTCAGCTGCTTCAATTTTGTCCTGATTTGCGTGTTGACTGTCTACATTTCACATCCGTACAATATCGGTTCTACATAACACTGAAGAACTCTTTTCCTGATGTTAACTGATAGGCATGTGTTAGTAAGAACGCTTTTCATTTTCTTGCAAGCTGTTTTAGCCTGGCCGATTCTTTTGGCTATTTTTTAATGTGCATCTGCCGTCTGGTGAAATGACTATTCCCAGATATTTAAATTTGTTTACTTAGGTCTTTACGTACACTTTCTGTAAAGTACAAAGTACCTGGGGCTTGCTTCCCGGGATTTACGCTACATTATGTTTTTATTATCATTACATGTATCATTATCATGAAGAAAAGAATCTGAAAACAGATACTCGTCAAACCGAAATCGATCTTAGTGCAAGCAAGGTAGGATCTAAATTTTGATGGAAGTTAAGTGGGACATGCAGACGTGGATAGACGCAGACTTATCAGTCCAGCACATGTCTAAACTTGTCCTGGTGTGTGCCTGCATACACACCACAAATAAACACACGTCATACTCTCTCTCTCTCTCACACACACTACCACACACACAATCACACACACACACACACACACACACACACACACACACACACGCACACACACAACGCACACACACACACACACACCACACACACACACACACACCACACACACACACATATTGTAATGGCTGAGCACACCGAACGCCTCAACTTGTTCAATCCTGTTGTTGATTGGAAAAGGAAACATCATGTACATACATACATTTAAAATTTGTTTTACTATTAGGCCTGTAGCGGTCTTGCCCACCGCTGATGATGGGTCAACGTTCGCCTGAATCACACGTATAGGGGGCTCCCCGCCGGGTTTTCAGGATCCAGGGAAATGAAAAGCAGTAAGAGGTCAGTCAACAACAGTATTTGGGTCACCTTACAGATTAAATGTGCCGATAGCATGGTATTTTAGGGGTCGTCATTTACCAAGGGGCACGATTAATGCTATATGGGGTTTAAAACAACGAGACAATAAATCATGCTGACTGTGAGTGACCCCTGCAGGTCAGTATCCCTCTGTGGTGTGTATCTCCAGAGGTCAGTGTCACGTCGGCTACTGATAATTTATCGAAGTGACCTCGTGGGAAGCTTCTCGAACATTAATTTCTAACGGTAGGGGTGGACAGAAGAGAACGGTGGGTGGGTGGGGGTTGGACAGCAAACAACACCGAGCTTGAATGACAAGATCAACACGTCACTGATTTATGTCGTCCCGTGAGTGAGCTAAAAATAACTAAAGCCTCTGACTAATATATAAACTTGTCCTGTCCCTTGCCGCTACTCCCTTCTCCTCTCCACCATGCACTTCTAGAATGTTCTATCATTGTCTCGACCTATTGCACCTTTCCAACATGGCTGAATCTTTTATGCAAATTTCTTGCTCCCTCGCTTCCCCCCTTCTTTTTTTTTTTCATTTTCTCTACCACCCTCTTTCCGGATTTAATCTCGAATTTACTAGATCTATCCCACCCATCCCTTTAATATATTTTTAAAATGTGATGGGGACGTTTCACATCGACCTGGAGTGGGGGGGGGGGGGGGGAAGAGCGAGGGACACAGTTTGCAGGCTGTGCAGCGACATACTTCCTGCGCGGTGTGGGCATACACCCATCGAGAAGATCGGACCGCTGTATTATAAAAAAGAAATGAAGCACCTAAATAATTTTTTCGGGGCTGTTTTTCAAAGTAAACGATAGTGTGAATTGAATTTCCAAGTGCCTGTGTTCACGCTCTTTCTCTGTATCTCTGCCTCTGTCTCTGTCTGTCTGTCTGTCTGTCTGTCTCTTTCTCTCTGTATCTGTGTCTGTCTGTCTCTGTCTATGTTTACCTGGCTGGCTGCCTGTCTGCCTGCCTGTCTGCCTGTATGTCTGTCTGTCTGTCTCTCTCTCTGTCTGTCTTTGTCGTTGTCTGTCTGTCTCTCTCTCTCTCTCTCTGTCTCTCTCTCTCACATATCACGTGAAATCAGCAAATGCACTCTCACATATCACGTGAAATCAGCAAATGCACTATGTCTGAAACGACGCATGGTCGGTTAGATAACTCAGATCTATATCTTTTTGTTGCATATTTCAGATTTTATATGTGGCGTTACGTCAGACATACTACAAAATATTCTGTAAGAATAACAAATCTATAGCTGGTGCCACAATGGTAATTCCAGTCCTGCCGTCTACAATCTACCAAGAGATGACACAAAACAACAACAACAACAACAACAAACAACAACAACAAAACAAACAACGAATCTGAAACCACCTAAGCTACCAGCGCACTGCTTTTTAACCTCACAAATTCATATCCAGTTTCACTTGAAATCAATTCCCTGTGGTCGTAGAGGAGTGAGGTGGCAGATACCTCAACTTTTCTCGGGTCCAGCATTATAAGGGCGTGCGGTGGGGGGGGGGGGGGGAGGGGAGGGCCTAGGACATAAATTCTCCAATAGACTGACAGAATTGGAACTGGACTTTTTATTGTTGTTTTTCGTTTTTTGTTTGTTTGTTTGTTTGTTTTGCTTTGTCTATTTTTAAAGACGGAATTTTTCAGCGTGAATGTGGATTGCTCTACCTGTGGTAAATACGAGATATCGTCACATTACAGCACCATGTATTTTATGTTTTGTTTTCTCAATCTGTCTTGGGTGGGATGAGTTTGTTCCGCATCGGCCGACGAAAAGTGTGTGTGTGTGTGTGTGTGTGTGTGTGTGGTGTGTGTGTGTGTGTGTGTGTGTGTGTGTGTGTGTGTGTGTGTGTGTGTGTGTGTTATACAAAAAATATGAACAAGATTTTCTCAGCTCTTTATAAGTGGAACTTTATCAATGTCTGATCGAATCTGTGGAATGTTGATAGTAGCGAAGTTTGGAGAGAACACCTGCAAGATCAAGGTCACGGCACAGAAAGTGCCGAAATTTAGCACTTTTTGAGAATAGATGTACACACACAGCACTTTCTTTGATACGTTTGACAATATTTAAAAATCTGTTTTCACCTTTGTGACAGTCTACCATTGTCATCTCAAGCTTTTTCAAGGTCACAGCGACCTTTAAAA
>CM060305.1:140590291-140592791 GCA_030674185.1 Monoplex corrugatus
CGTTTCCAGATTAGAGGCATGAGTAGGGACACCTAGAGCAATTTTAATACTTTTGCAGTCTAAGCTTTGTATCTTCTTTAATAAATATTTTGGTGCACTGAAAAACACTTCTTGCGCATAGGATAATTTAGATCGTACAAGTGCTGTTGACAGATGAATTAGTATGTTCGTATCCATTCCCCAAGGTAATCGGCTTATTATCTTTAGAAAATTGAGGGCTTTTCTTGCTTTTGTTGAAATATAATCCAAATGGACATTCCAGTTTAATTTCGATGTCATAAAGACTCCCAGAAATTTTACAACCTGTTTGTAATGTAACACTTCACCAAGCAATCTGAAAGTAGGCAAGTTACTTAAAGTACCACCAGAATTAAATAGCATCATGTTAGTTTTTTTCCGCTGACAACGACAGACCATTTTCTAACATATAGTTTCCAAGATTATCAAGATCAGATTGATACAATTTCCTAATGTAATTCTGTGCTCTCTGTGGAGTTGTCTTTTTTAAAGTAATATTCATCCAAATACATATATCATCAGCATACTGTGCCAAAACAACACGATTTGAGAGTGCTTTAGGAAGATCCTGTATAAGGATATTAAATAAAAGCGGTGCTATCACTGAACCTTGTGGAATTCCCATATCAAGATGTCGTGAAGTAGAATAACTAGTTCCCACTCTTGCCTGAATAGTTCTATTGGCTAAAAAAGACTTAATGTAATCATACATATTGCCAGATAAACCAATAGATTTCAGCTTGTACAATAAACGCGTATGCCAAACTTGATCGTAAGCTTTTTTCACATCAAAAAATGTAGCTAAAAGACTTTTTCTGCGGGCAAACTCTTTCTTGATGTGAGTGGTAAGTTTAACCAGGTGCTCAACTGTAGATCTCCCTTTTCTAAAACCAGCCTGATTTACTGGAATAACGTTATTTTTATCACAGTAATGTACAAGTCTGTTTAATACCAATTTTTCCAATAGTTTGCTCGTATGGGACGTTAAAGCAATAGGTCTGTAACTGTTTTTATTGTTTTTAGGCTTTCCTGCTTTTAATACTGGTATAACAACAGACGTTTGCCATAATTGTGGTATAGTTCCACCAGCCCAGCATTTCTGAAAAATTTTGTGTAAAAAAATAATATAGTTTTCTGGAAGATGTTTAATCATTTCAGTTGAAACTGCATCAACACCTACCGAACTCCTTTTGTTGCGCAGAGACAAGATAGTGTTTTTTAACTCTTCTAAGGTGATTGGAGAATTAAACCAGAGATCATTTTGAGGTATTGGATCAGTGTAGATAGGGTTGTTAGCTGCCATTTCCCTGTAGTGTTTGCAGGTAGGAGTCAAACCATCTACTTTACTATTTTGGGCAAAAAGTTCCACAAAAGTTTCAGCTTTGTCCATGTCGGAAAGAAATTTGTGACTTGTATCAATCATTATTGGACACCTAGGTAAGTTGGCTCCATTTTTCATTTGATTCATTTTTGTCCATACTTTATGGAAATCCTTGAAATCTGAAATTTCTTTTGTGCAGTATGATGCCCAGTAATTTTTCTTTGCTTCAGCGATGATTTTATTACACTGGGTGTTAGCTTTTTTCATTTCCATATGATCTTCAGGTTTCCTGCTTTTGATGTAGATTTTGTATTTCTCTTTTTTATACTGAACTGCTTGCTCACATACCTCCGTCCACCAAACATTACCCAAACGGTTATTAGACTTAAAAGTTTTGAGTTTCGGGATGGAAAGGTCTGCAGCAGCTAGAACTGACTCCTGGAATTTAGAAAACATAACGTCTACATTTTCACTTTCATAATGTGTGAAATCTCGAATAGAAAGAACAGTCTGAAACAAGGACCAATCAGCGCGTGTATAATTATATTTTGGTATAATATCAAGAATGCTGTCTTTCATCCTGATGTTTTCGTTAGTTAGTGTTATGAGGATAGGTAAGTGATCACTTCCTAAAGTATCTCTGTGAGTGTCCCAGGTACAGCAGGGTACTAATTCTGGTGAGATTAAAGACAGATCGATGGCTGTTGCCCGATGTTTGGAAATATCAGGAATTCTAGTGACACTCCCATCATTCAAAAGGTGTGTGTGTGTGTGTGTGTGTGTGTGTGCGTGCGTGTTTTGTTTCTTTTTCCCACTGGTTCCTGTTTGCTTGAACGCAGGCGGTCACATTTGTTTTGGATTTCACGCAGTTATTCTCTTGTCAGTATTTGTAGAGTCAAGGAAATACCCGTCTCGATGTTTTCGTAGCCTGTATAAGATCAAGGATTCCTTGTCAATAAGAAATAAATTAATCCTTTCATTCCCTCTCTCTATTCACCAGCTGTTGAATAATACAAGGGAGCGAAAGGGTTAATGTCACGAGACGACACTCGTGGAAGGGAATTTCCCCCGACTGTGCGAATACGGAAGTTCAACGAACGATGGTGAATATACGAGTAATTATTGCAGCCTACATACGGTTCACTTTCTTTCTTCTGCGAT
>CM060305.1:140595291-140600291 GCA_030674185.1 Monoplex corrugatus
TCAAGGCTAAAGTTTTGAGGCATTTTTTTTTTACCCTGTTGAACACCTACATGTTGCGGCGTCCCTGCCTACGTAAAAGATGAACTTCGTTAAAGGATTGGCTACGTACATAAAAGATTAATCGTGTAAGCCTACGTAAAAAGATTAGTTGCGTACGTAAGAGATTAACTGTGTACGTAAAAGGTTAGTTGCGTACGTGAAAAGGTTCTCGCTATTAACGTCAATAAAATCATGAACTTATCTTCAAGATAAATAATGAACATACATCAGACGTCCGGGATTTTTGTTTTGATTTCTTTGTTTGGTATTTTGTTTGCTTGTTGTTGTTTTTCAGCGCTCCACTTTCTCGCACGCGTCAGTTTTGCCCACACTGTGCAGGCGATATGTTGGTTCACAGCGTACATGTATACTCGTCTTCGTTGGCGTGCATGTGTGTGTGTGTTTTCTTTTTTTCTGTAAGTCACCGAATGCTGGCGTGACTCACAAAATCTACTATGTGCACAGTTGATGTTCTGAGTGTATAATACTCACGAAAAGGGCTAAGGCACAAACAGGTCTACACACATGTTGACCTAAGAGATCAACAAAAATCTTTATCTACAAGCTGAATACCAAAGACAATATGAATTAAATCTTACGATGGAATCAAACACAATACCACACTGTACGCTGCTGATCCCAACAAAAATCTGAAATCTGTAACAGCTGTGTAAAAACAAACAAACAAAACAAATCACAGCGAACAACAACAAAAAAACAAAATTTGGTAACAGCTGTGAATCACAAACAAACAAAAACAAAATCTGGTAACAGCTGTGAATACAACAAACAAACAAACAAAAAACAAAATCTGGTAACAGCTGTGAATACAAACAAACAAACAAAACAAAATCTGGTAACAGCTGTGAATACAAACAAACAAACAAACAAACAAACAAATCTGGTAACAGCTGTGAATACAACAAACAAACAAACAAACAAAACAAAATCTGGTAACAGCTGTGAATACAAACAAACAAACAAAAAAAAAAATCTGGTAACAGCTTGTGAATACAAACAAACAACAAAACAAAATCTGGTAACAGCTGTGAATACAAACAAACAAACAAATAAACAAAATCTGGTAACAGCTGTGAATACAAACAAACAAACAAACAAAACAAAATCTGGTAACAGCTGTGAATACAAACAAACAAACAAAACAAAATCTGGTAACAGCTGTGAATACAAACAAACAAACAAAACAAAATCTGGTAACAGCTGTGAATACAAAAAACAAACAACACAAAAATCTTGGTAACAGCTGTGAATACAAAAAACAAACAACTAAACAAATCTGGTAACAGCTGTGAATACAAACAAACAAACAAACAAAAAAACAAACAAACAAAACAAACTGGTAACAGCTGTAAAACAGATCAAGGGCATAACAACATAATCTTCGATACGATGAAATCCATAACATAACGTTACCTCTTTATTGAAATGTCTTTTCATCACCGTTGGGGGTTGGGGGTTGGTGGGGTGGCGGTGAGTTGGAGTCTTCATCCATGTCTATTCAAATTTATAGTTATTCTTATCGATCACCTTTGGGGAAGGATGGGGGTGTTTGAAGTATTTGGAGAGTGTAATCTGAGCTGTCTTCAAGAGGAAATCATAGAATTCGGATGATTCCATATTCGTTCCACCGAAATCTGCCCGAAAATTCTTGGCGAGGTACTTGATCCCGCACAAAACCCTGATCTCTGGTAAAATGTTGAGATGGAGGGAGGGGGGGGGGGGGGCGGGAGGGGACGTATGAAACACCGACAGGACCAGAATGATTGGAGCATTAAGGTGGGCAGAGGACAAACCAACTTATTTGTTGCTGAGTAGGACTGAACTCCATGAGATGAGGATCTGAAATCCACAATTCCATCCAAAGAGCTCGCTTTGACACCTATGGCCCTCCTTAGGATCGAACGCACGTCCCCTGCGTTATGAATCCCTTCTTGAATACAACCCTGACCGCAAACGCAGTCCAAACACTGCAAACACATTCACCCCACCCCCCCACCCACCGCCCCTAGTGGTGATCGATAAGAATAAGTGCGTAAGTTTGATTAGATAAGGATGAAGACTCCATGGCATCCTCACCCCCATGGTGCTCTAACTTTTTTTTATTTAATTAATGGGCCTTTATTTATTTATTTATTCATTTTATTTATTTATTTATTTATGTTTCCTTATTTATTGATCTGTCAGTTTCTTTCTTTCCTTATGTGTATATATATATATATTTTTGTTTGTTTGTTTGTTTGTTTTTGTTTCATTCTTTTTTCACCTGGATGCGAGGAATGTGCACGTTGTTTTGCCCACACTGTGCAAATGATATACTGCTGCAGAGTCTGCATAGTACGTCGTAAGGTAAGGGAGTCAAATAGTTCAGTTTTTGCAGTTGGTGGATGGGGTGCGGGTGTGAAAGGGTTAAATTTTTGCAGTTGATGGATAGGGTGCAGGAGTGAAGGGGTTAATTTTTCTCGCAGTTGATGGATATGGTGCGGGGATCGAAGGGTTAAAACTTAGGTGATCGGACTGGAACCGGTACTCTCAATGTGGTATTGCCGTTGGCAATGGGCCAGATGTTGAGGAGTTTCTCGAACGTTCGATGACGTGCATTTAGCAGTGATAGTACATGAACGGTACGTCGAGCACGTATCACTGCGGGTTTATCTCTGAGGTCTTGCGCCTCTTAGTCATAGTCTCATACAATGATGAGCATGACTAAGTGGTGTGATGTACAAGTACCTTTTGTGATTTGCCCAAATTAACAGTGAAGGTAATCTATTAATTAAGATGATGTCATCAACAGCTCAGGTGTCATAACACGAGGAGCAGTTGATTCATTTCATGAAGTATTATTATACATTAACAAACAAAATCTACTTTTTTTAATTTATTTTTTTTATTGTTCCATTACTTCTTGATCGGTTGTTTGGCTGGAAGAAGTGTGTGTGTGTGTGTGTGTGTGTGTGTGTGTGTGTGTGTGTGTGTGTGTGTATGTGGTGTGCGTGTGCGTGCGTGTGTGCGTGCGTGTGTGTGTGTGTGTGTGTGTGTGTTCGCGTGTGTGTGCATGCGAGAGTGAGAACCATTACAACTTTCCTCTTGTCCGTTATGCCTATTAACATGTAGGGCAGTAACGAAGATTCTCCATTCCTGCCTATTCTGGTGCAGCTGTGTAAGGAAAACCGTCTTTGACCACATGTAAGAGAGGTACCAAAGGATCACACTCTTGTCGTCGTAGGAGAACAGGTGTGCCCCACGGATCCTAACAGCTTTGCTGGTTGTAGCTTTGGGACTGGTAGGGCCACCCGACAGGTTGAAGGGCAGAGGCCTGACACATGGCGATCCCCTGGTCCCCCAGGTTGGGTGTGGACACAGGGCTAATAACCCAGTCTCAAGTAGGAAGAACAAGTCTTTTAACTCTTTTGACTCCCGCACATTGTCCACTGGCATTTTGCATTGTAAAACATAGAAGCAAAGCAAAAACTTAACCCTTTGACTCCCTCACCCTTTCCACCGGTTTCCTGCAGGAAGCTGGGGGAAAGGATGAGGGAGTCAAAGGGTTAAGTTTTTGCAGTTGGTGGATAGGGTCCGGGAGTCAAAGGGTTAATGGAAACAGAACAAGACGAACCATCACGAGATGACCATTAGATTTGTCGTTTGTGTGGCACTAAAACTGCGGCCGTTTGTTTCTTTTTCGCGCATTATCGCTACAATTCCCCAATATGATCCCATCTAAGCTGTTCTTCATATTCATCTTGCTTTTTTGCATGTTTCCTTCTGTCTTTTTTTGCTTCTTTATCACCTATTGGTTGGAATGTCATGTTTTAAATAAGTATCCTTCATGTTCTCCTTTGGTCTAGTTTCAGTTCTACAGTAATCGTAACTAGAAATTTGGGATGAGGGGATTTTTTTAAATGTTATTTTATCGAATTCATTAAAGTGACTTCGGTTACTATGCAGACGGTGAACGTTTGTTTCAGCCATAGCTTGATGATCATCATCACATTATCATACTCTTTTCCATCATCATCGTCAGTTGTCGTGTTTGTCGTCAGCAGCAACGACTTGGTGAGACGTTTAAATTATTTTAATAGATAATAAAAAATAAACGTATTTATTCATGTTTTTGTTGATGTGTGCTAGTTTCTGTGTAGGTGCATATGTAGATATGCAAGCAAATGAATTCATAAAAGCATACATGATCTCTGGGGTGCGGAAGGGGTGGAGAGGGAGGGGAGAGGGGTACAGTCTTCCGGGCCGCGCGAGCACTAGTTCGTGTGCCTTAGAGAGAGAGAGGAGAGAAGAGAGAGAGAGAGAGAGAGAGCCAGAATTTTTTTCATTTTATTTCTTTTGTGACTTAAAACAAATAAACACAAACAAACAAACACATGTACATACTTATTAGATATACATGCATGCCCAACATCGCTGAAACCCCATCATGCAAATGTACTCAGTTTTCACAAAAGTATATTACATACGTATGTTTCAAGCATATGATTTGAGCCTAGTTAATGATGCAGATGTCCAAAATGAAATAAATGCTTACAAAAGAACCAGTTAGTTTGAAATCTAGTATAGTTTATATTCATTAGTAACACATGTTTATTTTTCAACATCGTACATTATTTTCAAATATCTCCTGAACAAATACATTTGTGGCATGCAGCCTTTACATTTGCGTTTACAAATGAAGTCCACGGCCTGGTTTGCAACAAGATGAACTCCAACATGGAATCCGATTTGAAATTAAGAGCCAGATTTTTTAACATGCTTGCTTGGCGTATTCATGAGTGACTAGTCCAACAGTCCATTATAATATGAATACATCGAGCACATATCCCACAATCCCACACCCACTACACTCCACACACACACCACACACCACACACACACACACACACACGCACACACACATACTACACACACACATACACACACACACAACGCATACA
>CM060305.1:140607791-140610291 GCA_030674185.1 Monoplex corrugatus
ACACACACACACACGCACGCACACACACACACACACACACACACACACACACACACACACACACACACGCACAAGCACACCAGAAACACTGAGAGAGGTAGACAGAAAAAAAGGACGAAAGACAAAAACAACAAAACGAAACAAAAGAAAATAAAAATAAAAAAGAAGTAGAAGAAGAAAAAGAAAAAGGAGGAGGAGGAGGAGGAGAAGAAGAAGAAGAAGAAGAAGAAGAAGAAGGAGAAGGAGGAGAAGGAGAAGGAGAAGAAGAAGAAGCAGACACTGTAGTATATTAATCCAAAAGTATTAACTTTATTCCATGTTTTGTTAAACTCATCAATACAATACAATACAATACAATACAACCGATCATAAACGTAGAAAAAAGAGGACCTATAAATAGTATAATGTGAGTTGCGTACAGTGTTACTGTCATTAAAAAGGCTCACAATATGTTCGTTTCAATGTTCTGCTGAATGTGTTTATCATACTAAAATCTACTTTCACATTCACATCAAATTCCATATATATCACAAACGTCCATGATACTAGGCCTGGTATGGATACCTATCCATCGTCTTAGGACTGGGAGTATAAGAGCTACAACATTTATAAAGTGTTAGTGATCACACATACATACATGCGTACGTGCATACATACATATATATATATATACATACATGCATGCTTACATACATGCATACATAATACACTGTACTAATACATTCACATGCATCATGCATACATAATACAAAAGACACACATCACACATACATACATACGAACACATATATACGTACATGCACACAAAGATACATAGACACATACATACGTACATTCATACATGTACATACATATATACACACATAAACATGCATACACGCATACGTACGTACAAAAATACACATACATACATACGTACGTACGTACGTACATACATACACATACATACATACATATACATACAAACATAC
Organism: Monoplex corrugatus; assembly: GCA_030674185.1. NCBI lineage: Eukaryota > Metazoa > Mollusca > Gastropoda > Littorinimorpha > Ranellidae > Monoplex > Monoplex corrugatus. The sequence goes on from CM060305.1 coordinate 140,608,763, forward strand.
ATACATATACACACACATACATACATCCGTCCATCCATTTTCTTCTTATCGTTGTCATTGCATGACCACCTAACATACAGAAGTAGACATTTCATTATAATTCAATGTTATTGCTTCCAGAACATTTATTTATGTGTTATAGCTCTTCAATTATTTCACAGCGGTAGTGTTTGACATGTCAGTGTTTATGAGTGCATGCCTCTGCCACCAAAGAGAGTAATTCTCTTTGCTGCCACTCACTATCATGTGAAGCGGGTAAGGGCTCTTGGTAGGCGCTGTACACGCAGGCATTGTTTTTATTACCAGTGTACAGTTTCCATTAGCATTACTTCCAAACGTGGCATAGTTACCCTCAAAAGGACAGGAGGAGGGGCAGGATGGGACGTGAGGAGAAGGAAGAAGTAAACAAAGAGGAGGAGGAGGCGTAGAAGGGGGGGGGGAGGTGAGGAGGAGAAGAGGATGAGGAACATATGCCATAGTAATTATCATGTGTCATCCTGATCAAAATGTTACGTTATGCAGAAACGAATCATCATCGTCGTCGTCGTCATCATGATCATCATGATCATCATCATCGTAGTCGTCGACGCCGTAGTCGTCGTCGTCATCATCATCATCATCATCATCAATTATTATTATTAGCATCATGATCATTAATCACCATCATCATCATCGTCGTCACCAATCATCATCATCATTATTACTGTTTTTATTATTATTGTTATAATGATTATCATTATTTCTGTCCATTTGACGAAATCAAACAAATTCTAGCAGTGCTGTACATGCCAAGAAGAGAAGAACATACAAGCTGGATATCAAAACATTACTTCTACAAAACCGTAAATCACTTGAGTAACATGCCCACCGTAACTGTCACTTAAAAAGAAGAAATGGACACGAAAACCTCTCGTATTATAAAGCCTACAAACTCAAGAAATGCCGCGAGTGTTGTATCTCTTGCGTATCGTCGTTGATTACTTAAGATATTAAAATGGCAATGAAAAAGGAACCCCAAAAGTTGAACAAGAAAAACCGTCAAACAAAGGCAGAAAAACCTTTGGCACCATTAGAAATACGCTCCAGTTTCAGCAAAATGCACCATCATTTTCCGAGTACCATAAGTTTACAGAACTGTCCATGGTACAAACGAGACAAGACAGGACCAGTTGACAGAACTGCTAATCGTAAAAACAAGACAAAGCAAGTTTGTTAAACTGCCTGTGGTACAAACATGACAAGACCAGTTGACATAACTGCCTATGGTACAAACAAGACAATACAAGGCCACTTGACAGAACTGCCTATGGTACAAACAAGACATTTGACACAACTGCCTATGGTACAAACAATACGAGTACAAGACAAGACCAGTCGACACAACTGCCTATGGTACAAACGAGACAATATAAAAGACTAGTTGATATAACCGCCTATGGTACAAACAAGACAATACAAGACCACTTGACAGAACTCCTATGGTACAAACAATGCAAGAAAAGATCAGTTAACAGAAGTACAAACAAGAC
>CM060305.1:140612791-140630291 GCA_030674185.1 Monoplex corrugatus
TTGTTTTCTTTACAAAAAAGAAAAAAACATGTCATTGTGTGGCGCAAGTGAGCCTGCCTGTGATTCATGTTGAAAATATTTCAAAGCTTCGAATCGGGTGTCACTGAACACGCACACACAGACACAACATTCCAAGGCTTTAATGGAATGTCACACACACACACACACACACACACACACACACACACACACACATACACACACACACACACACGCACACTTCAAGCTGTAACCTGGCTATCACTGAACACACACACAAGCTCGCATACACACATACACACACACACACGCACGCACGCACGCACGCACGCACAGACACACACACCATTTCAAGGCTAACTTGAGGTGTCACTAAACACGCAAGCAAGCGTGTAAGTACACGCACGTACGCGCGCGCGCGCGCACACACACACACGCACGCGCCACACACACACACACACACACACACACCACACACACACACACACGCACAAGCACACCAGAAACACTGAGAGAGGTAGACAGAAAAAAAGGACGAAAGACAAAAACAACAAAACGAAACAAAAGAAAATAAAAATAAAAAAGAAGTAGAAGAAGAAAAAGAAAAGGAGGAGGAGGAGGAGAGAAGAAGAAGAAGAAGAAGAAGAAGAAGAAGAGAAGAAGAAGAAGAAGAAGAAGAAGAAGAAGAAGGAGGAGAAGGAGGAGGAGGAGGAGAAGGAGAAGGAGAAGAAGAAGAAGCAGACACTGTAGTATATTAATCCAAAAGTATTAACTTTATTCCATGTTTTGTTAAACTCATCAATACAATACAATACAATACAATACAACCGATCATAAACGTAGAAAAAAGAGGACCTATAAATAGTATACCGTAATGTGAGTTGCGTACAGTGTTACTGTCATTAAAAAGGCTCACAATATGTTCGTTTTAATGTTCTGCTGAATGTATTTATCATACTAAAATCTATTTTCACATTCACATCAAATTCCATATATATCACAAACGTCCATGATACTAGGCCTGGTATGGATACCTATCCATCGTCTTAGGACTGGGAGTATAAGAGCTACAACATTTATAAAGTGTTAGTGATCACACATACATACATGCGTACGTGCATACATACATATACATATATACATACATGCATGCTTACATACATACATACATAATACACTGTACTAATACATTCACATGCATCATGCATACATAATACAAAAGACACACATCACACATACATACATACGAACACATATATACGTACATGCATACAAAGATACATAGACACATACATACGTACATTCATACATGTACATACATATATACACACATAAACATGCATACACGCATACGTACGTATAAAAATACACATACATACATACGTACGTACGTACATACATACATACACATACATACATACATATACATACAAACATACATACATATACACACACATACATACATCCGTCCATCCATTTTCTTCTTATCGTTGTCATTGCATGACCACCTAACATACAGAAGTAGACATTTCAATTTTCATTATAATTCAATGTTATTGCTTCCCGAACATTTATTTATGTGTTATAGCTCTTCAATTATTTCACAGCGGTAGTGTTTGACATGTCAGTGTTTATGAGTGCATGCCTCTGCCACCAAAGAGAGTAATTCTCTTTGCTGTCACTCACTATCATGTGAAGCGGGTAAGGGCTCTTGGTAGGCGCTGTACACGCAGGCATTGTTTTTATTACCAGTGTACAGTTTCCATTAGCATTACTTCCAAACGTGGCATAGTTACCCTCAAAAGGACAGGAGGAGGGGCAGGATGGGACGTGAGGAGAAGGAAGAAGTAAACAAAGAGGAGGAGGAGGCGTAGAAGGGGGGGGGGGGAGGTGAGGAGGAGAAGAGGATGAGGAACATATGCCATAGTAATTATCATGTGTCATCCTGATCAAAATGTTACGTTATGCAGAAACGAATCATCATCGTCGTCGTCGTCATCATGATCATCATGATCATCATCATCGTAGTCGTCGACGCCGTAGTCGTCGTCGTCATCATCATCATCATCAATTATTATTATTAGCATCATGATCATTAATCACCATCATCATCATCGTCGTCACCAATCATCATCATCATTATTACTGTTTTTATTATTATTGTTATAATGATTATCATTATTTCTGTCCATTTGACGAAATCAAACAAATTCTAGCAGTGTTGTACATGCCAAGAAGAGAAGAACATACAAGCTGGATATCAAAACATTACTTCTACAAAACCGTAAATCACTTGAGTAACATGTCCACCGTAACTGTCACTTAAAAAGAAGAAATGGACACGAAAACCTCTCGTATCTATAAAGCCTACAAACTCAAGAAATGCCGCGAGTGTTGTATCTCTTGCGTATCGTCGTTGATTACTTAAGATATTAAAATGGCAATGAAAAAGGAACCCCAAAAGTTGAACAAGAAAAACCGTCAAACAAAGGCAGAAAAACCTTTGGCACCATTAGAAATACGCTCCAGTTTCAGCAAAATGCACCATCATTTTCCGAGTACCATAAGTTTACAGAACTGTCCATGGTACAAACGAGACAAGACAGGACCAGTTGACAGAACTGCTAATCGTAAAAACAAGACAAAGCAAGTTTGTTAAACTGCCTGTGGTACAAACATGACAAGACCAGTTGACATAACTGCCTATGGTACAAACAAGACAATACAAGGCCACTTGACAGAACTGCCTATAGTACAAACAAGACATTTGACACAACTGCCTATGGTACAAACAATACAAGACAAGACCAGTCGACACAACTGCCTATGGTACAAACGAGACAATATAAAAGACTAGTTGATATAACCGCCTATGGTACAAACAAGACAATACAAGACCACTTGACAGAACTCCTATGGTACAAACAATGCAAGAAAAGATCAGTTAACAGAAGTACAAACAAGACAAGACCAGTTGCAACGACTGCCTATGGTACAGACAATACAAGACAAGATCAGTCGACACAACTGCCTATGGTACAAACAAGACAAGATCAATCGACACAACTGCCTATGGTACAAACAAGACAAGATCAGTTGGCAGAACTGCCTATACACTATAGTACAAACAAGACAAGATCAGTCGACAGAACTGCTTATAGTGCAGACAATACAAGACAAGATCAGTTTACAGAGCTGCCTATAGTGCAAACAAGACAAGACAAGACCAGGTGACAGACTGTCACCGAGCTGCCTTTGGTGCCAACAAATCAAAACCAGTTTACAGAACTACCTTTGGTGCCAACCAGACAAGACATGACAAGACCAGTTGACAGAACTACCCTCGGTACTAACGAAACAAGACCAGTTGACAGAACTTCCTTTCGCACTAACAAGGCAAAACAAGTTTACAGAACTACCTTTGGTATTAACAAGACAACACAAGACCACTTGACAGAACTACCGTTGGTACTAACCAGACAAGACAAAACCAGTTTACAGAAGTACCTTTGATACTAACAAGACAAGACAAGACCACTCGACAGAACTACCTTTGGTACTAACAAGACAAGACCACTTGACAGAACTACCTTTGGTACTAACAAGACAAGACAAAACCAGTTTACAGAACTACCTTTGGTACTAACAAGACAAGACAAAACCAGTTTACAGAACTACCTTTGGAACTAACAAGACAAGACAAGCTGACAGAAATACCTTTGGTGCCAACAAGACAAAACATGACAAGGCCAGTTGACAGACCTTCCTTTGGTACTAACAAGACAAGACCAGTTTACAGAACCACCTTTGGTACTAACAAGAGGAGACAAGACAAGACAAGACTAGCTGACAGAACTGCCTTTGATACCACAAGACAAGACAAGACAAGACCAGCAGACAGAATTACCTTTGGTACCAACGAAACAGGACAAGAACATAATTATTACAGAATCACTTTAGTACCACCAGAACAAGACAAAAACAGTATACAGAATTACCTATGGTACCACCAGAGCAAGACAAAAACAGTATACAGAATTACCTATGGTAAGACCAGAGCAAGACAAAAACAGTATACAGAATTACCTATGGTACCACCAGAGCAAGACAAAAACAGTATACAGAATTACCTATGGTAAGACCAGAGCAAGACAAAAACAGTATACAGAATTACCTATGGTAAGACCAGAGCAAGACAAAAACAGTATACAGAATTACCTATGGTACCACCAGAGCAAGACAAAAACAGTATACAGAATTACCTATGGTAAGACCAGAGCAAGACAAAAACAGTATACAGAATTACCTATGGTACCACCAGAGCAAGACAAAAACAGTATACAGAATTACCTATGGTACCACCAGAGCAAGACAAAAACAGTATACAGAATTACCTATGGTAAGACCAGAGCAAGACAAAAACAATATACAGAATTACCTATGGTACCACCAGAGCAAGACAAAAACAGTATACAGAATTACCTATGGTACCACCAGAGCAAGACAAAAGACAACCAGCAACCAACGCTAACAAAGACTAAGGAACGATGTTTGGCACCATCTGAACACACATTTCAATTCCAGCATTACAACGCTGAAGACAAGACGCAATACTCTCAATCTCTTGAAGTTGCACACTCAGCTGCTTCTTCCTAAAAAAACTTGCTGGTAGCCTGGTAGCTGTACAACACCTTTGACAATCTCACCAGATAGATAAATTAAATGAACACAGACGGAACAAAAACACAAAAAAGTCAGACAGAAAGAATACGGACCACGGAAGAGAGAAATAAGCAAACAAAAAACAAAGAAAGAAAATTTGAAAAAAAAAAGAAAGAAAGAAAAACAGAAAGAAAAAAAAGAGAAAAAACGTAAAAACAGGAAAATTCAAATATCCATCCTTTAATAAATACCACTAAAATCAGAATCTATTATTACAAAGTCATACGCATTTAAAAGAAAGAGATTCATATGTTATCTTTATTCAGAGTGTACTGTCTGTACATCAGTTTATGATTTGGTGTTAACAGTATTTGTAATTAGTTTATTGAGAAGAGATATTGTATCAATTACTGCACTAGCTACCAGCAAGTTTTTTTTCCGGCTCTTGGGTAGACCAGGACCATTCATTAATAAAATAAACTTGTCTTGTCAAAACAGACATGGGGTTGGGGGGATTGGTCGGCAATTGCAATCAGCAGGGTTTTCGCGACTTTACTACGAGGTTTCTTGAAAACAGTTTTAATAACCTCTGAAACTAACTAAAGCCGTTTATGTCAGAAGCAGCTATTTTCAACACTGAACAGTGTCCGTGTGCAAAATCACTCTCCACCACACAACACAACTTACATACCACAATACATTAATACAGCAAACAGACATATCACAAAAATACCTGAAAGCAGGCAGAAATATACACATTCATGATCAATATATTTCGTAAAAGGAACTGGAACGAAATATACTGAAAGTACATTAAACTGGTCCAAAGAGAATATTTCATAGTCAATATATTGCAACTTTAGTACAAGAAAAGTCAAGTTAATCATGTGACTCAAGAATTGTCTAATAATATCATCGGCAGTGACGTTAGCGTCTTCCTGGTATTTTCATTACATGCGCAATTTATAAACACTAAAACATACATTTTGACTTTGCTCTAAACAACAGACTGACATAAACTATCGACAGTGAGACACAATGTATTTACATATTTTTTCGGCATTTCATACAGGATGCATAAATATGCTTGACGTAATAAAATGAATAGGAAGACATACAATTTACAGTACACAGAGTAAATCATATAGTTTTATGTTATAAGCAAACTATTTCGTCTGATCATTACACAAACATGACTATGCAAAACTACACTGAGCAGGGGGACATTTCAAGTCCAAGCAACGACACAGACCATATCTTATTATACAAGTGTCCAGTTTATCAACTGTGATACTACCAATTGCACGTTTTATTAGTTCTGTCACCCAAAGAGGCATCAGTATACATGTATGCATATCAAGGACACAGAAGCAGTTATCAGTAATATGTAAATCAACATTTGTCCCAGCAGTTTAACAGTATGACGAAATCCAAAATGTATACAGTTTCCTATGTTTGTTCTGTACGCTTTTTAACAATCAATATGAAAAGACAGAAGTAAAGCTACCGGCCGACCCATAACGCCAAGGTCGTAGGCGAGTGAGGTGAGATTTCAACTTCTCTCATGGATAACATTACGAGGGTGGTGCCCGTCTCCTCCCCTTCACCGCTTTATATTCCCCGATTTTCAACAGGGTCAGATATCCATTGACAGCTGGGTGGACTGGAAGTCCATACAGTTTTTACCGAGCCAGATTCGAACTCGTGCACTCAAACTGGAGGGCGGGAGCTCTATCTGTAACCAAGCAAGCGTCTAGAGACAGAGAGAATTCCAAAAGCATACCGTCTCCGTTTTTGTTCATTATACTGCTTGTGTTGGGCCAGTGCTGAGATGAAACATTAATCAATTCATTACCTCACCCTACCCTCCAGCTTTCTGCAGGAATGTCTTGTCTACCTGTAGAAAGTTGGTGAATAGGGTAGGATAATGAAACGACTGGTGTTTAAATCTGACAGAATGATGGAATGAAAGGGTTAAAATAAGCTGTGTGTACAACTTGATCTGAGTGATCTTGTATCTTGAGACGGTTCGTGGAGTAATGAAAAAACAATGAGGTGCAGTGGGATGGGCCTGGGGGGATTAAATCCGGGTGGCTGTGGATCTCATTGAACCTGAGGGTTTGTAGATGGGTGGAGCAGCAACGGTGTTCAGCTGTGGCACACCCGGACCGTGGCCGCCTCCTGCGTAAGATACAATGCACAACATGAACTAAGTTGTCATTTTAAGCAGTTTTATATTGCAATGAGACAAACTGAACTCTCTCACACTCCCGTTTTACACGCGCTTGCTCTCTCTCTCTCTCTCTATCTCTCTCTCTCTCTCCCCTCTCTTTCTCTCACTCTCTCGTTGAGACGGGAAATGTACTGCATTATAATAGTAATTATCCAATGCTGTATAGTTATAATAAATTGTAGAACTAGTAATGTATGTACCACTGCATTTTTGTCACCATTGCCATATAAACCGATGAGTGCTTATTACGCGCTTTTAAGTCTTGAGTCCAGACTGTAAAATATGCACATGAATGAGGGGGGTGAAGATATTTATTGAAGAATTGAATGGTTCATCGATTACTTGATTTATAGTTACCAGTGTGATTTATAGATGAGCAATTTCATTAGGTGACTAACTGGTAGTGAAATGGATGATTATTTAACTGATGTGGTTTGTATGGTTAGAAAGTGACAATTTTCGATGATGTAATTATATACACTGGAAAATTTGTATAAATCACAAAAGCCCAATTTCCCTCCCCACCCCCACTGACTATTTTTTGCCGCCTAAGGCCGATATACATTAAAAAAAATTCTGAGTTCTGAGTTCTCTCTCTCGTTGTTATTTTGGCGAGGTGGATGGCTCTTTTGACAGTGCGTGTACTCAAGATCTCACGTCTCGAGTTCAATCCCATCCCGCAGAATAAAATTTGCTTGTTCACCTCCCAATCTGAATACTCCTCCCCCGTGGGATGCCAGGAGCTCTTTCAGTATAAATAGTATCCCCATCTTCTGGAACTTCTGTGCTAGAAATGTCTTCTTTTCTGTTACTCTCTTTGTTTCTTTCTTCCTTCTTTGCTTTCTGTCATTTCTTGCTATCATTTTCTGCTTTGCTGGTCCATTCACCTGTATGTGTTCGATAAAGTCTTACGTTTTTTCTTCTTCTTAGGGTTGATAATTGGGTACATGGATGAAGTGCATTTTTTTGGCTCTAGGAAGGTGAGATATGCGGAAGCAATTTTAGGTAACTTAGGCCCGTTTTTATATATGCTTTGGTGTCCTTAGTTATGTTTAAATTTGTATTCAGGTGTGTGCAATAAATTGGACGGAATGGTCAACGCCAGGGGCATCTCCTCAGATTATGTATGCGAATGCATTGATAAGTGTACTCAATTTTCTGTTCCTTTTTTCCTTTTGAGGTATTGTGTGTGTTTTGAAACGGTTATAGCCCAACAATAACAATAACAATTTGAATACTCCCGTCATTCCGTGATGTCAGCTTTTCACAGGTCCCCATCCACTCCTCACTTCAGCACTCTGCCAGCACACAGAATTCTGCACAAGCTCAAGGAGTCTATGAGACAATCGCTGGATGTAGTGCATTTGGAACTGTCCAAGTGTAAAGACTATCTGTTGACAAACTCCAAACACCAAGACACGAACTGTTTACATACTGACATGTCTTCAAGATGAACCATAGAACCCCCCCCCCCTCCTCTCTACCTTTTGAGAGTCTTCGTATTAGTGACCTGTCGTTCTTGTGACATGCTCTCTTTTGGACTGTCTTATCTTCCAAACAAAAACCCTATCAAACCAGCAACAAGGTGTAGAAATCGGCGAACCCCTACTGGAATATAACGATCATGATCTAGTTTCACAAACATACAACACTGCCTTCTGACAGGACTGAGAATTGGTATTAAAAAAACACGCACACAAAACAGTGTTCAGTAAGTCAACAATTCAAATCTTAAAAAAGAAAACTAATAACAATATCTTAGCATGGAAAACTCCGACAGTGTCCTAGTTTCAGGCTAAATTGCGGGAACAAACATGGAATTGATGAAATGAGTGTAGCGCGAATTTATTTACGAAATGCATGGCCGTGTGAGTTATGTCATGAACTGACTGTCATGAAGTAGCGTGCCAGACACTGACCGTGACCAAATCCCTTGAACATTAAATTATATCAATCTGCTGGTTGCATTGTTTGAGAAGAGCTGTCAACACCACCTGTTGAGACGTAGTCAGGAACACCAAGATCAACGAAGTGGTCGGAACAAAATCAGTCCACCATCACATTCATCAACAGAGAATCTGATGGATTGATCATTTGACCGGAATGCAATCTGATCAGCTGGCTCAATAAACATATGACAAAAAAAAAAAGAAAAAAAAAGGTTTGGATTTAAAGCGAGAACTGGATCAATGAACACTCGGGTCGACTGCGTGAGAGACAGCTCGACTTTATACTACGTGAAAGACAGCTGGGCTTTATACTGCGTGAAAGACAGCTGGGCTTTATACTACGTGAAAGACAGCTGGGCTTTATACTGCGTGAAAGACAGCTCGACTTTATACTACGTGAAAGACAGCTCGACTTTATACTGCGTGAAAGACAGCTGGACTTTATACTGCGTGAAAGACAGCTGGACTTTATACTACGTGAAAGACAGCTCGACTTTATACTACGTGAGAGACAGCTCGAATTTATACTACGTGAGAGACAGCTCGACTTTATACTACGTGAAAGACAGCTCGACTTTATACTGCGTGAAAGACAGCTGGACTTTATACTACGTGAAAGACAGCTCGACTTTATACTATGTGAGAGACAGCTCGACTTTATACTACGTGAGAGACAGCTCGACTTTATACTACGTGAAAAACAGCTCGACTTTATACTACGTGAAAGACAGCTCGACTTTATACTACGTGAGAGACAGCTCGACTTTATACTACGTGAAAGACAGCTCGACTTTATACTACGTGAAAGACAGCTCGACTTTATACTACGTGAAAGACAGCTGGGCTTTATACTACGTGAAAGACAGCTCGACTTTATACTACGTGAAAGACAGCTCGACTTTATACTACGTGAGAGACAGCTCGACTTTATACTACGTGAGAGACAGCTCGACTTTATACTACGTGAAAGACAGCTCGACTTTATACTACGTGAGAGACAGCTCGACTTTATACTACGTGAGAGACAGCTCGACTTTATACTACGTGAAAGACAGCTCGACTTTATACTGTGTGAAAGACAGCTCGACTTTATACTACGTGAAAGACAGACCGACTTTATACTACGTGAGAGACAGCTCGACTTTATACTACGTGAAAGACAGCTCGACTTTATACTGCGTGAAAGACAGCTCGACTTTATACTACGTGAAAGACAGACCGACTTTATACTACGTGAGAGACAGCTCGACTTTATACTACGTGAAAGACAGCTCGACTTTATACTACGTGAAAGACAGCTCGACTTTATACTGTGTGAAAGACAGCTCGACTTTATACTGCGTGAAAGACAGCTCGACTTTATACTACGTGAGAGACAGCTCGACTTTTGTACTACGTGAGAGACAGCTCGACTTTATACTGCGTGAAAGACAGCTCGACTTTATACTGTGTGAAAGACAGCTCGACTTTATACTGTGTGAAAGACAGCTCGACTTTATACTGTGTGAAAGACAGCTCGACTTTATACTGCGTGAAAGACAGCTCGACTTTATACTACGTGAGAGACAGCTCGACTTTATACTACGTGAGAGACAGCTCGACTTTATACTGCGTGAAAGACAGCTCGACTTTATAAACACGGCTTTTCTTCACTTCAGGCCCTCCAACTCCCTGCTGAAAATCAAGTTATTGCAGTCTGAAGCCCAGCCGACTGTGTAGAGCCATATCAAGGCTATAACCGTTTCAAAACATACAAAATTTCAACAGGAAAAAAGAAAAGAAAAGAAAATTAAGTACACATATCAATGCATTTGCGCACATAATCTAAGGGCATGCCCCTGGCGTTGACCACTCCCTCCAATTTACCGATCAGGGGATTTAAACAACATACCTGAATACAAATGTTAGCATACCTAAGGACACCAAAACACATCTAAAAACGGGTGTAACTTAACTAAAATAGCTTCTACATATCTCATCTCCGTAAAGCCAAAAATGTACTTAATACATGTCCCCAATTATCAATCACCTTTCTTTTCCAGTTTTCTTTTTCGGGTTTAAATATGTGTTGAGATGGTTAAGCCCTGATAGTGATACGGTTCTACGCAGTCGGTTGGGCTTTAAACAATAAAGATAATGATAATGATAATGGTAACGATAATAATAATGATAATGATAATGATAACCACTCACCTAGGAGAGCGGTTTCCGGTGCACCCTGGCGCCTAGGCGCAGGCTCTTCCTCAACCGGCTCCTGAGCAAACCAGGCTCGTGGATCACAGCGGTTCAGCATGCTTCTGTTGGGCTGGGGAGGTCGCTGTCCCTGCGCTCCTCCCCCACCCTCCTCCTGCACGCCAGCAGGAGAATACTCGTACCTGTTGAAGTTTGAACCTTGCTCCGTCGCGTTGTTTCTTGCTGCCTGCTGTTGTCCACCCCCAGCCTGATCCCCCGGAGGGTGCTCCCTTTTGCACATGTATGCACCCAGGACAAGGAGGAAGCCGACAATGATGGCACCACCGACGATGCCGGCTATGAGGGTGAGGGTGGCAGGGTAGCTGCCTGTAGGCGAGTCATCTTGTGAAGCTGCCAAGGACAGAGCTGAGAGCTCAGGCTGGAGTTGCTTGTCGGTCAGCCGGGCATAAGCTGGAATGAGATGGAGAAGGTTATCTTTTTATAAGCGCTGTAGCTGTAGAACGTGTTTTGAGTTTCTTCAATAGTTTTTAAGATTTATTTTTATGAAAGTAAATTGAAATCATCCACGTTCCTCTCCTTTTTAAAAAAAAATCCGTACACACACACACACACACACACACACACACACACACACACACACACACATATATATATATATATATTTTATATATATATATACATATAGATAGATGGATAGACACACAGATACATACATATAGATAATACACACATACATACATACATAAATACATACATACATACATGCATACATGCATACATACATACATACATACATACATACATACATACATACATACATACATTATGATACATACATGTCTTTGAACTTCACGGGACATTGCAGATGGAAAGATGTATTTCACTATAATACAGCCTGTTTTCCACACAAAATATTGAAATCAGGACAGACACAGAACCCATACGCTAAGCAGAACCTCAAGACCTTGCCAGAGCATACAGCATATGCACGAGCTTGTCTTATGCCATGATCATTTGAGGTCTTCTCCATGACAAGGCATCTGTGGTGTCAGCGCATATGGAGACGCTATTCTGAGAAACTGATACTAAAACTCCATAGGGATTCATCGCAGTCGGGCAAATTTATATGTGCTTCATCTAAATCTGTCAACAATTATCTGGTAGGCTCATTGATCCTATGCAAAACATTGTATGCTGGCAAGGTCTTGAAATGGGGAGGGAGTAACGGAACTTAATTTAAGGAATACCGAGAACACTAAAATGAATGGAGCATTGAGACGAGCAGTAAACAGGTAATTTATTTTATGCTTTAGGCTGAGATTGAACTTGAGACATTGGTTTCTAAGTCTACATATGGCTCTGTGACAAGACCCAGCCAACCCGCTGTTATGTTAACCCTTTGACTCCCACACTCTGTCCACCAGCATCCTGCATTGTCAACCATGCTAGCAAAGCAAAAACTTAACCTTTTCACTCTCTCGCCCTATCCACCAGCTTTCTGCATGAAGCTGTTGGATGGGGTGATGGAGTCACAGGGTCAAATTTTTGTAGTTGGTGGATAGGGTGAGGGAATCAAGGCGTTAACAGCGCAGTGAGTACAGCCTGTTTGATATTGCCGTTGATAGTAACTGAGACACGACATCAAAGTGAAAATCTTATCCGTGGATAAATAAATTCATGAACAGATAAACGGAAAATGAGTAGACGAGCCTAATTGCCGCCGGATAATGTTACCAAGACGAATTTTATCGAAACTTCGTAAGCTGTATGATCTGCCATTACTGTACGTTGTAAGGCTCCGGCCACCGTAAGGACATTTACCCACGCTCGTTCTGGTCGACGGTTAAAAACCGATATTTCGATCACTAAGAGAATGAGAATAACTTGTCCCGATCTTCCGTGGACAGCACAGTGATAGTCTTCTCTTTTTCTTTTCTTTTTCTTTCTTCTATCACTCCTTAAAACCGTAACACTACTTTTCTTTCATCAAAGGAAGGCCTCTCTCTCTCCCTCTCTCTCTCACACACACACACACACACTCACTTACATACACAATCTCCCGCTCTCTGTTTCCACACCCCAGCATTTTCTGCCTCACCGAACGTGGGGCTTCCAGACCTGATCTGCCGTTTTCGCTCAATCTTGTCTCAGAGTTCTAAATCCAATTAAAAAAAAAAAGCTGAAAACCTGTAAATATAATGTCTATACAATGCCGTTTCTCATTTGCTATCTACGACACGAGTACGTCAGAAAATCCTGTGGAAAAACAAACAATAAAGCAGCAACTATGGTCATTCTGACTGTGTTTGTAACTTTATGGCCTAACAGACAATTACCGAGAGCTGGCAAAAAATCAGTAAATAAATTCAAAGCAACGACAACAACAACAAAACAAACAAACAAACAACAACAACAAACAACAACAACAAAAAAACCCTACTCGATATTTACACACCAGTCCGCTATGCGTGAGAGTTGATTTTGATCGATCAGGCCCAGTTTTTCTGGTTTTGTTTTCCCCAATGGCAAATTCATGGTAGCCAACCAAGCCATCCCCACTGTCACAGAAGAGCCAGTAAAAAGTCTCGGAAGATGGTATGATGACTCCCTGAAAGACACACAAAGGGGATGTGAAACCAAGCAAACAGCAGAAGAAGGCCTGAAGAAAATAGATAACTGCGGACTGCCAGGCAAATACAAAGTCTGGTGTCTACAGTTCATGCTGATACCAAAGCTGCTGTGGCCACTGCTAATCTATGACATTTGCACCAGCACAGTCGAAGCAATGGAAGCCAAAATCAACAAATACACAAGAAAATGGCTCGGTGTCCCACCTGGTCTCACTGATGTTGCATTCTACTGTCGTCAAGCAATGCTGAAGCTACCTCTCAAATCCATAGTGGAGGAATACAAAGTTGGAAAAGCAAGACTGTTGAGCATGCTGGAGGAATCGGAAGACAATATCGTGAGATCAGTTCATCCAAAGCTGAGAACTGGCAGAAAGTGGAAAGTCCAAGAGGCTGTAAACAATGCCAAGAGAAACCTCAGCATCAAAGAAATAATTGGACACACGCAAACCAACAGACAGGGACTGGGAGCAACAAAAATGCAGTGGTGGTCCAAAGCCAAAGGGAAGGAAAAAAGAGACATGATCATACAGGAGTTGAAGGAAGAAGAAGATGTCAAAAGAGTGCAGAAGGCAGTCCAGCAAGGTCAACAGGGGCAATGGACAACATGGGACAGTGCACTCCAAAGAAGTCTCAGCTGGAACGATATGTGGCACATGGCTCCTCTAAGGATAAGCTTCCTCCTCAGATCTGTATATGACCTGCTCCCCTCGAATGCAAACTTAGTGAAATGGGGGAAAGCAGACGACCCAGCATGTCTGCTCTGTCAGAAGAAACAAACAGTGGAACATGTCCTAAGCTCTTGCAAAGTATCGCTAGCCCAAGGAAGGTATACATGGAGGCACAACCAAGTTCTGAAAGTGATCACAGATGTGGTTAGCGAAAAAACCATGACCCCAAACGCACCAATTGCTATGACAACGTTCTACAAAGCAGGAGGGAAACAGGTCTGGCCCGAAAGTGCTATGACAACCAGCACATTGCCAAAGGGTCTTCTGGATGGAGCAGTCGACTGGGAGTGTACAGCAGACCTCCCAGAGTGGAGAAATTACCCAGATGTCATCAGCAAGACAGGCATGAGACCAGACATCGCTCTCCACTCTGACTCCTCGAAACAAGTGATTCTGATAGAACTCACTGTGCCATACGAAAGCAGAATGGAAGAAGCACATATCTACAAGACCGAAAAATACGCCGGTCTTGCCAGCACCCTGAAGAAAGCAGGTCTGCGGGTCAAAATCTTCGCCATAGAGGTCGGGGCAAGAGGGTTTGTGGGCACCTCCGCTTATGATCTCATGAAACAACTTGCCATTTCTGGGAAGAAGAGGACTAGAGCCCTTAAAGCGATGGCAGAGGCAGCAGAAAGGAGCTCAAGCTGGATCTGGGCAAGGAGGAACGAAAAAAGTGAACTTCATAAGGATTAAATTCCCTACAGATGATGTGTGCCCCGTTAGCACATTGGTAAAACCGCGTACCGCAGTTCTGAAGCGCAGAATCGCCCAGGTTCGATCCCCGGCGTGGGAAAAAAAAAAAAAATAGACAACAGCAGAAGGGCATCCAGGAGTCATGACCTGGATGTGGCCCGGCCCCCCGAGAGTGTAAGGAATTCAGGGCCGAAACACTTGTCTAAAGGGGGTTACTTCTCTGAAGACCTTCTGTTGTCTAGCTCTCCCTAGAGTTTCTTTCTACCTGCACATGGTCAGTCCATTGACTTCCGGGAATAGTTCGGAGGACATTCGGGAAAGACCGAAGGACACTGGGAAAGACTAGATCTGCGGGCTTTGTGGGTTGGCTTCCCACCTTGCCTTTGATAACATGCCACGAGTTTTTCAAATGAATGATGCTCCCAGGATTCACCGAAAGGGGGAGAGAATGATGAATCCATCGGCACTGACTCCATCACGACTGGAAACGCACAACGGACCATGATTAATGACCAGTTGGAATTTCCGTGTGCGTGTGGAAGGAGATTCACCACCAAACGCGGCATGAAGATCCACAGGACAAAAATGGGCTGTTTGAAGACACATACGAACCAGCAGCAGCGCACTGCGATAGCAGGTGAGACGTTGGATGACCAAGGCCAGGAATTAAACCATAGTGCCAAGGACATCCACGCTGACGGTTCTGATGCGGATTTTGCACAAGCTCTTAACGCCAAACGTGGAAAACTCAATTTGCCGCCTGCCGGTGCAAAAGAACAATGGGAGAAATTAGATGAGGAACTTGTCCTTAAGCTGAATGCGCTAATAGGGAACAGTACGCTGGAACACAAACTTGACACATACGGAGACATCATATACTCTATCTGCAGGGACACTTATGGAGTGAAGCAGCCAAAGACAAAAACGCCTCCCCAGAAATCCAGAAGACAGCAACAGATGGAGAGCATCCGGAGGGAGAAAAGGAAGCTTAAAAAGCGAATGAAAACTGCCTCAGAATTCGAGAAGCAAGGGCTCCTGGAACTCTGGAAAGATCTGAAGGCCAAACACAATGCTCTCAGCAAAGTGGAATCAGCAAGGCGAAGAAAAAGCAAAAAGAAGAAGACTCAAGATCGTTTCTTCAAAGATCCCTTTGACTTTTCAAGAAAGCTGTTTGAACAACCCAAATCAGGGACTCTCACAGTGGGCAAGGAAACCCTAGAGCAGCATCTCAGGGAAACATATTCCGATTCTCAGCGCGAGGCACCACTTGAAATCCAGAATCTGGTTTGGCCTGCAGCGCCAGAAGGAAAATTCAATAACAAACCACCAACACTGGATGAAGTGAAGAACGTAGTAAAGAAAGCCAGAGCCAAGTCAGCACCTGGACCAAACGGAATACCATACCTGCTCTACAAGAAATGCCCAAAAGTGCTCGAGTGGCTCCACAAGATGATTCGATCAGCATGGAGGAACCAGAAGATCAGCGACCAATGGATGAGAGCTGAAGGAGTGTACATTCCGAAGGAGCAGAACTCCAGCAGCATCAATCAGTTCAGGCCAATATCACTTCTGAACGTCGAGGGGAAAATCTTCTTCTCTGTTATGGCAGCAAGATTGACAAAATACCTGACTGAAAACAAGTATCTGGATATGTCAGTCCAAAAGGGAGGCATACCAGGAATGCCTGGATGCTTGGAACATGCCACGTTGATTTGGGATGCCATCCAAAAAGCAAGAACAGAGAAGAGAGACATTGACGTAGTTTGGCTTGATCTGGCGAATGCATATGGATCAGTTCCACACGATATGATCCAGCTGGCTCTTGAAATGTATCACATCCCAGAAAACATCCGAACAATGCTGAGGAAGTATTTCCAAGGGTTCTCAATGCGGTTCTCTACCAAAGAATACACCACGGACTGGATAGACCTAGAGGTGGGCATTGCAATGGGCTGTGCAATCTCTCCCATACTGTTCGTGTTGGCAATGGAAGTCATCTTGAAAGCTGCAATGAAGAGTTCAGGTCCAGTGAATCTGGGAGATGGATACCAGATGCCTCCTCTGAAAGCTTTCATGGATGACACAACAGTCTTGTCCACGGATGAGGAAGAGACACACCAAATCTTAAAGCAGCTGGATGAGCTGGTGGCCTCTTCAAGAATGAGGTTCAAACCTAAGAAATCCCGAAGTCTCTCACTGCGAAAAGGAAAAGTGGCAGATTCTGTCAAATTCATGGTAGCCAACCAAGCCATCCCCACTGTCACAGAAGAGCCAGTAAAAAGTCTCGGAAGATGGTATGATGACTCCCTGAAAGACACACAAAGGGGATGTGAAACCAAGCAAACAGCAGAAGAAGGCCTGAAGAAAATAGATAACTGCGGACTGCCAGGCAAATACAAAGTCTGGTGTCTACAGTTCATGCTGATACCAAAG
>CM060305.1:140635291-140672791 GCA_030674185.1 Monoplex corrugatus
CGGTAGCCCACTCATGCGAACATAAATCATAACAACACAGCACACCGCACTGACACATTATCTGTTTGCATCATGTCCTGATGGCGGGACACACGTGAACACACACTACACACTAGCTGATAATGTGCTTGATGGCAGCTCACACACACACGCACACATAATGATAGACCTATGTAAGCCTGTAGTCTGCTTGATGGCAGCACGCATACAGATACACAGATAAACACACACATAGCCTACAGATCTATACACGCTTACACACTGAAACACAAAGACACACACTCTGCTTGATGACAAAACACACACACACACACTCACACACACACACACACACACACACACACACACACACACACACACACACACAACACACACACACACACACACACATTGAAACACAATCTGCTTGATGACAGAACACAAAGGAACACACACACACACACACACACACACACACACACACACACATGACACACAATCTGCTTGATGACCGAAAACCACACACACACACACACACACACACACGCACACAATCTGCTTAATGACAGAACACAAAGGAACACACACACACACACACACAACACACACACACACACACACACACAATTGAAACACAATCTGCTTGATGACAGAACACAAAGGAACACACACACACACACACCACACACACACACACACACACACACACACACACACACACACACACACACACACACACACAACCAGATGATATACACGACCACCATCTCAAAACAGTTCTGTATCGTATTACAAGATACAATAGGTCAAGGTTGACGCCAACGGCTGCATGTATGAGCAAGCTCTTCAACCACTTTCTACATTTACTGTAGTTTTACTAGGATGGTTGTTCACACTTTGATTGCGCGCGCGCGTGCGTGTGTGTAGTAGGAGGGGGTGTGCGTCTTGCCTGTGAGTATGTTTTAAATTTGTGTGTGCGTGTGCCTGCCTTCCCCCCCCCCTCTCTCTCTCTCTCTCGTGTGTGTCACTGTGTGTGTGTGTGTGTGTGTGTGTGTGTGTGTGTGTTGTGTGTGTGTGTGTGTGTGTGTGTGCGCGCGTGTGTGTGCCACTGTGTGTTTGTTGTGTCTGTGTGTATCATTCTTATTGTTTTAACGTCTACTCACATATGTACTTTTAGACGGATCTGTGTGCATGTGTATGCACATGTGTGCGTCCTTGTACATGTGTGCGTGTGTCCGTCCTTGTACATATGTGCGTGCACGCGTGCGTCTGCCTCTGTGTATGTATGTGTGTGCATGTACGTGCGTCTGCCTGTGTGTGGTGGGGGTGGGTGGGGTGGTGAGTGAGTGGATGTGAGTGTGTGGGCGTGTGCAAACCCCAATTCTAATCCAGTCTCTAAAGTAAACCAAAGCAGACCTAACCAAACACAACCTCTTTGACTTCGTATCGTTTTCCAATCATAAGAACACGCTCGTTTCACAAACTGAAACTGGACTGAAAATAAAACAAAATAAAATAAAATAAATGAAATAAAATAAAATAAAATAAAATAAACTTAACTGGACATACATAAGCGATAAGGAAGACAACTGTAGTTTTTTAAAGCCACTTACTTGGAGAACATAGGGTCTGACACCGTTCGACAGTGCTCATGAAGAGAGCATTTTCACAGAGGACTTTGCACGGTTTGCAGAGATTAGTTTCACGGTCATAGTAAAACTCACTGTCACTGTCAGGACACAGTTTGTTCTTCCAGGTAGGGACCGCGAAACCACCAACACTCACCATGTAAATCGACATGACGGCGAATGTCAGTCGAGCCATTTTGAAACGACGAGAACAGATCAAATTTACCTGACCAGCCGAAACAGAAAAACGCAGAAGTCACACCAAGCGAAGTTCAGGTTCACTTCACAAAAACCAAACTTGATTCAGAAGGGAGTAACATCACACGAACAGTGTATCTGATTGAACAAACTGCGAATTAAAGAACACGGAAATCACACAGTCGAGGTTGACGCATCATGGCAAAGCGGTTTAAGATCTAGGTCAGAATGCGACAGTGGCGGTGTGTGTAACTAACACCTGTTGTGTCGTGCCTTGAGCCTTTCCCAAAGGCCGTTTATTCTAGTTTTCTACACTCGTTTCGATGTTTGCGTGTGGTGCCACAAGAACAATGTTCGGAAAATCTGCGGTTTTTTTTTTTTTTTTTAAAGACGTGTTTTGCCACTCCAAAATATTTTATGATTGTAGCGTTAGAGATCCTATTGAACCTGCCTTACAACTTGTCCTTGCTACTCTACGCATATAATGCAAGCATACAAACAAACACAAACAAACAAACAAACAAAAAAACCCCAAACAACAACAACAACAGATGAACCATAACATGTAGTGATATACAATGTCAAAGAAGTTTTAGAAATGAATGATATTAAAATACTGACTTGTACATGTCAGTTCATCAAGCGTTTTACAAAAGTATAAGACTGAGACAAAAGGAGACACGTACAACAATTGCATGTCAATCTCCTCAAAATACAACAAAAACCACACTAATAACGTAACAACCATAATAGCAGTAGCAGTGATACTGTAATCTTGTAAACACAAAATGTTAAAAAAAAACTACAGACACAGAATCAAAAGAAAAAAAGAAATGAAAGAAAGCATTAAGAACAAACAAGAGAGGGAGGAGGGGGAGACATGTCAACTAACGCTACGATGAACATATTTGAAACATAACACACACTCAACGTCAAAAAGTGAAAAACAAATTAACTATCATAAAATATCAACTTCCATATATCAATCGATTAAGTACATTACAAAAAGTCTGCGTATATTTTTTAAAGATGTGCTTTGGAACTCTAACTTCAATATGGGCAGACACATAAAGCAAATACATGTCAACTCTTAACAGTAGCAAAAATAACAACAACAACAACAACAATAGGAACATGATAAAAATAGTGGTAGTAGCAGTAGTAGTAGTGGCAGCAGCAGTAGTAGTGGAGTAGAAGTGATAGTAGTAGTAATAGTAGTAGTAGTAGAAGTGGTGGTGGTGGTAGCAGTAGTAATAGCAGTAATAGCGGTAGTCTATTAGTTGTAGTATAGCAGTACCAGTAATAGCAGTAATACTGGTAGTCTAGTAGTTGTAGTATAGCAGTACTAGTAATAGCAGTAATAGTGGTAGTCTAGAAGTTGTAGTATAGCATTACCAGTAATAGCAGTAATAGTGGTAGTCTAGTGGTTGTAGTATAGCAGTACTAGTAATAACTAATAGTGGTAGTCTAGTAGTTGTAGTATAGCAGTACCAGTAATAGCAGTAATACTGGTAGTCTAGTAGTTGTAGTATAACAATACCAGTAATAGCAGTAATACTGGTAGTCTAGTAGTTGTAGTATATCAGTACTAGTAATAGCAGTAATAGTGGTAGTCTAGAAGTTGTAGTATAGCAGTACCAGTAATAGCAGTAAAAGTGGTAGTCTAGGGGTTGTAGTATAGCAGTACTAGTAATAACAGTAAAAGTGGTAGTCTAGTGGTTCTAGTATAGCAGTACCAGTAATAACAGTAATAGTGGTAGTCTAGTGGTTGTAGTATAGTAGTACTAGTAATAACAGTAAAAGTGGTAGTCTAGTGGTTGTAGTATAGCAGTACTAGTAATAACAGTAAAAGTGGTAGTCTAGTAGTCGTGTAGCAAAGCAGTACTAGTAATAGCAGTAAAAGTGGTAGTCTAGTGGTTGTAGTATAGTAGTACCAGTAATAACAGTAATAGTGGTACTCTACTGGTTGTAGTATAGCAGTACCAGTAATAACAGTAAAAGTGGTAGTCTAGTAGTTGTGTAGTAAAGCAGTACTAGTAATAGCAGTAAAAAGTGGTAGTCTAGTGGTTGTAGTATAGCAGTACTAATAATAGCAGTAATAGTGGTAGTCTAGTAGTTATGTAGTATAGCAGTACTAGTAATAACAGTAAAAGTGGTAGTCTAGTGGTTGTAGTATAACAGTACCAGTAACAACAGTAAAAGTGGTAGTCTAGTAGTTGTGTAGTAAAGCAGTACTAGTAATAGCAGTAAAAAGTGGTAGTCTAGTGGTTGTAGTATAGCAGTACTAGTAATAGCAGTAAAAGTGGTAGTCTAGTGGTTGTAGTATAGTAGTACTAGTAATAACAGTAAAAGTGGTAGTCTAGTGGTTGTAGTATAGCAGTACCAGTAATAACAGTAAAAGTGGTAGTCTAGTAGTTGTGTAGTAAAGCAGTGCTAGTAATAGCAGTAAAAGTGGTAGTCTAGGGGTTGTAGTATAGCAGTACTAGTAATAGCAGTAAAAGTGGTAGTCTAGTGGTTGTAGTATAGTAGTACTAGTAATAACAGTAAAAGTGGTAGTCTAGTGGTTGTAGTATAGCAGTACCAGTAATAGCAGTAATACTGGTGGTCTAGAAGTTGTAGTATAGCAGTACCGGTAATAGCAGTAATACTGTTAGTCTAGAAGTTGTAGTATAGCAGTACCAGTAATAGCAGTAATAGTGGTAATCTAGTGGTTGTAGTATAGCAGTACCAGTAATAGCAGTAATACTGGTAGTCTAGCGGTTGTAGTATAGCAGTACCAGTAATAGCAGTAATACTGGTAGTCTTGTAGTTGTAGTATAGCAGTACCAGTAATAACAGTAAAAGTGGTAATCTAGTGGTTGTTGTATAGCAGTACTAGTAACAACAGTACAAGTGGTAGTCTAGTGGTTGTAGTATAGCAGTATAGTATAACACTTAACAGTAATAGGGTAGTCTTGTAGTTGTAGTATAGCAGTACAACTAATAGCAGTAATAGTGGTAGTCTTGTAGTTGTAGTATAGCAGTACTAGTAATAACAGTAATAGTGGTAGTCTAGAAGTTGTAGTATAGCATTACCAGTAATAGCAGTAATAGTGGTAGTCTAGTGGTTGTAGTATAGCAGTACTAGTAATAACTAATAGTGGTAGTCTAGTAGTTGTAGTATAGTAGTACTAGTAATAGCAGTAAAAGTGGTAGTCTAGTGGTTGTAGTATAGCAGTACCAGTAATAACAGTAAAAGTGGTAGTCTAGTGGTTGTAGTATAGCAGTACCAGTAATAACAGTAAAAGTGGTAGTCTAGTAGTTGTGTAGTAAAGCAGTACTAGTAATAACAGTAAAAGTAGTAGTCTAGTGGTTGTAGTTTAGCAGTACTAGTAATAACAGTCAAAGTGGTAGTCTAGTAGTTGTGTAGTATAACAGTACTAGTATAGCAGTAAAAGTGGTAGTCCAGTGGTTGTAGTATAACAGTACCAGTAATAACAGTAAAAGTGGTAGTCTAGTGGTTGTAGTATAGCAGTACTAGTAATAACAGTAAAAGTGGTAGTCTAGTGGTTGTAGTATAACAGTACTAGTATAACAGTAAAAGTGGTAGTCCAGTTGTTGTAGTATAGCAGTACTAGTAATAACAATAAAAGTGGTAGTCTAGTGGTTGTAGTATAGCAGTACTAGTAATAACAGTAAAAGTGGTAGTCCAGTGGTTGTAGTATAGCAGTACCAGTAATAGCAGTAAAAGTGATAGTCTAGTGGTTGTAATATAGCAGTACTAGTAATAGCAGTAATAGTGGCCTAGTGGTTGTAGTATAGCAGTACTAGTAATAGCAGTAAAAGTGGTAGTCTAGTGGTTGTAGTATAGCAGTACCAGTAATAGTGGTAGTCTAGTGGTTGTAGTATAGCAGTACTAGTAATAGCAGTAATAGTGGTATGCTAGTGGTTGTAGTATAGCAGTACTAGTAATACTAATAGCAGTAATAGTGGTAGTCTAGTGGTTGTAGTATAGCAGTACTAGTAATAACAGTAATAGTGGTAGTCTAGTGATTGTAGTATAGCAGTACTAGTAATAACATTAATAGTGGTAGTCTAGTAGTTGTGTAGTATAGCAGTACTAGTAATAGCAATAATAGTGGTAGTCTAGTGGTTGTAGTGTAGCAGTACTAGTAATAACAGTAAAAGTGGTAGTCTAGTGGTTGTAGTATAGCAGTACTAGTAATAGCAGTAATAGTGGTAGTCTAGTGGTTGTAGTATAGCAGTACCAGTAATAGCAGTAATAGATCTAGTGGTAGTCTAGTGGTTGTAGTATAGCAGTACTAGTAATAGCAGTAATAGTGGTAGTCTAGTGGTTGTAGTATAGCAGTACTAGTAATACTAATAGCAGTAATAGTGGTAGTCTAATGGTTGTAGTATAGCAGTACTAGTAATAACAGTAACAGAGCTCACGAGATGTCCCTTCTCCAGGCCACCCACCTTGCTGCTGACAGACGACTGTATCTCCCCGCGTCGCCCACCGGTACAAGCGGAAGGAAAAAGTAAAGTAAGTAATAACAGTAATAGTGGTAGTCTAGTAGTTGTGTAGTATAGCAGTACTAGTAGTAGCAGTAATAGTGGTATTCTAGTGGTTGTAGTATAGCAGTACTAGTAATAACAGTAAAAGTGGTAGTCTAGTGGTTGTAGTATAGCAGTACTAGTAGTAACAGTAATAGTGGTAGTCTAGTGGTTGTAGTATAGCAGTACTAGTAATAACAGTAATAGTGGTAGTCTAGTAGTTGTGTAGTATAGCAGTACTAGTAATAGTAGTAATAGTGGTAGTCTAGTGGTTATAGTATAGCAGTACTAGTGATAACAGTAAAAGTGGTGGTCTAGTGGTTGTAGTATAGCAGTACTAGTAATAACAGTAATAGTGGTAGTCTAGTGATTGTAGTATAGCAGTACTAGTAATAACAGTAATAGTGGTAGTCTAGTAGTTGTGTAGTATAGCAGTACTAGTAATAGCAGTAATAGTGGTAGTCTAGTGGTTATAGTATAGCAGTACTAGTAATAACAGTAAAAGTGGTAGTCTTGTGGTTGTAGTATAGCAGTACTAGTAATAACAGTAATAGTGGTAGTCTAGTGATTGTAGTATAGCAGTACTAGTAATAGCAGTAATAGTGGTAGTCTAGTAGTTGTGTAGTATAGTAGTACTAGTAATAGCAGTAAAAGTGGTAGTCTAGTGGTTGTAGTATAGCAGTACTAGTAATAACAATAAAAGTGGTAGTCTAGTGATTGTAGTATAGCAGTACTAGTAATAGCAGTAATAGTGATAGTCTAGTGGTTGTAGTATAGCAGTACCAGTAATAACAGCAAAAGTGGTAGTCTAGTAGTTGTGTAGTATAGCAGTACCAGTAATAACAGTAAAAGTGGTAGTCTAGTGGTTGTAATATAGCAGTACTAGTATAACAGTAAAAGTGGTAGTCTAGTGGTTGTGTAGTATAGCAGTACCAGTAATAACAGTAAAAGTGGTAGTCTAGTGGTTGTAGTATAGCAGTACTAGTATAACAGTAAACGTGGTAGTCTAGTAGTTGTGTATTGTAGCAGTACCAGTAATAACAGTAAAAGTTGTAGTCTAGTGGTTGTAGTATAGCAGTACTAGTAATAACAGTAAAAGTGGTAGTCTAGTAGTGGTAGCATAGCAGTGCTAGTAATAGCAGTAATAGTGGTAGTCTAGTAGTTGTGTAGTATAGCAGTACCCATAATAACAGTAAAAGTGGTAATCTACTACTTGTGTAGTATAGCAGTACCAATAATAACAGTAAAAGTGGTAGTCTAGTAGTTGTGTAGTATAGTAGTACCAGTAATAGCAGTAAAAGTGGTAGTCTAGTGGTTGTAGTATAGCAGTATTGATAAGAACAGTAATAGTGGTAGTCTAGTGGTTGTAGTATAGCAGTACTAGTAATAACAGTAATAGTGGTAGTCTAGTGGTTGTAGTATAGCAGTACCAGTAATAACAGTTAAAGTGTTAGTCTAGTAGTTGTGTAGTATAGCAGTACCAGTAAGAACAGTAAAAGTGGTCGTCTAGTACTTGTGTAGTTTAGCAGTTCTAGTAATAACAGTAAAAGTGGTAGTCTAGTGGTTGTAGTATAGCAGTACTAGTAATAGCATTAATAGTGGTAGTCTAGTGGTTGTAGTATAGCAGTACCAGTAATAACAGTTAAAGTGGTAGTCTAGTAGTTGTGTAGTATAGC
The DNA here is from genome assembly GCA_030674185.1 of Monoplex corrugatus. Classification (NCBI taxonomy): domain Eukaryota; kingdom Metazoa; phylum Mollusca; class Gastropoda; order Littorinimorpha; family Ranellidae; genus Monoplex; species Monoplex corrugatus. The sequence goes on from CM060305.1 coordinate 140,643,309, forward strand.
AGTACCAGTAAGAACAGTAAAAGTGGTTGTCTAGTACTTGTGTAGTTTAGCAGTTCTAGTAATAACAGTAAAAGTGGTAGCCTAGTGGTTGTAGTATAGCAGTATAGTAATAGCATTAATAGTGGTAGTCTAGTGGTTGTAGTATAGCAGTACCATTAATAACAGTAATAGTGGTAGTCTAGTGGTTGTAGTACAGCAGTACCAATAATAACAGTAAAAGTGGTAGTCTAGTGGTTGTAGCAACGCAGTACTAGTATAACAGTAAAAGTGGTAGTCTAGTGGTTGTAGTATAGTAGTACCAGTAATAGCAGTAATAGTGGTAGTCTAGTGGTTGTAGTATAGCAGTACCAGTAATAACAGTAAAAGTGGTAGTCTAGTGGTTGTGTAGTATATGATGGTAATCCTTCGTTGCCGAAGATGACGATGAAATCCTGCAGCTCATCTGTGGACGCGCATGTGGCTGTGCAATCCGATCTTGGATGTACAATGTCTGTTGCAGTGGGGACACTGGAATGTCGTGGTTGGGGTGGTTGGATTATGTCTCCTCTCTCTTCTGATAGTCAGCTTCTCCCTTTAGTTGATATCGCTGTTTCTGCTGGCAAGATGGACGGCCCTGCGCCAGGCGTTCCTTTCGGTGGCAGTTCTTTCGAATTCTTTGGGGGTAACCTGTGCAAACTGGAGGTTTGCCTTTATCGTGTCCTTGAAACGCTTTTTTGGCCTCCCGAGATTTCTTTTGCCACTTGTGAGTTCGCCGTACAGCAGTTGTTTGGGCATTCGGTGGTCTTCCATGCGGATGACATGGCCGACCCATCTCAGTTGGGCTTTGACAAGCAGGCTTTCTATGCTTTGTGAGCTTGATCGGTTGAGTACCTCAATGTTGGTGATGCGGTCTTGCCACCGGATGCCAAGTATGCTGCGGAGAGCCCTTTGGTGGAACTGCTCTAATTTGTTGATGTGCTTCCTGTAGAGTGTCCAAGTCTCCGAACCGTAGAGGAGGGAGGAGAGCACAACGGCATTGTACACTTTGATTTTTGTTGACAGCCGGACATTGTGCTGGTTTAGTACCTTGTTTTTCAGCCTACCGAGAGCCTGGCTGGCTTTGCTGATTCGTGAATCAATTTCCTGATCGATGGAGCCGTCTGCAGAGATGATACTTCCAAGGTATTTAAAGTTCTTGGTGTTCTTCAGACTGTTGCCATCGATGGTGATGTTTGGAGACAGTGGGTTAGTTTGTAATATAGCAGTACCAGTAATAACAGTAAAAGTGGTAGTCTAGTGGTTGTAGTATAGCAGTACTAGTAATAGCAGTAATAGTGGTAGTCTAGTGGTTGTAGTATAGCAGTACCAGTAATAACAGTAAATGTGGTAGTCTAGTAGTTGTGTAGTATAGCAGTACCAGTAATAACAGTAAAAGTGGTAGTCTAGTGGTTGTAGTTATAGCAGTACTAGTATAACAGTAAAAGTGGTAGTCTAGTTGTTGTGTAGTATAGCAGTACCAGTAATAACAGTAAAAGTAGTAGTCTAGTGGTTGTAGTATAGCAGTACTAGTATAACAGTAAAAGTGGTAGTTTAGTAGTTGTGTAGTATAGCAGTACCAGTAATAACAGTAAAGGTGGTAGTCTAGTAGTTGTAGTATAGCAGTACTAGTATAACAGTAAAAGTGGTAGTCTAGTAGTTGTGTAGTATAGCAGTACCAGTAATCACAGTGAAAGTGGTAGTCTAGTAGTTGTAGTATAGCAGTACTAGTAATAGCAGTAAAAGTGGTAGTCTAGTAGTTGTGTAGTATACCAGTACCAGTAATAACAGTAAAAGTGGTAGTCTAGTAGTTGTAGTATAGCAGTACTAGTAATAAAAATAGTAAAAGTGGTAGTCTAGTGGTTGTAATGTAGTAGTACTAGTAATAACAGTAAATAGTGGTAGTCTAGTAGTTGTGTAGTATAGCAGTACCAGTAATCACAGTGAAAGTGGTAGTCTAGTAGTTGTAGTATAGCAGTACTAGTAATAGCAGTAAAAGTGGTAGTCTAGTAGTTGTGTAGTATAGCAGTACCAGTAATACAGTAAAAGTGGTAGTCTAGTAGTTGTAGTATAGCAGTACTAGTAATAAAAATAGTAAAGTGGTAGTCTAGTGGTTGTAATGTAGTAGTACTAGTAATAACAGTAATAGTGGTAGTCTAGTAGTTGTTAGTATAGCAGTACCAGTAATAACAGTAAAAGTGGTAGTCTAGTGGTTGTAGTATAGCAGTGCTAGTAACAAATAATAGTGGTAGTCTAGTGGTTGTAGTATAGCAGTACTAGTAAAACAGTAATAGTGGTAGTCTAGTGGTTGTAGTATAGCAGTACTAGTAATAACAGTAATAGTGGTAATCTAGTAGTTGTACTATAGAAGTACCAGTATAACAATAAAATGTGATAGTCTGTAGTTGTGTTATATAGCAGTACTAGTAATAGCAGTAATAGTGGTAGTCTGGAAGTTGTAGTATAGCAGTACTAGTAATAGCAGGAAAGTGGTAGTCTAGTGGTTGTAGTATAGCAGTACTAGTAATAGCAGTAATAGTGGTAGTCTTGTAGTTGTAGTATAGCAGTACAGTAATAGCAGTAATAGTAGTAGTCTAGTGGTTGTAGTATAGCAGTACCAGTAATAGCAGTAATAGTGGTAGTTTAGTGGTTGTAGTATGGCAGTACCAGTAATAGCAGTAAAAGTGGTAGTCTAGTGGTTATAGTATAGCAGTACCAGTAATAGCAGTAATAGTGGTAGTTTAGTGGTTGTAGTATGGCAGTACCAGTAATAGCAGTAAAAGTGGTAGTCTAGTGGTTGTAGTATAGCAGTACCAGTAATAGCAGTAATAGTGGTAGTTTAGTGGTTGTAGTATGGCAGTATCAGTAATAGCAGTAAAAGTGGTAGTCTAATGGTTGTAGTATAGCAGTACTAGTAATAGCAGTAAAAGTGGTAGTCTTGTAGTTGTGTAGTTTTAGCAGTACTAGTAATAGCCGTAAATTGTGGTAGTCTAGTGGTTGTTATTGAGCAGTACAGTACTAGCAGTAATAGTGGTAGTCTAGAAGTTGTAGTATAGCAGTACTAGTAATAACAGTAAAAGTGGTAGTCTATAGTTGTATTATAACAGTACTAGTAATAGCAGTAAAAGTGGTAGTCTAGTGGTTGTGTAGTATAACAGTACTAGTAATAGCAGTAATAGTGGTAGTCTAGTGGTTGTAGTATAGCAGTACTAATAATAGCAGTAATAGTGGTAGTCTAGTAGTTGTGTAGTATATCAGTACTAGTAATAGCAGTAAAAGTGGTAGTCTAATGTTTGTGTAGTGTAGCACTACTAGTAATAGCAGTAATAGTGGTAGTCTAGTAGTTGTAGTATAGCAGTACTAGTAATAACAGTAATATTGGTAGTCTATTGGTTATGTAGTATAACTACTAGTAATAACAGTAATAGTGGTAGTCTTGTGGTTGTGTAGTATAACAGTACTAGTAATAGCAGTAATAGTGGTAGTCTAGTAGTTGTAGTATTTGCAGTACTAGTAATAGCAGTAATAGTGGTAGTCTAGTGGTTGTGTAGTATAACTACTAGTAATAACAGTAAAAGTGGTAGTCTAATGGTTGTAGTATAGCAGTACTAGTAATAGCAGTAAAAGTGGTAGTCTAGTGGTTAGCAGTACAAGAATAACAGTAATAGTGGTAGTCTAGTGGTTGTAGTATAGCAGTACCAGTAATAACAGTAATAGTAGTAGTCTAGTGGTTGTAGTATGGCAGTACTAGTAATAGCAGTAAAAGTGGTAGTCTAGTGGTTATAGTATAGTAGTACCATTAATAGCAGTAAAAGTGATAGTCTAGTGGTTGTAGTATAGTAGTACCAGTAATAACAGTAAAAGTGGTAGTGTAGTAGTTGTATAGTATAGTATTTCTAGTAATAACAGTAAAAGTGGTAGTGTAGTAGTTGTGTAGTATAGCAGTACTAGTAATAGCAGTAATAGTGGTAGTCTAGTAGTTGTGTAGTATAGTAGTACCAGTAATAGCAGTAAAAGTAGTCTAGTAGTTGTGTAGTATAGTAGTACTAGTAATAACAGTAAAAGTGGTAGTGTAGTAGTTGTGTAGTATAGCAGTAACAGTAATAGCAGTAATAGTGGTAGTCTAGAAGTTGTAGTATAGCAGTACTAGTATAACAGTAATAGTGGTAGTCTAGAAGTTGTAGTATAGCAGTACCAGTAATAGCAGTAAAAGTGGTAGTCTAGTGGTTGTAGTATAGTAGTACTAGTAATAGCAGTAATAGTGGTAGTGTAGTAGTTGTGTTGTATAGCAGTAGTACTAGTAGTAATAACAGTAAAAGTGGTAGTATAGTAGTTGTGTAGTATAGTAGTACTAGTAATAACAGTAAAAGTGGTAGTGTAGTTGTTGTGTAGTATAGCAGTACTAGTAATAGCAGTAAAAGTGGTTGTCTAGTAGTTGTAGTATAGCAGTACCAGTAATAGCAGTAATAGTGGCAGTCTACTAGTTGTAGTATAGCAGTACTAGTAATAGCAGTAATAGTGGTAGTCTACTATTTGTAGTATAGCAGTACTAATATTAGCAATAAAAGTAGTAGTCTACTAGTTGTAGTACAACAGTACTAGTAATAGCAGTAATAGTGGTAGTTTAGTGGTTGTAGTATAGCAGTACTAGTAATAGCAGATAAAAGCGGTAGTCTAGTGGTTGTGTAGTATAGCAGTACTAGTATTAGCAGTAAAAGTGGTAGTCTTGTAGTTGTATAGCAGTACCAGTAATAGCAGTAATAGTGGTAGTCTTGTAGTTGTAGTATAGCAGTACTAGTAATAGCAGTAATAGTGGTAGTCTAGTAGTTGTAGTAGCAGTACTACAGGTAGTAATTGTGATAGTAGTACTAGTAGTAGAAGTAGTAGCAGTACTAGTAGTAATATTTTAATCATAAGAAGAACAACAGTGAAAAGAGTAATGGTATACAGTACAGCACTGCAGATCTAGGTCATGCGACATAATGTATGTTTTGAGTTCACACTGTGTGTTTCTTTTTTGAAATTTTTTTTCCATCCACCCTTCCACCCATTTCGTTGTTTAAAGCGAAGATTGTTTCATTTCGACCGGAGTGAGAGTCTCTTTCTGAGTGTGCGTTGTGTGTGTGTGTGTGTGTGTGTGTGTGTGTGTGTGTGTGTGTGTGTGTGTGTGTGTGTGTGTGTGCGTGTGTGTATGTATGTGTGTGTGTGTGATGGTGGTCTTTGATTTAATGTCTATTCACTAAAGTGATTTTAGACAAAGTGGTAGTCTAGTAGTTGTGTAGTATAGCAGTACTAGTAATAGCAGTAAAAGTGTGTGTGTGTGTGTGTGTGTGTGTGTGTGTGTGTGTGTGTGTGTGTGTGTGTGCTTGCGTGCGTGCGTGCGTGCGTGCGCGCGCGCGCGCGTGTGTGTATGTGTGTGTGTGTGTGTGTGTGTGTTTTGTTTTGTTTTGTTTCTGTTTTTACGTCGACACCCATCTCTGGTGATATGGCCGACAGGGATAACCATCCCAGGGAAGTGGGGGAAGGGGGACCTATCTAATCCTATACTGACACCACCAGAACAACAGTGATGTTAAGATTGACAGTGAGAAGGCCAGTTTTACTGAAGCGCACCCAAGGATTCGAACCCATAACCATTAGCATGTGAATCCGATGCTCAAACCAACTGAGCTACTGGGGCCCACAACTACTGCTGTTACCACCACTACACCTGCTACAATCACTATTGTCATTATGTTCCTATTGTTGTTGTTGTGTTGTTGTTGTTGTGTGTGTGTGTGTGTGTGTGTTTTGTGTGTGTGTGTGTTGTTGTGTGTGTGTGTGTGTGTGTGAAAGAGAGAAAAAGAGAGGAAGGAGAGAAGATATACATTTTTCTCAGAACATGTTTTTTTTTGTTTGTTTTGTTTTTTCAGAGGTATCATCATAAGCACATAATGCTCTTTCACATCTAGCCGTTGCCTGTGTAGGGTCTAAACTAATACAAATACATGATAACATTCATGGAGAATCTATGTTGATACAAATGAACTATATAACTATGAAGACATCAACATAATACAAAACTGTTTTCAAATTCAGTTTCAATTTGTTTTTCAAGATGACGTCTCCGTGCTCGGAATGAATTCTGTATGCACTGATGTCACAGGTGCCATGTGACGGTCATGGTACAAGCCTGCACATAAATTCATGAGCTGGCCAGGTCCTGAGGCCCTACTTCGTGTATGTTTTACCCAGCCTACATTTTTTTGTATACTGTATTGCACCAGTCTATCATTGGAATGATTTTGGTCACATGTAAATGGCATGTGTGTCTGCGTATGTTATCTTCAGAGAAAAGAACAGATAAATAAAGTACATACATGATTAAAGGTCTGAACCACAACACAACTAGCCACTAGCCACTCAGTATAAGCTTGTCTGACATCACAGAAAGCTCCCCCAGCCAATGCGCAAAGCCTCTGCCTATCAACAAGACGAAAGCAAGATTTGCCTAATCATATCAGTAGTAGGGTAAAGCTCCCGTGATGCCCCAAATGAGGACCTTGGCGAGGACCTCGGGTGGGCGTGGCCTCCAGAATGATGGAAACATTAAGATGGACATTGAACGTCCAGGTTTTAATGTTGCGGGCTGGGAATGAACTCAAGATATCGGATATCAGATCTTGAGTCCATGGCTTTTACCAAGTAGCCCGCAAGCCTGTCTTGGAAACCCCATATGGTTTTCAGGACAAGCTTGCGACAAACACCTCATAAAGTTTCAAACCACTCGCACAGAAAAACAGCTGTGATACCCCGCTCAGTGCACAGACTGTCTTGCTCGTGTTCGTTACACAAAGCGTTCCAGAGGCCTTTTTTTTAAAACTGAATTTATTGGGGATTCATTCATGGGCTTGTGTTCCAAAACCAACTTTTGCGACGGGGAGGAAGGTGGGGGGGGGGGGGGGAGTTCATGGTGAAGTTAGAGTCCTCTCAACAAACCTCCTGGAACCCTCAAAATAGGTTTGACAAGGGCGCCAAGAAACTCTCCTTTCTGCAAGATCTGCTTCCGACGTTTCAGCGATGTTCCTTTCTTGGCCAGGGCACGCAGGTTCTGCTTGTGACGACACAGTTGCTTCAACTGGTTTAGTGTCAGTTGAATGTTGCCTTTTAAACCATTAAGTGAACATTCACGCAAGGCACATAATTATTAGATCAAGAGAGGCACTATTCAGCACTGCCTTCATTACTGATGGTTTAGCACCACACAACTTTTTCAGCATAGGCATATTTCTCCTGATGTATTCAGACATGGCTACTTCTGAACGTAGACAATTTGTGGTCTGGAGGAACAATGTTAGTTCTGAGACGCAGGTGATACGTTGTTTCCTGACGAAGGTCAAACAGCGAATAAATTTGGGCCTTTAAAGTAGCATCTTCAAATGCCTCCTGAACATACTTCAGTTTCCCAGGTTACATTTGTTTGGCGAGATGGGTGATCTGTGCTGCATCACGCACAAACATACGCGAGCGCGCGCGCACAACACACACATTTACACACTCAGAGAGAGGAGGATGAGAGCTAGAGTACACACACACGCACACACGCACACACACACACACACACACACACACACACACACACACACAACAACACAACAGACAGACACAACACACACACACACACACACACCCACCACAAACACTTGAGGATGCTGAAGCTAAGAGTACACTACAACTATTAGACTAGGGGACCAAGCCTAAATTCATTGTCACTTTGTCATATGTAAGTATATATATATATATATAATATATATATATATATTATTGTATACATATAATACATATAATACTATATATACATATATGTACGGTATATGGACAGCGCGTGACCTACATGTGCGTCACAAAATAAGTACCAGAATAATCATCAACACGCTTAACAGGCCTCCTCCACGACAGTGAAGTGACCTATGGAACTGTACGGGTCGCTGCATTGACGTCAATGCTCGAGGGATCCTTTCCGACTGAGAAGTCAATAATAACTATGGTTCGTCAACGCTCTCCAATGACTTCCGTGAACCGGGACGATCTATGTTAAAAACGAAAAAAACAACACTTACCATTGTTTACTGTTTATGCCACATTAATTCTGAGGGAGTAAGGAACTATGCCGTGTGACCGAAACCGTTTGCAGCGGAGAGGGGTCAGAGGGGAGGGGGGAGGAGGCGGAGTACAAAAGCTGTCGTTATCCGCAATCTCGTCCGCGCCCGCCCCTTATACCCCCTTCCCCATCTCCTCAGACCCAGCCATCCCACCCCCTCCCCCTCTCTCTTCCGCAGTTCCCACTTCGCGCGTTTACGTTGGGTTTTAAGGGTAGAGAAAACTTGTTCTGGGTGACAAGAGACATTTAGCTGTACACACACAGCCCCCGCCATGCTCAGTTGATTTTTTAAGAGTCCTTGTGTCAGTTGGATGCCTTCAGCCTGCCGTTTACGTTATAACGTTTCTCTGATGCCCAGACACTGGCGCCCGCGGACTGTCTACGGTTTTCGATTTACGTTCGTGCGTCATAGTCTTTTGTGGTGAAGAAACCCGGATGACACTTTGACCTTGCATTTACGTCAATCGTCATCTCGATGACGATAATACTTTTCAGTTTATACAATGCGCCCTATGGGGCTTCTTTCTTACGATAGATACTGTATTTTCCCCGTCTCGTCTGGCAAAAAATGCAAGTAAAACAATTTTGACAAACAAACAAACAAACAAACATACAAGGGTACTTATAACAAATGGTAAGATTAACAAGAACAACATCAACAACAGCATCAATTTAATAAGAACGATAGTAGTGTTCAAAGCCTTGGATCTCCTATTCAAAATACTCGAGAAATCCTTGCTTGAGGAAGAACTGAATACGGATTTATTCGTTTAAAAACAAAAACATAGCCAAGTCTGTGGCTGGGTCAGCTAGGGTGTTTGTTTGTTTGCTTGTTTTTGTTTTTGTCTTTCATGGTTTAAGCCGAGCGTATATTCATGGATGGTATAACAACATTTGAGGTTGAAGTTTATTCGAGAAATATTCATCATCATCAAGTGCCCTGCCGCATGACGTTGGCGATCATGGCCATCCGTACGAATCTATCCCTTGTCGTTGCAAGTACATCTCCCACCCTCTCTGTCCTCAGTCACCCTGTAAGTCCGTCCAGTACTTTCTCCCAAGGGTCTACCTGGTGTTTCTTTCCCTCCAGCTTTCCTGTTTTGACCAGTTGCTCTAATTCCCTTTTCCTCATAAAATGTCCTATTGAATGTTGCATGTATTTTCCTAATCTTCTTTATTAAAGATTCATCGCACTCGCACATTTCCATATGCATTCCACCCACGTCTGCCAGCTGTTATCTGGCACACTTCTCACGCTTGCGCAAAACCGTATACACTGGCAAGTTCTTAAAACCGGGACGGGAAATCACCGGACCTATAAAACGCTGAACGATTGGAGCAATTAGATGGGCAGGGATCAAATCAGCTTTTGTGTTACAGAGTGGGATTTAAATCAAGACATGAGATGTTGAGTCTACGGCTTTATCAAAAAAGCCCGCCAGCCCGACATAAATCTGTGGCCTTCCCCAAACAACAACAACAAAACAAAACAACAACAACACAAAACAAACAAACAAAAAACAAAACAACACAAAACAAACAAACAAACAAACAAGCAAGCAGACAGACAGGCAAACAAACAAAAATAATAATAACAATTACCCGGTGTAGGTCTCACAAACAAACAAGCAAGCAGACACAAACAAAAACCCAATACTAACAATTGGCCAGTGTAGGTCTCACAAAAAACAAACAAACAAGCAAACAAAGAGACAAAAGACAAAAACAATAATAACAATTGTCCAGTGTGGGTCTCACAAATAAACAAACAAGCAAAGAAGGAAACAGAAAAACAAACAAAAACAGTAATAACAATCGTCCAGTGTGGGTCTCACAAACAAACAAACAAGCAAACAGACAAACAAACAAAAACAGTAATAACAATCGTCCAGTGTGGGTCTCACAAACAAACAAACAAGCAAACAGACAAACAAACAAAAACAGTAATAACAATCGCCCAGTGTGGGTCTCACAAACAAACAAGCAAACAAACAAACAAAAATAGTAATAACAATCGCCCAGTGTGGGTTTCACAAACAAACAAGCAAACAGACAAACAAAAACAGTAATAACAATCGCCTAGTGTGTGTCTCAAGGATCCACGCATACAGTGGCTGGAAAGACAAAGATTGTCTGCTCTGTACTTCACAAACGATATTGCTGCTCTAGTACAAACCACATGTGACATACTGGTCCCTTGTGAGTGAGATCGACACATCAGCAGCTAGCACTGACCTCAACACCAGACTAAAAACATGCTGGCCGGGACACATCTATCACCAACAAGTGTGTACATTGACCAGGATGAAGTGGAATTTGTGGACAGTTTTATGTATCTCGGAAGATCCATTAGCAGCAATGGAAACAGAATTGGACTGGGAAAACCTTCAGCCGCGTTCAATCAGCTTGGCAAGATCTGGAGAAGTAAGAAACTCTCAGGCAAGATCTGGAGAAGTAAGAAACTCTCAGGCAAGATCTGGAGAAGTAAGAAACTCTCAGGCAAGATCTGGAGAAGTAAGAAACTCTCAGACAAGATCTGGAGAAGTAAGAAACTCTCAGGCAAGATCTGGAGAAGTAAGAAACTCTCAGGCAAGATCTGGAGAAGTAAGAAACTCTCAGACAAGATCTGGAGAAGTAAGAAACTCTCAGGCAAGATCTGGAGAAGTAAGAAACTCTCAGGCAAGATCTGGAGAAGTAAGAAACTCTCAGGCAAGATCTGGAGAAGTAAGAAACTTTCAGGCAAGATCTGAAGAAGTAAGAAACTCTCAGGCAAGATCTGGAGAAAAAGAAATTTTCACCCAAAACAAAGATACAGTTCTACAACACCAGTGTACTCTCCACCTTTTTGTGCGGCTGTGAAACTTGGCACATGAAAAGCGGCCAAGAAAAGAAACTCGACGCCTTCGACCGTAAATGCAAAATAATTATCCTGGGTATCATATGGAACGACCTCATTTCACACAAGGAAATGAGGACTTGAGCCAAACAAGAACCAGTGTCCTCAATTATAAGTAACTGTCGTCTGAATATACTGGGTATCATATGGAACGACCTCATTACACACAAGAAAATGGGGGGGGGGGGGGGGGACTTGAGCCAAACAACAGCCAGTGTCCTCAATAATAAGTAACTGCAGTCTGATCTGGTTGGTACATGTCATAAGACTTCCGTCCGACAGACTTGTCAACCGAGTTCTTCAATGGAACCCTCAGGGGCAGAGGCAAAGAACTGGTGCCAGACGATCGACAGGGACCTCCAGATGGTAAACAGGTGATGTAGCGACGTACTGAGGGTGGCTGCTGACAGAACCGGCTTGGAACGCTTTGATGCCTCATGTGTCGCGCGACGTGGGAACATTAATGTCTAAGTAAGTAATGTGGGGCTCAAACTCACGACTCTGTAATTGAGAGCTCCATATTCTAACCACTGAGCTAAGAGAGCGAGCTCACAAATTTTAAATGACAGCAACAAACTTAAAGCTTATTAAAGCTCATAACACTTGAATAATTGAATAAAGAAATCGAGGATAACAGCCACTGGGGTGCGGAGGGTAGGGGGGAGGAGAAAAAGGAAAATGGGGTGGGGGTGGAGGGTTCCGATGGAAATTTTTACAAGTTTGATATTTACACACCAAAACAATGAGAGAGAGAGAGAGAGAGAGAGAGAGAGAGAGAGAGAGAGAGAGAGAGAGAGAGAGAGAGAGAGAGAGAGAGAGAGAGAGAGAACCTGATGATGATGCTATGAACAAATAATAGTAATTTTTAAACAAAGCAAAACCAAACCAGTTCATCATTCGCCTCATTTCCATTTTGATAAAAGTACTCGTAAGTTCACAGAGGGAAAAACGCCCAGTGGGTTTCTACATGTACTCTTCAACTACACCCCCCCCCCCCCTTCACCCACCTCAAAAGAGAAATTTCACGCTCGCGCGCACACACATACATAGGCGCACGCGCGCAGCAGGCCGCTTGTACCAAATAGTTCGGTACGTGTGCACCCTTGAAAACGTGTGTGCAGTGATCCATGCCCTGTGAACGACTTGCTTCCACCCCGACTCTCTTTTCCCACCAGAGTGTGTGTGTGTGTGTGTGTGTGTGTGTGTGTGTGTGTGTGTTTTCTCGCAGACTGAGGATTTTTGAAGTAATGTCATACTCTCCAGTGCGCCGAAGCTACACGTAAACACGACACCGACACTTTCCGTACACAAAACTGTAGACATTATCGCGTTGAAAGACATCACGATAACTTGCGTCGCCAATGAATCTACGTCATAACATTGTTTAGAAAAATTACGATCGCTGTGTTCTGCAGAAGAAGCTACGTAATTACTTGGATAAGCTTTGATTTATAAGTTATAAAGTTGACAGGCATAATAACAGTTGTTTTTGAAGGAGAAGAAGCAATGAATACATCGTTTGAATTTAACAGAGTAGAAAATAAAATAGATTAGATACTGTGTATCAGGATATGTGTAATGATTATGTCTTGCATACAAGTATGAGAAAAATATGCAGAATCCATCCATATTCATAAACTGAAAATGCCTTTCTTCTCATTCATAAGAGATTTAATGAATCAACTTCTTTTATGAATTTAAAAGAAAAGTGTTTTAAAAGATAAATAGATCAAATATGAACGTTAATGGATTGGGGGGTGGGGTGGAGGTGGGGAGTGGCACAGGTAAGGGTCACGAGAGAGTTGGGGTGATGGTGTCAGGTATGAGGGTGGAATGGTACGGTAACGCCTGGACAGACTGAACTGTGTAGGGGGGGGAGGGGGAGGGTACGTGTTTTGGCTGGGTGTTAAGAGCACGTCAGCGTGTTGACGTCAGTTAGGGTTTACGACTATGTCTTCCCTTTGCACTGACGCAGACGCTACAGACAGTATATCACGTGAGATTGGGTGATAAGAAAGAAACAGTAGAAAATGAAAGGGATCTTGGGTTCAGCCTTTTCACGCTAACTTATCTTGCTGTGTTGTTGATAATGGTGTGGGTTTCTTTTTCTTTTTCTTTTCTTTTTTATTTTATTTTATTATTTTCCATTACTTGAAAATTAGAATTTAGTCGGAAGTCAAAAATCTGTAATATATATATGCCTATATATATAAGAAAAAAGAAAAAGACTGAAACGACCAAACAGACAAAACGCTGTCAGCTCTGTTCAGATCTTGAAGGTTGCCCTTCGAAAGTGCCTTCGAAAACAGACAGGAGACTGCGTAGCATTTTAAACACAATCACATTTTCTCTTCCACTCACTGTCGGAGTGGGTGTTTGCAATTAAGTCAAGAGGGTATCGCCGCACTCGGATCATTCCACATACTCTCCCCCCTGACTTGTTGGTTTTGGGGGTATGATCCTCGCTTCTGGAGCCAGAGATTCCGGGTTCAATTCCCGGACGAGCGCATTGTTTTTTGTCCTTAGGAAGGGGACGAAAAACGAGTCCGATCCGTTTTCCTTCTGGCCTCGCACGCTTAAGATCCCACGGCAATTGAAAATCGTGAAGAGCAGGGCATTTGCCCGGCTGCCCTGGAATTAAACATTGGAGAGAGAGGATGATTTCCAAGCCCTTACCCTTCAAGGCCAAATTAGCCATCTTGCCTTTCTAGAGTCTTGTTAAAAAAATTGGGTGGCGCCGCACTGCGGCGACGCGCTCTCAAAGGAGAGAGGAGCCCGAGGTCTACATGGTGAATCCACTATGACAAAAGAAATTAATATGAAAAATGAATTATCTGCCGTCTAATAGCTCGCAGACTGCTTGAGCCTGCAAGAAATCCTATGCGCTGGTAATTTTTTTAAACCACGGGGAAACAGGATCTACGAAAGGCTAAACTGACAACACAAGAATGATTGGAGCATTAAGATGGGCAACAAACAGACTATTCATTTTTGTTCGGACTGGAACTGAACTCGAATATTAGATCTTGAGTCCACGGCTCTATCATAAGAGTCAGACAGACCGCTATAATAAGAACACCTCTGGCTCGGTCAGCGCAATTGTTAACAGCGCCTTGCTGATAGTACAGGAGGGCCACATTTTTTTTATACGTATAGCATCTGCCATCATCATCATCATCATCATCATCATCATCAAGTGCCCAGCTGCATGGCGTTGGCGATCATGGCCCTCCATATGTATCTATCCCTTATTGCAAGCACATCTTTCACCCTTTCTGTCCTCAGACACCCTGCAAGTCCGTCCAATATTTTCTCTGGTGCTCTCTTTCCCTCCAGCTTTCCTGTTGTGACCAGGTACTTTAATTCCCCTTTCCTCATAAAATGGCCTCTAAATGTTGCCTGTCTTTTCCTTATTTTCCTTATGAATGATCTTTTTGTGTCTGCCTCCATCAAGACTGTCACGTTTGTTTTCTTTGTTTGTTTTTTTTCCATGGAACTCTCAACATTCTTCTTAAAAACCACATCTCAGCTGCCTCAATCTTATTGTGGCTTTGCGTGTTGACTGTCCACGCCTCACAACCGTATGATATTATCGGTTCTATATAACATTCAAGAACTCTCCTCCTGATGTTAATTGATAGGCATTTGTTGGTAAGAAGGCATTTATTGTAGCATCTGTGGCATATGGAATTTATTCAGAGACACCATCTTAAGAAGCTAAAACTGAGTCTGTGGCCCACCTGACAGTCCATCTCATGACCCTTGCTTTTTACAACACGGCGCTTCAACTCAGCTTAACAAATCAAAACACCTGGTTTTTCCCGCTGAAAACCCAAGACCTTTGCTTTATCGGCATGGTGCTCTAATCAACTGAGCTAAAGGGCCACAATTAAAACACCTGTGCCTCTCCCCTCCCCCCTCCCCCTTTCTCTCTGAGAACTGAACGACGACCTCTGCCTGACATCTGCGTTCTGTTTCTGATACTAAGCTTACATGTCTACAAATTAATCGATACAGATGTTCCACAGTCGGTCGCCGCCCATTTTATCTGGTCCATACTTGTAAGTGGACTGAGCTTCCCCTGTGTCTTCCACAGTCACAATTCTTTGTTTTTCTTAAAGTCTAACTGACAGACACACCCTTTCGTACATCGGTGATTTCCTCTTCTATGTACCCACCCCTTCGTCCCACTGCTCTCTTGTACTCCCTCTCCCGGTGTGCATGTGCTTTTGTGCTCTTGAATTTTGTCATTGTGAGTGAATGGTTCAATGAACGATGACAGCGTGCGCTTTGGATTGATTTCTGTATCAAGATTTGGCGCCTTGTGTAATTGTTGTTGTTGTTGTTATTATTATCATTATTCTCCTTATTCTTATTATATTATCAATATTATTGTTATTACTATCATTACGCTCTAATCGAGTAAAAAAAGGCTAAATACCCTTTGGAAAGGTGAAGAAGATCCAAGGTGCATGTCTTGTGACGAGCCTATCAATCTGAGACATCTCAACAGTGCTGAGATTTACGAGTACGTGAATGTTTCAGGCACAAACGTTAATTTTACGGCATATTCAGTAACAGCCGACTTCTGTGTTGTTAACTATGAAACATCTTTTTTTTCCCTTCTTTTTTTCTAGGCAGTGCACATATCTCATTAAACTTGATCAAGTTGATGTCATCCGAACCTTGGTTTGATACAGCTTTGGGTTTCATCGGTGTGTGTGTGGCGGGGGGGGGGGGGGTCTTTTGTTCTTTAGTTCCTGGAAATATTTTGTGTCAGTACTCTTAACTATGCCATCACTGTAATGTCAGTTTTATCACTGTGGAATGTTTTCAGCCCTGATATAATTATGGTCTCTGGGGTCGGTTGGCCGCAAATGTACTAAACTGAGGGAACGTTATGAAAGGAATATTCAACAGTCTATTTATTAACCCTTTCAATCCTTTATCCCCTTTACCAGGAAAATGGAAGCTGGTGGATAGGGTGAACGTGTGAAAAGGTTAAAGAATATTGCTGCAGTCTTCTTGCTGTGGGAGACGGGTCTGGTTTCTAAGTCCAGCAGATTCCGCAATTCTACTGTCAACAGTTTAATTCATTTTGACAAAGGGTACTACAGACTTATCGCTTCAGGAGGACTTTCATGGTATGATTCTTTGACGGGTTGTTGGGTGAGAGGGGAGAGAGAAAGAGAGAGAGAGAGAGAGAGAGAGAGAGAGAGAGAGAGAGAGAGAGAGAGAGAACAATGTGTGCAGATGTCCGAAGGCCATAAGTAAACAAATAAACAAAGAAATGCTAAACCGTATCGGCACAACGTTTGTGGATAGATTAGTTCAGGTATCTGTCCATCAGTCTCTCAATAGCTCCAGGAGGTCAGTCATCCGGTGTCGAAACTTAAAACTCAAAGTGAAATCGAAGAGGAATTCAAAGCTCAAGGAGTCACTCAGGCTGAACGCATTTCCATTTAAAAAAAACAACAACAAAAAACAAACAAAAAAACGACGATCCGGGAGTATCAACTAACACTCCTTTGTTGATATTTTCAACTCGGTATCTGCCGGCACACGCAGCAAGTAGGGTGCTTCAAGGTCAAAGAACACCTGTAACACATTCGCTGGTGTGATGTTTTACAGCCAGAGCAAAGGCTTGATATAATAGTTTCGCAGAAATAGTGACAAATAACTTGGCTGTAGTTTTGCATACTTGTCTTGTTGAAACTGGCCGATATCCATCGGAATGAATTACATGTACTGTCCGATATCCATAAAAATAAATTACTGTCTGGTATCCATCGGAATGAACTGCACGATCTTGATGTGTGAGAAATCACATTATCAAAAAGAACTACCTGGAGAAGGGGCTTCTACTGTTACTAGAGGAAAAGATTACCACTTCTGTCACACATGATTTGAGTAATGATGATATAATCGTTTGATGTATCATGTCTTACAAAGGGGATAGATACTGCTTCACTCGCACAGCTTTCACTCCGCCCTTGTTTGTTTTTAATGCTTCCTTTAATTATTTATTTATCTTTTTGTTTTGATTTTGTTTCCTTACTCTTTAAAATATGCTTATATTATATGAGTAGGGTAACAACAGCCAGCTGTGTGACAAGACAAGTAGGATCTTTGCAACTATCCTTAAGAAATAAAAGTGATTTGAAGTTTCACTTGTTTTAAAGTATTAATTTGAACTCGTTCAAATCACTTCAAGGAAACAAATTTGTCACGACCTTGTCTAAAATAAGTCATGCATTGAAACTTTCCGCCGACCATGCCCAGTAGAGGGCGCTTGCTGCCTCGTGCGTCGTACGATGCGGGAACGTCAAAGGATAAGGATAAGGCTATCTAAATCCTCGCCAATTCCTGTCACTTGTCACCTGTCCGCGATTTCATTCTTGATGATAGCCGCTGATGCATGCCCCGTCAGCTGTCTCCATCCCCTTTCTGTCCACAGTCTTTCTGTAACAATTCCTATACGATCAGAATCCTGTACTATCAGAATCCTCACCAGTCACAATCATTCGATTTTGTTGTTGTTCTTCTTCTGCCAAAGTCGGACCAAAATGAATATCCTCGAAGAATTCTTCCTTCTCCAAAATATGAAAGGAACCTTCTGAAAATCTATCCCATGTTCTTCCTCTCCATTGTCCTCCATCCAAAGTGCAGCTGACACAGTAGGAACAGGAATTCGGTATAACATTTTCGGGACTCTCAACTCCCTGTTTTAACAGATTCGGTTAGAACAATTTCAGCTTGCCTGAGAGAGAGAGAGAGAGAGAGAGAGAGAGAGAGAGAGAGAGAGAGAGAGAGAGAGAGAGAGAGAGAGAGAGAGAGATCCCGAAGTCAGCAGCCCTCACTTTTCCCACACATTTTTCGCAAATTCATTCCATGGAAAATTTGTATGTCTTCCGTCAGAGAGGGGTGGGTGAGTGGAAGTCAAGCTAATGAACAAATTTGTTAGTATAACTAGTAGTGAAGTGGTGAGCACATGAACGACATTGGTTTGGGGAGACGTCCATTGATGAATAGCCATGTAATTTACTCACAATATTTTCACATTTTGTGTCATTATGAAAAATTCAAACAATGCCATTTTATTGTCTTAGATTTGGATATTCGACAGCAGTGGTCCTTATTTGTTCAGGACTTCCCCCCCCCCCCCCCCCCCCCCCCCCCATCATCGAACCACCCGAGATATCTTTGTTGACGCTGTTTGATCATCGCAGTCGTTATGCTCTCTCTCTCTCTCTCTCTTTCTGTCTTTATTACGCACACACACACGCACACACACCACACACACACACACACCGCGCGCGCGCGCGCCGCGCTCACACGCACGCACACATAAATGCATCGTATCTCTATCTATCTATCTATCTGTCTGTCTGTCTGTCTGTCTCTGTCTCTGTCTCTCTCCCACCACACACACACACACACACACACCACACACACAACACTACACACACACACACACAACACACAACACATATATATATATATATATATATGTATATATATATGTGTGTGTGTGTGTGTGTGTATACATGCATGCATATATGTATGTATGCATGCATGTATGTATTACATATGTATGTATTGTATGTGTGTATGTATGCATGTGTATGTACGTATGCATGCATGCATGCATGTATGTATGTATGTATGTATGTATGTATGTATGTATGTATGTATGTATGTATGTATGTATGTATGTATGTATGTGTGTTTGTGCTCGTATGGCGGGGGGTTGGGAAAAGTTTGTCGAGAAGTGCATCACTATTGAAAGTCTATTTGCGCAGATAGGTTCATAAACCTCACACACTTTCTGTGCGTAGAGCTCCCGGCAAGGGAAAATTCTCGGCCATGTCGAGTCAGTCGTCAGGTCGAATCCAGCTGGAACCGGTAGGCTGTGGTGTCGCGAACAATCGTGAAACTGGATACAATGACTCACTGTCTGCCAATCCCTCGTCTTCGTTTTAATCAGTTCAGCACAGTTCATAATTATTGCTTGAAATTAGTCGACCACTAGAGCCATGTCAGGACTAACACCACATCAAAAACGACAACCAGATTAAGATGAAAAACAACAATTAAAAACCATGCTCACCGTTAATCTTGCAAGTTCGTTCGTATTGCTTATAGCCCAGCCGATTACAAGAGCCGTATCAGGGTTCCTTTTAACCGGTCACTACCACAAAACTGTCCGTTGAAATTTTTTTTATTTATTATGTAAATGTGCCACGTGGAAAGAACGTGCTATCACAGATTTTTTTTAGGCCTTTTAAGTTTTTACTTGAGATCTTTACTACATTTAGGAGGCATCATTATCATTATCATTATTGTTTAACCCTTTGATTCACGCACCCCGTCCACCAGCATCCTGCATTGTCAACCATGCTAGCAAAGCAAAAACTTTACCCCCTCTCCCCTCTCTCTCTGTCTCTCTGCCTCTATCTGTCTGTCTCTGTCTCTCTATGTCTGTCTATGTCCTTATTGCGCGCGCGCGCGCACACACACACACACACACGCACCACACACAAGAGAGAGAGAGAGAGAGAGAGAGAGAGAGAGAGAGAGAGAGAGAGAGAGAGTTATGGATAGGGTGCAGGAGTCTAAGGCCGGCTGCACAGAGCTATATCAGGACAATAACCATCTCAACGCCTCTTTGAACCTGAAAAATATCTTCAAAAGAAAATTAGATACACATATTAACGCATTTGCACACACAATGTAAAGATTCAAACAAACATAAATACAAATGTATACATGACTAAGTACACTAAAACATAATTATATGAAAACAGGCCTTGATAGCTACTAACATTGTTTCTGCAGATCATATGTCCTTAGAACCACCAGAAATGCGGCGATACATGTGCCCAGTTATCAATCCTAGGAGAAAGTATGAGAAAGTATGAGAGGCTATATGGAAAACATGCAGATGAATGGAGAAGCAAGGCAGAAAATGACAGGAACAGAAAAAAGAAAACACAGGGGCAAGGGAGAAAAAAAGTGAGTGACAGAAAAAAAAAAGGAAATTTCTAGCTCATAATTTCCAAAAAGTGTAGATATCAATCTTCCGAGAAAGTATGGACAGCTACATGGAAAACATGCAGGTGAATGGGTAACTAAGACAGAAAATGACAGGTAGAGACGATAGAAAACAAAGGAGCAAGGGGGAAACAAAGTGGGTGACAGGATACTATTCATCAGGAGATGATAGAAAACAAAGGAGCAAGGGAGAAACAAAGTGACAGGATACTATTCATCAGGAGTTGATAGAAAAACAAAGAAGCAAGGGAGAAACAAAGTGACAGGATACTATTCATCAGGAGTTGATAGGAAACAAAGAAGCAAGGGAGAAACAAAGTGACAGGATACTATTCATCAAGAGTTGATAGGAAACAAAGAAGCAAGGGAGAAACAAAGTGACAGGATACTATTCATCAAGAGATGATAGAAAACAAAGGAGCAAGGGAGAAACAAAGTGACAGGATACTATTCATCAAGAGATGATAGAAAACAAAGGAGCAAGGGAGAAACAAAGTGACAGGATACTATTCATCAAGAGATGATAGAAAACAAAGGAGCAAGGAGAGAAACAAAGTGACAGGATACTATTCATCAAGAGATGATAGAAAACAAAGGAGCAAGGGAGAAAAAAAGTGAGTGACAGGATACTACTATTCATCCTCCAAAAGCCACTCCATTTCCACGAGGGACGAGGGCAGCTGACAGCTTGCCGCAATGTCGAGTCAGGCGACGGGTCGAATCCGGCGACAACCGGTCCGCTCGGTCGTGAATACAAAAGTTCACTCTTTGCCAATCCCTCTTTTCCCGTTTAACTAACGAAACCACAAAACCTGTCGGCTGTAGTTTGATTATGTGCATGTGCGTGTGGGAAGAATGTGCCATCCAAGATTTTTAAACCTTTTAATTTTTTTTTCTCAAAAATTCTTTCTCATTTTGGGGACCGGATAACATAGTGTTTAGACAACTCTAACAAACGTGCAAAAAGAAAAGCACTGTACTCGCATTAAAAGTTGACAACAAGACATAACTCTGGCAGTAATCCTGCACTCCTGCGCTCTCGGGTGTAAGATTTTGAAAAGTGTTAAGTCTGCCGGTAGGCATTAGTGACTGCTTAGAACAGTTATCTGTGCAAACAGTGTCCAGGAAGTGTCGACCTTTGGGTCTTCAACGGGGCAAGAAGAATACACCTATACGTTAACAAAACAGACTCTACACATAGAATCAACTTAGCTTTGTTAATGTTCACAAAACAGAAAGTGCACATGGAATTAACTCGATTTTGTTCAGCAGCCAAAACTAAATTAAATATGTGTGATGTTTTGATCTTGTAAACATGTATGTGTACATTGTTTTTGCCCTTGAGAGGCCTAGTTTCTGACAAAAAAATGTATTGGCAAGATTTTCTCAGGTTTTTTTTTTTTGATGGATCTTTACCAAACAGGTCAAAGGTATAGACCAATAAGAATTTACAATTGCGCGAAAGAGGAAGTAATGGCACCAGGGTTAATTATAGGGGCCAAAACGTGTCATGTCTCAAAATGAGCGCTTTTACATGCGGGTGTGTGAACAGAACTTTCTCATAAACTTCTGACAATATTCTCGTTCTGTTTTCAACATTGTGACAGTCCGGCATTGTCGTCATTTCTCGTCAGGTTCTGTTTCATCGTTTTATTCTTTAAGGTCATTGGGACCTTCAGAAGTACAAAAGCTGGATGTTCTCTGATAATTTATGTGTAATACAGGTGGTTGTTAGAACAGCTTGACCAGTCTTGTTTCTTTAGGTAGTTGTTAGAACAGCTTGACCAGTCTTGTTTTTTTTAGGTGGTTGTTAGAACAGCTTGACCAATCTTGTCTCTCTAGGTGGTTGTTAGAACATCTTGACCAATCTTGTCTCTCTAGGTGGTTTGTTAGAACAGCTTGACCAGTGTTGTCTCTCTAGGTGGTTGTTAGAACAGCTTGACCAGTGTTGTTTCTTTAGGTGGTTGTTAGAACAGCTTGACCAGTCTTGTTTCTTTAGGTGGTTGTTAGAACAGCTTGACCAGTCTTGTTTCTTTAGGTGGTTGTTAGAACAGCTTGACCAGTCTTGTTTCTTTAGGTGGTTGTTAGAACAGCTTGACCAGTCTTGTTTCTCTAGGTGGTTGTTAGAACAGCTTGACCAGTCTTGTTTCTTTAGGTGGTTGTTAGAACAGCTTGACCAGTGTTGTTTCTTTAGGTGGTTGTTAGAACAGCTTGACCAATCTTGTTTCTTTTCCCTAGTTTTAATTACCCATTCTAAAACCGCTATCGTCCATGTGCATGAATATGCCCTCACGGACCATTAACTGGTTCACGCTAACAGAAAATAATCTTTAAGATTTCTTGACTGTCAAGTGACAGCTTTTAGCCTTTTCATTCCCTCACCTTATCCATCAGCATTTTGTGGGACAGGGAGTGGAAAGTTAGTCAAATGTAGGTCAAGTGTTTTATGTATGCTGGGTGTGGTCACAGTTACTCGACACAAGCAAATGGGAGACCCTTATTTAGCTTGACCTTCTTGTTTAGATCCCTTCAGATTCATTACCGCTGGCGTTTGGAACGCTGTTAATTGTTTGAAATAGAACGTATGTTGAAAAAAAAAAAAAAAAAAAAAAAAAGATGATCGCACACACACATATACACAGTCATTCGCACACATTTCGTGTCGGAGTTGATTCAAAAGGATTCATTGCACCAGGACAGTTCCATATGCGCTCCATCCAACCTT
Source organism: Monoplex corrugatus (assembly GCA_030674185.1). Taxonomy (NCBI): domain Eukaryota; kingdom Metazoa; phylum Mollusca; class Gastropoda; order Littorinimorpha; family Ranellidae; genus Monoplex; species Monoplex corrugatus. The sequence goes on from CM060305.1 coordinate 140,666,139, forward strand.
ACATGTTATCTGGCAGGCTCAGTCCTTGAACCCTCGCAAAACCCTATGCACTAGCAAGGTCTTGAAATGAGATGGGAGGGAGGAAAACTCGACTAAAGAAACACTAAGCCAACACCGCTAGAAAGAGTAGCCAGCCCCCTTCTTCTCCTTTTCTCGTTCACGGTCTACATAGTCAGGCCACAAACTGACACTGAATGTGGCCGTTTTTCTCCAGTTCCTTCCAGCTGCCTTAGAGCTTGGTGGTCAGAGTAGAGGAGCCGACCCACTATATCCTGCGGGGCCGAATGATGGTCGAACCCACGTCCCCTGTGTTATCAGCATGGCTTCGTGATGTGTTGCACTGGTATGTTGTATGATGTATTAGTACTGTTGGGTGTGAATATGCTGTGGTTTCAGTTTCAGTTTTACAAGACGACCTCTGCGCGCTCGGAACGAATTCCATATACACTAACGTCACATGTGCACCGTGTGTATAATGAACATGGCGCAAGCTTTAAGCCTGCACATAAACCCATGTGGTGTGATCCTCCATCTCCTGTGTGCGTGTGTGTTCGAATTAGGGAAAGGGGGAGAGAGAGAGAGGAGAGAGAGAGAGAGAGAGAGAGAGAAGAGAGAGAGAGAGACTGACAGCTAGACAGACAGAGAGAGAGAGAGAGAGAGAGAGAGAGAGAGAGAGAGAGAGAGAGAGAGAGAGAGAGAGAGAGAGGAGTTCATGATCGGCACGCGTGCGCACAGAGACACACAATTGTACAACAACACACACACTGTACAACCACACAAACTGTAATCAATACAAAGACATTCAGTCCACGTGTTACTTTTATTAATTACAAATGTGAAATATTCCGACAAAGGTCATTTACAAAACTACACACACAGAAATACACAACTTCAACTTTTCCGTCAAAAGCTTTAGAGACATCAACGTGCAATAAAATTCATCCCACATAAGAAACATTTTTTATAATAATTTGTATTTGAAGCAAAACCTTCCGACACGAGTAAAGTTCTGTCAAAACAGCGACCAAAACCAGTCTTATCACAAAGCTGTTCTTTATTCATAATCAATACGTGTAGGCCAATGTGCTGTCTCATTAGTGTTAGTACTGAATTCTCATTGACATTAATGTTGCAAGATAAGTCTGTGTTTGTATACAGTTAAGTTTTTGCTGTGGGTTTATACATATATATATATATATATATATAATATATATATATATATATATATATATATATATATATATATACAAGAACCCACAGCAAAAACTTAATGTATATATGTATATGTATAATATATATATATATATATATATATAATATATATAATACATTGTTAAGTTTTTATATATATATATATATATATATATAATATATATATATATATATATATATATATATATATATACAAGAACCCACAGCAAAAACTTAACAATGTATATATGTAATGTTATATATATATATATATATATATATATATATATATATATATATATATTATATTATATTAATATGCATGTATATACTCTGTGTGTGGGTGAATAGGTGCATGAAGGTTGCGCGCGCGCTCGTGTGTGGTGTGTGTGTGTGTGTGTTTGTGTGTGTGTGTGTTAGAGAGAGAGAGAGAGGGAGCGAGAGAGACAGAGAGAGAGAGGGGGAGAGAGAGAGAGAGAGTACGTGGAGCAAAATTCATCTCTCAGTAAGTGGCACCCATTTCATGAGTATATCCGGAAATTTTCCCAGGTATTCCGATTGTCTACCCCTCTAAATCAATCCCTATTGTAGTGGACAAACATTAATTTAACATATGGTATCCAATGGGCTCGTGAAAGGACAAATCTCGAGAAACGGTTAGTTACCAATGACCAGCGACTCTGTGGTATGCTTATCCACGGCTGTCTGACTTCAAGGTCTGGCAGTCGAGCTACTAAACAAAATTTCAACTTTCAAGCCACAGTCAAAGCACTGGCCTCCCTCAATCCAGGAAGGACAGCTGTGTATCTGAATCAATAACAGTATTATATGTTGGCCACAGAACAGAGCCGACTGGGCAGCTGCCAGCCGGTGAAAAGTAGGACTTGTAATTAAATGACCACCTGATGCCTCCCTCCCCGGTAAAAAAAAAAAAAAAAAAGACTGTACCGAACCGAGGACTTTTGTCTTTAGGCGTTCGCGCTTTTCCAAGGACGAACTCCAGACTGTCAATTTCTTGACGTCCCAGGTACAGAATACCCACACAACACATCACCTTTACCAACCCTGTCACGACTCCCAGCAGTGAAGGAGAATGGACATGAGGTTTCAGGGAAGTAAGGCTTGTATGCTTCGCATCGCTGATTGTTCGCATCACTGTGCACTGCAGCACAAAGAAGTACGACTCGTACGATGCACTGTGAGCGGAACGAAAAGCGCTTGTGTCCACAAGGACTGCATTCGTGTACCAATTTTCGCCCGGAAAAAGACTCATTTCCGACTTTTACACTCGGGGCTATAAGTGTCATCACTGACACAGCACACGTCACCGATGTGCCCCGAACGTTTGAAATGATATTCAACCGCAGCGCAAAAGGATGAATTCTCTTTGGGAGCAATAAACAACGGGAAAAAAACAACAACAGCAACTGCATGTGTACACCTCGAGGAGGATCTTTCGAAAACTCCTTGGTAACAACAAACACTTGCATTACAAAAAACATATTACATGACAACAGTCCAGTACAACACAACAACCTGCATCACAAAAACACTTACATGGACATCACAGTCATTACACTCAAATGCTCTGTTTCAGCCTATCAATTAACGGCTTAGAAGCGCGTAAACAGCTCTTCAGCATCACAGCTAAAAGGGTCTCATAGACATCTGTTTAAGCATTATAGTAACATACAATACAATATTACAAGAGTAACTTAAGCAAAGAACACGCCTTGTAAAAAATAGAATGTTACAATGGGTAATGCAGAAAAACAACAAAACAGTAACCATATCAGAGATTAAGAAAATGGTTCTGTAAGTCAGTAACTAATGTATTCTAAATCCCAAAAAACCTTCCCTGAATAGTTATTTCTTATATAACCATAAGTTTAAAAGTTTACAAACGTACTTGAAAATTGGACTAAAATAAGTTTATGAACTTACTTGCAAGTCAGAACAAAACGAAAATTTTGAATACAAATGACATCAGTAGTTCTTAAAAATTAGAGTAAAATGAAAACTTTGAATACAAATGACATAAGCAGTTCTGTTTTATAGTAAAGTCTTCAGAATCACATAGCAAACAGAAGACAATGGAGAGTCACAGCGCTAAAGTAACCTATCAAAACTTCTCTTGTGTGATACATTTTACAAAATACAACAAGCAATTCAAAATTAATTCGATTATTTTTAACAACATGCAAACAATTCAATTGCATCAATATTGTACAGACGTTCATGTAACCCAAACATGGACATCGAGGTTCTTTTCTGAAAAGCGTACGGTTCTCAAAAGAACAGTTAACTGATTTAATAAAGTTTCGTCTAAACATCAATGGATAATCTTAAAACAACAAGATAATCGTGAATGAAATATTATTCTGTGTATAGCCTACTTTATACAATTGTACTAAAACAGACAGGCGAGCACTGAATAAAAAAAATAAAAGAGTGCTCACACACACACACACAAATAGTACCAGCGGCCTTGACCTGCAGACTTTACAGGCGAGTGGTGGCCATTTTCGGTTCCGTGTTGTCGCCTCTCCTACCTGTTCACAAACCATGTGCATACATTTACTGCAGTGAAATTATACCTCCGCTTCCTTTCACAAAGCGCTATACCCATGCACAGCAAACAGTGCTATAAAGTCGTACATCATTGTCCACGAACTTTCTCTCATTTATTCAGTTGACATCATCACACAAAAATCGAAGTAATTTCATTACGAAAGACACATTCGTCTGATGCAATTATTACACAAAAAATACAGACAAGCGAAAATATTCATTGTGAAAACACACACACACACACGCGCGCGCACACACCGCGCGCACCACCACACACACACCACACAACAACACTGCGGAATAGGTAGTATGTTATATTGTAGGAGAATACAACACAATACAATATACACACATCAGACCAAAACAGAAAAACAGTTGATACACAGGACTTGCGAGAAAGTTCTAGTTCTTTGTTTTCTGCTTTAATGTGCAAGATTCAATCGATCGTAGTCATAGCAGCAACGGATTATTGTTACATTTTCACGTCTTCTTCCCTTTCACAGCCAAGAAGAAGTTAAATCGATTCATGCCAGAGACAACAACAGCTATCACACAATCAAGCAAGAGACGAGAACAAAAACGATCACTCACAATCACCTCTTAACTAACTTGATACTTACTGCAAGGCAAAACAAGCTTCTCAGCTCCTTGTTGGCCATCCAGGCTGACCATTGTGGGATATTTCCATTCAGTTGGTTCCTGGGAGGTGAAAGTGGACGTCTGCTGATACGTGCGGATCTCCGCCTCCCCTCCTATTTCCTGGATGCCGGGTGAGGTTGTGTTTGTGGGAAGGAGGTTCTCGGTTGTCTCGTCTGGTTCATCATCCTGCTGGTGGGGAGCGCCAGACAGCTGAAGAGGAATAGCAGGTGGGTCTATGGCAAAGCGACGAAGCTTCCTGGCAATGGCTTTGCGCATAACAATGATGGAGACGAGAAGAGCAAGGCAATGATGCCCATGGATGTGAAAATGGCAATCTGAACCGACACTGGAAGGTTCCCCCAGCCAGAGGCTTCCTGTGAAGTGTCGCTGTTTTGAAGCTGCTGGATATTGTTTTGCTGATTCTGTGCAGCTTCGTCTCTCAGTTTCTGGGCGTACTCTGCAAGAACAAATAGATGTAAAATGCTCAAGCACATACGCTTTTGTTCTTCGAATGGGCTCCACTGTGTTTATGCTCTTCTTGCATGTAAAGGTGACCCCCCCCCCCCCCCCCGAAAAAAAAAAAGTGAGCATGAGCAGCTCAATTCCCATATGAAATCTATGCACATCTGAATACACACAGCCTACACCAAACTTCACTCATTACAGTCAACTGACCTAGACATGGCAAACTCAGCAACTTTCTTGTGCGATACAAAGTGCGATGGAACAATGTAAAGCACATTTTCTTGGTTTGTGGGCTTTGTAAACGTGATCTGTATCCGGAAGAACCAGAAATTCGCTAAAGTATTCACACAGTCATATACTCAGTTGGTAAGACTTTTTGGTGTGAGAAATCAAACGTTTAATTCAGTAAATGAGCTAACTTTATAAATATAAAAATCATCAGTTCCCGCTCAAACTGTTTTAGTCTTAAATACATATACTTTATAGGGTGACCCAAGTTACTCAGCTGAGCTTAACTTGCATCAACCGACACAAAAAGGCACACACTAACATTAAACTATATCACATGTAAAGTACTGGAGCTCGGAGTTTATAATAATAATTAATAATTACAATATTTATATAGCGCAAAATCTTGATAAAATCAAATCTAAGCGCTGAAACAGACACACGCACGCACGCACGCACGCACGCACGCGCACGCACGCACACACACACACACACACACACACACCACGCACGCCCACACACACACACACACACACACACGCATGGCTATAAATGGGGAGAAAGAATAAAAGCAAGAATAAAAGCAATGGAAAATTATAGAGAGCATATCATATACAATTATATATTATAACAATGTGATTCCCCTCCGAGCGGAGACAGGCTGCAGAGGGGGGTTGAGTGAGGTTAGGATTTTATACAGAGGAGAAAAGGTGAGTTTTTGTTCAAGTCATATTCATCACACTTGGACAATTCATACTTGCTCCACCAGATCTGTCAGCGATGGTCTGGCAAACTCCCTGAGTCTTGCAAAAACCATATTTGTTGGCAAGGTCTTGAAATAGGGGAGGGGAGGGGGATAGAACTTATGAAACACCAAGCTGATACAATTTAGAATGATGGAAACATTAAAATGGCCAACGAACAGGCCAGTCTTTAATGTTGCGAGCTGGGATTGAACTCAATATATCGGATCTTGAGTCCACGGCGCTATCAAAAGAACTTAACCTCTCAAAACCAGGACGAAATAAAAACTTGACAGTTCACATAATTAGTCAAATCTAATGTGGAAAATATATCGTGAAAAAGTACGTTTAACCAGTCCAACAGAGAGGAAAAATAGTATGCTCTCTGAAAAACAAAGCAGAAATTAATCGGAACAAGAGAGGACCCTTTAAGAAACCCATCAATAGCTTCGCCACTTTTAACAAAGACCGCAAAAGATACGCTGTACGGGTTCCATAATGCACACTTTAAGAAGGGACACAACTGATCATGGCATGTTACATTTCCCAGGCAAAGAGTTATTCACTCCTACGGGACAGACAAGCCCTTTGATTGAAGTGCTTGCAGTCAGAGAAGTGGAGAAAAAGTAATTTGAAAAAGATTTTTTTGCGGCGCAACAATAATGCACGTAAAACGGAACTCTGAAGTTACTGTTATTAAATTAATGATTATAAGAACAAATAAATGATAGCTCAGGCCTACATGATTTTGCAAAACCGGTTGGAAGTAGCCAACTTTTCTTGTGTTGCCACCATGTGCATTCCCCCACCCCTATC
>CM060305.1:140682791-140692791 GCA_030674185.1 Monoplex corrugatus
TTACTTTTCTATAGTGTGAGGCAGGTGTGAGGTCAGATGAACAACCACTATTTTTGTTACATTCTTAACTCTGGGAAACCTCAGCATGTTTATATGCATACTTTAAAAAGAGGCATTAGCTCAATTTCGTGGGGAGGATTTGTGATTAATGCACTGTCGTATGCTTGTCAGTTGTTTACAATGCACACACACACATCCCTACGCACGGGATTGTACAAAGACACACAGACACACACACAGACATTTACACACAGACACAGACACACAGACACACACAACACACACACACACACACAACACACACACACACACACACACACACACACACACACACACACACACACACACACACAGCAATATCATCGTGGTTATTCCCGTCACCACAGTTATGGCAGGTTGGCAAACGAACAACAGGCATTGGAGCTGTGCCAACAATGTCATTTTGAGGGTACGTGAACTTCGAACTTACGATGCATACTTTGATCCTGATTCGACTGGACCTACTAATGCTCTCGCATTACAGTATTTCGTGTTGTATTAGGAAAACCAACCACCAACCAACCAACCAACGAACAAACAACCAACCAAACAACCAAATAAAATTTTAAAAAAACGGACAATAATGCAGTATTGGTGTTTCATATGTGTGTGAAGTATTGTGGCATTGATTGAAACAGTTTTACCACGTAATTTGATTCGGGAAAAACAACAGCACACAGTTAAGAAAAAACAAACAAACAAACAAAACAAAGAAACAAACAAACAAATCAAAATAAAACTGAACAAACAAGTTAAGGTAAACACATACAATCTTACACAACCACGGTGAGTACTAGTAATCATTTTCAAAACAAAATCTTTCTACTTTTACTTTCTTGATCAATTAAATAATCCATTACCGGTCCGTTATGCCCCGTCGTAGCTTCGTCGGATCTTCGTTTGCTGGCAGATTTGGACTGAGCGCTTGTGGGATTGTCTTGAGTGCGATAAACCCCTCTTGAACAATCGTCGAACTCAGAACTCATCTGCACATCTCGCTAGCCAGGTTGGGTTTCGGTAGCCTTGACGTCACACGGCATTTCTCTGTGTCAGGCTTTCCGTTGCTGACAGCCCTTACCTCCGCAACATGCAAGATGGATGCCATAAGCGGACGGACGAATGCATGAAATGGCATCATGAAGTACGGAAGTGAAGTCGTCAGTCACGGAAAGTGTAAGAGAGGTCAAATCTTTTGTTACAGAAGGCATATGAGAGGTCAAATCGCTAGTTACAGAAGGTATGCGAGGTCAAGTCGTTAGATACAGAAAGTATGAGAGGTGAAGTCGTTAGTTACAGAACGTATGAGAGGTCAGGTCATTAGTTACAGAAGGTATGATAGGTTAAATCGCTAGTTACAGAAAGTGCATGACAAGTGAAATGGCTAGTTACAGAAAGTACATGACAGGTGAAATCGCTAGTTACAGAAAGTACATGAGAGGTCAACTCGCTAGTTACAGAAAGTATATGACAGGTGAAATCGCTAGTTACAGAAAGTACATGAGAGGTCAAATCATTAGTTACAGAAAGTACATGAGAGGTCAAATCGCTAGTTACAGAAAGTATATGACAGGTGAAATCGCTAGTTACAGAAAGTACATGAGAGGTCAAATCGCTAGTTACAGAAAGTACATGAGAGGTCAAATCATTAGTTACAGAAAGTACATGAGAGGTCAAATCATTAGTTACAGAAAGTACATGAGAGGTTAAATCGCTAATTACGGAAAGTACTTGATAGGTTAAAACACTAGTTACAGAAAGTACATGAGAGGTCAAATCGCTAATTACAGGAAGTACATGATTATGTGAGAGGTCAAAATATTAGTTATGAAGGTGTATGAGTATATGAAAAGTCAAGTCGTTAGTTACAGAAGGTATATGAGAGGTCAAGGGTTAGTTACAGAAGGTATATGAGAGGTCAGTTGGTTAGTTACAGAAGGTATATATGAGAGGTCAGTTGGTTAGTTACAGAAGGTATATGAGAGATCATGTGGTTAGTTACAGAAGGTATACGAGAGGTCATGTGGTTAGTTACAGAAGGTATATGAGAAGTCAAGTGGTTAGTTACAGAAGGTATATGGGAGGTCAAGTGGTCTATGGACGGTACATGAGGGCTCAAGACAATAGTTACAGAAGGTAGCCAGCATAACAGGACAAATCGTCACTCACAGAAGGTATATGAGAGGACAAGTCATTACTTACGATAGGCATATATGAATGGGAGAGCTCAAGTCATTAGTTACGGAAAGTATATGAGTATATGAAAAATCAAGTCGATAGTTACGAAGGTACATGAGAATGGTAAGTTATGGAAGGTACATGAGTGGTCAGTTGATAAGTTACGGAAGGTATGTCAATGGTCAATTGGTAAGTTACGGAAGGCACGTCAGTGGTCAATTGGTAAGTTACGGAAGGCACGTGAGTGGTCAATTGGTAAGTTACGGAAGGTACGTCAGTGGTCAGTTGGTAAGTTACGGAAGGTACGTGAGTGGTCAATTGGTAAGTTACGGAAGGTACGTGAGTGGTCAATTGGTAAGTTACGGAAGGTAAGTGAGTGGTCAATTAGTAAGTTACGGAAAGTACATGAGTGGTCAGTTAGTAAGTTACGGAAAGTACATGAGTGGTCAATTAGTAAGTTACGGAAAGTACATGAGTGGTCAGTTAGTAAGTTACGGAAAGTACATGAGTGGTCAATTAGTAAGTTATGGAAAGTACATGAGTGGTCAGTTAGTAAGTTACGGAAAGTACATGAGTGGTCAATTAGTAAGTTACGGAAAGTACATGAGTGGTCCAGTCGCTAGTAACGGAAGGTACATGAGCTGGGTTGTTTGGAATGGATGAAAGCTGGCGCCATGTGTTTGGAAAGAAAAGTAGCTACATTTTTAAACTTATGGGTTTTATACGTTATTTCATATTTCCTGTGCGTTTCTGTTTCTTTGTTAGTTTTCGTTTCGTTTCAGTTTGTTTTGTTTTTGACATTGTAGTTTATATTGTTCATGTTCTTTATTCTGCGTGTGGTTGAGTGGGCACGTGCGTGTATTTTATAAACCAGTGACAGCATACCAGTTAAAAGTTTCCATTGTTTTATCGAAGTTTGGACGAATAAAGTTGATCATATTATTAGGCCTATCTTACAAATACCGATACGTCAGTAAGGCATCAGCATGATAGACTCAATGCGTTCAGCAACCCCCCCCCCCCCCCCCCTAAAATCACAGTAACGTGAAGAGTGTGTAAGGAGCGTTATTATGGTTTGACCGCACCGACAGCCAAGTCATTGATGAGACAGTGGGATTAGACTTGCGCATACACTCCTTGAGTAGCAGTAGTCCTAGTCATACGTGCCGTACGTCACAAATGTTCACTTGACAAACAAACCAGTCTGAGTTAAAGATACACACGCATGAGCAACAACTAAATTGATAAAAGAAAATACAGCCATGATCAAAGCAGATCGCACAGAAAAGACTGAAGCACAAGCGTTCACATAGCTTATCCCCCCCCCCCGCTCCCCCTCCCCTCACACCCCCCCCCCGAAGCCTCTTACGTAGGAGCGTGAATTACAAAATACCGTTAACACCCATAGCTTTTCTAAATCCGTAAACCTTATTATTCTATCAAGGCGAATCAGGCAGTGTGGTTGCAAATACATGAATAGGTGGTAAATGAAAACTACATGAACACATGACACTGTGGAACATATTTTATCCTTCTAATAGATTTATAAGAGAGAGAGAGAGAGAGAGAGAGAGAGAGAGAGAGAGAGAAGAGAGAGAGAGATGTGTGTGTGTGTGTACGAATACGTATACAAATACGAATACGAATACGAATGCTTATTGTTTTAGGCCTTCAGTCCATTCACAGGGAAGACAGGGGACGGGGAGACAGACAGACAGACACACACACACACACAACACACACACACACACACACACACACACACACACACACACACCACACACACACACACACACACACACACACACAGGCAGAGAGACAGAGAGAAACAGACAGAGAATCAAAGACAGAAACTGAGAGACAGACAGACAGACAGATAGAGAGGAATGATTTGATTAAACTGGATTTTGCCAAACGAGGGTTGGATGGCTATTTTGATAGAACCGTGGCTATTTTGATAGAACCGTGGACTCCAAAATCTTTCTTCCGTCTAAAGTTCAGTCACATCCCGCAACATACTGATCTGTTGGTTTATTCTCTGCCCCTCTTAAAGCGTCAGTCATTCTGACGGTGCTAGTGTTTCATTGGCCCCGTTCCCTTCCCCATTTCAAGAGATTTCAACGCTGTCATGCCCAAGGAACTGCCTTTCCCGAGCGCGATGTGTTCCTCTTGAAGAAATTCCAAACGTCATGTCTGTCCATATCGGGGAACAGAGGCGGGGAAAGAGACACAAAGCTCAAATAAGTCATAACATAGAAGAGAGAGAGTCCATGGGAGAGACAGATAGTCAGAGAGAAAGAGAAAGAGAAAGAGAAATAGAGAGAGAGAGAGAGGAGAGAGAGAGAGAGAGAGAGAGAGAGAGAGAGAGAGAGAGAGGAGAGAGAGAGAGAGAGAGAGAGCAGCTTTCGTATTCGGCAACATAGTCACTATGATTTTTGATTCACCTGCACGAAACATCAGGACAGTTCTGTTGTTTAGTGTCTTAAGTATTTTCGTTTTGTATATTATTTCCTTTCTGGTGGCCATAGTGCATTCTCGCCAAAAGTTCGCTGCAAGACTAGTCCCTTCTTTATAATCTTCATTGGCTGCCACTCCAAACCTGGGGAGACTTCGAAACTCTCAGCTCTGTTAGTTTTTACCTCCAAAACGACCCCTGCCAATATTTCTGATCTCACAGTTTATTCTTCTTCTACTCCGACAGCTCCTATCATCAGATTAACGTATTTCCTACGCTCCTCAAACAAAGGCCAAGACTTTGAGCCAAAGTCCATTCTCTTTCTGTGCACCTCTACAGTATATTTGTCATTTTTAATCTTTGTCCTCTGTAGAGGAAGTCTAAAAACTTTCCTCTTCAAACAATACTATAACTAGTATTAGATTTGCTTACTGCCCGTATTCTACCCGTGTGAGTGGTTGTCTGAGGTAAGTCTTGTGTATGTGTCATCTATTCGTTTGCAAACATGTCAGTGTATGTGCGTTCGTCACCCCCATTGGGATGCCGGGGGTTCTCTCAGTATAAATAGTGTCCCCCACCTTCTGGAAATTTTGTGTTAGAAATTTCCTCTTTTCTGTCACTCTCTTTGTTTCTTTCTTCCTCCATTGCTTTCTGTCTCTTCTTCCTATCATTTTCTGCCTTGCTGGTCCATTCACCTACATGAGTTCGATAAAGTCTTAACTACTTTCTCTTAGGATTGATGACTGGGTACATGTATAAAGTGCATTTTTGGCTCTAGGAAAATGAGATATGCAGAAGCGATTTTAGGTAATTTAGGCCTGTTTTAGTATATTTTTCAGTGTCCTTATTTATGTTTAAATTTGTATTCAGGTATGTTTTTTTTAAATCCCTTGTGCGATAAATTGGACGGAGTGTTCAACGCCTGGGGTTTCTTCATAGATTATGCATTGATATGTGTACTTCATTTTCTTTTCCTTTTTTCCTTTCCTGTTGAAGTATTGTGTATATTTCGAAACGGTTATAGCCCTGATGTGGCCCGACGCAGTTGGCTGTGCTTCAACAAAAACAACAGTGCGTTCGTCATCATGGCTCGCTGTGTATGTGCTTATTATATGTTAACGTGTTGCTTACGTGCCCACGTATCTGTGTGTCTGTGTGAGTCTGTGTGTTGATGTATGTATAATCCGTTCATATAAGATTTTTCTATCTTTCTTTTCTTGTTCTGTTTCATGTCATGCTTATATCATTAATTTATCGTTGATTTGCATCTTTATGTGTATATTTTTTCCTGGGATGTTGCCTGTATATTATTCTTCTTCCTCTTCTTCTTCTTCTTCTTCTTCTTCTTGTCATCATCGTCATGATCTAGTAACCTTGTGTGACCTGTAGACTGAGGTTTGTGCGAGGGATTTCCCCTTTTCACTGTTGCGGGCCAATGAAAAAGGGCAATTTCGCCGACACCCCACAAGAGGTCACAAAGGTCTCCATTGACGTCAGAACCCACCCGGTCCCGACCGTCTGCCCCAGTGTACAGGTAGACGTTACATGGGTATTTTGTTCAATATGGTGAGAACTTAAGCTCTGTTTTCAGCACTCCACCACACACACTTCACTTTTCTGAAACAGGATTTAGACTGACTCGTCAGTGGCCTGCGTTTGTTGAGTTGTGTGTGTGTGTGTGTTTCTGTTTGCGTGCGTCATCGGCGTGAACGCGCCTTCGTGTGTGTGTGTCTCTGTGTGTGTTGCGCGCGTGGTTATCTATTGTTATGTTGGTGCGCGTACAGTTGTTGCAGTATGAGTGTATGCACCTTTACGTGGTGTGTGTGTATGTGTGTGTGTATGTGTGTGTGTGTGTGTGTGTGTGTGTGTGTGTGTGTGTGTGTGTGTGTGTGTGTGCAATTTGAGTGTCTTGTCTGCTTTCCTTTTTCCCTCTCGCCAGTTTCTCACGCAGTCATCAGTCACAAAGAATTCGGGTGATTAGAATAACATACCTCAACACAAGTCTTTTATCCACAACACACACCACACACACACACACACACACACACACCACACACCACACACACACACACACACACACACACATCACATCACATCACATCACATCACACACACATCACATGTGTTGGCAGATGTCGCGTGGTGTGTTACAGACGGGATAGAGAGAGCTGAGAACCACACATAAGCGCTTGCTCAATAATTGATTGCGAAAGGGACCTGCCGGCACAATTACAGTTGTCTTCTCCCGCCTGTTGGTATGCTGTAAGCTATGTGACCTGTTGCGGATTTAATGGAAAGGATCTCAAGGCGCCCCCCCCCCCCCCCCCCCCTTATTTTTTTTTCAGCGAGTCATTGAAAAGGGTGTATGTGGGAAAATATTAACCCTTTGAGTCCCGCATCGTGTCTACCAGCATCTTGCATAGTCAACCATGTTACCAAAACAAAAACTTAAAAAACAAAGAAAAGGAAGCTGGTGGATAGGGTGAGGGAGTCAGTGGGTTCCGTTTCTGCAGTTATTGGGTAGGGTGCGGAAGTCAAAGGGTTAAGGTTTCAGTATTTTGAAAAATACCCTTTTCAATCTATCTTGTGAAATGTTGCAACTTTGATTTCTTTTCCACGTGAGGTCTGTCAGTATTGTTGATACTTTTCTACCGCAGTACATGTAAGAAGAAACTTGCTTGACGGTGGGTTTCTCCTTCGAGGACCTTCTGCTGTCCAGCTTTCCGTACTGTTTCCACCAAGATAATAGATGTGTGTAGACGTAGACATTATTCAAAGAGGCAAACACATAAAGAACATTGATGAAGAAGATTAGGAAAAGACAAGCAACATTTACAGGACATTTTATGGGTCAAGAGAAATTCTAGCATCCAGTAACAATCGGAAAGTGGGAGGGAAAAAAGAGCACCAGGTAGACCCAGGGAGAAAATACTAGACGGATTTGCGGACTGGATGAAGACAGAGAGGGTAGGAGATGTACTTGCAGCGACAAGGGATAGATTCCTATGGAGTGTCATGATCGGCAACACCATGCGACAGGGCTCATTATGATGATGATGACATGGATGTGTGATGAATATGAAAATGTTGATACTATATTTCAAATGTGTTTATTTGCTCGTTATGTTTGTTTGTTTGTTTTTCTTTTTCCACAAAAATGAAAAAAAAAAGTTATAAAAAATCAACGAATAGTGGAAAAACGGAACAATCGGAGGAGGTGATATAGGTTGTTAGTGTGTAAATGTTGTACAGTACAGTATTTACTGCCTGTTGTGTCACTGGCATGTAGGGCAGCAATGACACGTTTGTCTGTTCTGAGCCAGTCTCTGTAGTGTACCCCATGGCCCAAGTACATTTCAGGGCCCTAAAGGTATGACGCTTCTGTCTGTTCTCAGCCAGTCTGTAGTGTACCCCAAGTACATTTCAGGGCCCTAAAGGTATGACGCTTCTGTCTGTTCTCAGCCAGTCTGTAGAGTACCCCAAGTATATTTCAGGGCCCAACAGGTATGAAGCTTCTGTCTGTTCTCAGCCAGCCTCTGTATTGTAACCCAAGTACATTTCAGGGCCAACAGGTATGACGCTTCTGTCTGTTCTCAGCCAGCCTCTGTATTGTAACCAAGTACATTTCAGGCCCAACAGGTATGACGCTTCTGTCTGTTCTCAGCCAGCCTCTGTATTGTAACCCAAGTACATTTCAGGGCCCTAAGGTATGACGTTCTGTCTGTTCTCAGCCAGCCTCTGTATTGTAACCAAGTACATTTCAGGGCCCAACAGGTATGACGCTTCTGTCTGTTCTCAGCCAGCCTCTGTATTGTAACCCAAGTACATTTCAGGGCCCTAAAGGTATGACGTTTCTGTCTGTTCTCAGCCAGCCTCTGTATTGTATCCCAAGTGCATTTCAGGGCTCTAAGGTCTTCTGTCTGATGACACTGGAAGCCACACACACACAGTAGTGTGTATCTTTTATGTTGCTGAGACCGTAATACGTCTTTTGTTTGTTTTATATGGGTTGTTAGCCCTACGCCAAACCTTCAACATAGACAACCAATGAATTGCACTTTGTCAGGCCTCCATCCCTCGGCTTGGATGGCCCTGCTAGAAGCCAAAGCTACCACAAGCGTAGTTCTAAGGGTCCTTGAGACATGTAAGCTTCCCAATCACAAGATGGGACAATCTTTCGTGTATGTTTTACATGTGGTCTAAAACAAGGTAGTCCAGCAGACTAATGATATGTTTTTGTAATAGATGAATAACGGGACAAGGATAACACCAGATCAGTGCAGTAACTTAACATCTGATCGTTAGAGAAAAGTTTATTGATTAACTTTATCGTGATGGACAGATTTCCCTGGGAGGGAATGGAATGGAAAGAAGGGTACTCCAACGGGAACGAGGAATCAATGTCAAACAGCTATCATATAAAGAAAAAATCGTGTTCCGCTTACGAACTCCTACAGGAACCGTTTTTGAAGTGTTCCGATATTTCTCGGATGCGATTATGTACTCTGTTTTGTTCGCACTGTACAGGCGGTAGTAGGATATTGCTGCACAGTCTGCATACTCCGTCTGTGCCTGCTGGATGTTCCCAGGTTTCCATAAGCCAGGCAATGATATGACTTACAGGATCTTTAACGTGCATGTTTGATACTATGCATACCTATATGCACTGACAGGTCTGCACACATGTTGACCTGGGAGATTGGAAAAATCTGCACCCCTTTACCCAGCGTCGGATTCACATGCTAATGGTTATGGGTTCGAATCCCGGGGTCGCTCCATCAAAACTGGCCTTCTCACCTTCTCATTAAAACTGGCGTTCTCACCTTCTCACCATCTTAACATCATTGTTGTTCTGGTGGTGTCAGTATAGGATTAGATAACTCCACTTTCCTCCACTTCCCTGGGATGGTTATCCCCGTCGGCCATATCACCTGAGGTGGGTGCCGATGTAAAAACTGAACCAAATAAAAAAAACAACAACAAAAAACAAAAGAAAACAAAAAAACCACAAAGCGGAGGTGTCTAGGTGGATCAAACTCAAGACCTTCTGACTAGAAATCCCACGCTGATCACTTGACTGTCAGGCCCGGTGGTCTTACGGTGAATTAAGCAGAAGAAAATCTCAAGCCACTAGTGCATCAACTTGAGAACTTGAGATTCCTTCACTTCGTCCCATTGACTCATGATACGCCGAATATACTTTAGCTCTTCAACGTGTGTGTATGGAGAGAGAGAGAGAGAGAGAGAGAGAGGAGAGAGAGAGAGAGAGAGAGAGAGAGAGAGAGAGTGTGTGTGTGTGTGTGTGTGTGTGTGTGTGTGTGTGTATGTGTG